>CM040186.1:71690481-72152981 GCA_022606455.1 Callitettix versicolor
TGACTTATGAATCTTCATTATTGCAAAATTATTGCTTTTAATGTAACATTTTCAATATTTTAGTTGAAATTTTTCAAAACTGACTTTAATTTGTTACTTTGTGTTGAATTTTCAATATTAAATGTAAAAATCCCTACACAGAGTGCCAATTGTAAGGTAGTATATATATTTGTGTAATTACATTATGGTAAACATGCAGTGAAGCATATCCTTATTTTTCGATATTTTTGTTACTAAAATAAGCATTTTATGCCTTATTTAATTCTAAAATAGTATTATGTGCCAAAAAGCAAGAATACAAAATATGAATGCACGAGAAGTACGATAAAATCGAAAATAAAAGTGACCAACATAACCTCAAAATTGCTACCCGGCGAATATCAGTAACGTGTTGTAAATCGGTAAAACAATAAAAATACGTCTAACACGGGTTTTGGGTGATAAGAAACCAATTTTTTAAAAGAATACAGCATAACCAAACTGTCACGGTTGTTAGGCCTAACAAGGTGATGCGTGAAAAAACCTTTATATTTTTTTAAAAATAGCCTACTATATATCCTGACACGGTTGTTGGGCCTATCACGGTGATACGTGAAAAAACCTTTATATTTTTTTAAAAATAGCCTACTATATATCCTGACACGGTTGTTGGGCCTATCACGGTGATACGTGAAGAAACCTTTATATTTTTTTAAAGACTACTACGTATCCCAACTGACACGTTTGTTGGGCCAATCATGGTGATGTGTGAAAAAAACCTTTATTTTATTTTAGAAAACTACATAACCTAATTGACACGGTATTTAGGCCTAACACGGTGATGCGTGAAAAACCTTTATATTTTTTTAAAGAATACTACATATCCTAATTGACATGATTGTTAGGCCTAACACAGTGATGCGTGAAAAAACCTATATATTGTTTTAAAGAATACTACATAACATAACTGATACTGATGTTGAGCCTATCACGGTGATGTGTGAAGAAACCTTTAATTTTTTAAAGAATACTACATAACCTAATTGACACGGTTGTTAGGCCTAACACGGTGATGCGTGAAAAACTTTTATATTTTTTAAAGAATACTACATATCCTAACTGACACGGTTGTTGGACCTATCACGGTAATGTGTGAAAAACTTTATTTTTTAAAATAGTACTGAAAACCTTAACTGACACGGTTGTTAGGTCTAACATGGTAATGCGTGAAAAATACTTTATATTTTTTTAAAAGAATACTCCATAAGCTAACTAACATGGTTGTTATACCTAACACGGTGATCCATTAAAAAAACCTTTATTAATTTTTTTTAAATAGTACTTATAACCTAATTGACACGGTTGTTGGGCCTAATAAGGTGACGCATGAAAAAACCGTTATATTTTTTTAAAGAGTACTCCATAACTTAACTAACACGGTTGTTAGGCCTAACACAGTGATGCGTGAAAAAACCTTTATATTTTTTAAAGAATACCACATATCATAACTGACATGGTTGTTGGGCCTATCATGGCGATGTGTGAAAAAAAACCGTTATTTTTTAAAGAGTACTCCAAACCTTAACTGACACGGTTGTTAAGTCTAACATGGTGATGCGTGAAAAATGTTTATATTTTTTTAAAGAATACTCCATAAGTTAACTAACATGGTTGTTAGGCCTAACGCGGTGATGTATTAAAAAACCTTTATTTATTTTTAAAAAAGAGAACTTCAGAACCTAACTGGCACGGTTGTTGGACATAATACGGTGATGCAGGGAAAAAGCCTTATTTTTTTAAAAAGTACTCCATAACTTAACTAACACGGTGGTGTGTTAAAACCTTTATTTTAAAAGAAATACACCATAACCTAACTGACACGGTTGTTGGTCCTAACACGGTCATGCGTGATCTTTAATGTATATTACGATTGCGGGAAAAGCCGTGACGGGTAACAGGTAATCATATTATTTTTCTGAAAGTTTGTTTTTGTTTATTTGTTTATTTGTTTTTGTTATTCAATCACACTTTAACTACTGGACCAATTGAGATTAAATTTGATATGAACACGGTTTAGGTACCTGAAATAAACACAATACTATTCCAGTTTAATTGAATAATAGTGACTTTTTAATATTAAAATGTTTTAGAGTATCGAGTAGCAAAAATGTATATTTCTTGGCCGAAAACCATAAATCGTATAATATTGTAAATAGTATATTTACATTTACATTTAATTTATGTAACATATATTAAAATGAAATGACATATTCTGATTTTGAAAATCGACTATAAATTTTATTGCCTATAGTAACTATATATATAAATATGTGAGAAAAACCTGACGAAATAATTTTTTGAAATTATATAACCTTTTTTAAATTTTTTCTTTAACTTTAGAACGGTAAATTTTGGGGATATTTAGAATCTACCCACACTTTTCCTTAGATTATTATTGGACTCGTTTTGAATAAAATATAATAACAATCGTTAGCGCAAATTGATGCATTTAGAAGTGCTGACGGAACGAAAACAAAACGAAAATTACCCGCGCTGTGTGTTACTGCGCGATCTAGCGACAAATACATGGAATTAAAGTAGGGAGATCGCTTTGCACAAAAGAAGAATTATCAGAGGCCTTCTTTTAGCGGCCAACATGTCCACAGACAATACCTAAACTCAATAAATAAGTAATTGTGAAGAAAGACTTAAAGTGCACACACACACACACACACACACACACACACGTACGGATAGATAGCATATACGTACGTGAAATTTGAGAAATTTTTAATTTCACAAATTAAAAAATATTTTCTAGAAAAATCGGAATTTCAAGGTTGATTTTTTCCTCGCTATACCACTATACGTCCTGCATAAGTAGTATTGTGTTGCAGGAAAAACAGACTTGTATCGCATCTGGCTCAGAAGCCTTCAATGAGGCAGCGTTTATTCCCGCAGCTCTGCCAAGCCACTAATGCATTTTTCAGCTTATATTTGCGAACCCAGCTGCAAATAGTAACCGCCATTTTGAATATTGATGTACATTATGTGTTCAGTATTTTATGGCACAACTAAATGGAATTTTAAAAACAAGTGCACATCAAATTTAATGAATAATTGTAAAAGACGCTCTAACAAATCTAATTTACCATTAAATAATTGCTTACACTTAATTTCTTTCTAGATCAAAAATAAATCGTACAAATGTTAATTTTTGCTACTTTTCTGAAAATCAACTATAATTATTTTCATAGATTTTCTTGTTAGGGTAGTAAGTAAATATTGATAACAGAACGTGTTGATTGTATTACTTTCAAAAATTCTTTTAAAAACTGTTGAACATAACAATGGAAAATCAGCCCTATTTCTCAAAATCGGTTAATCTGATTCTGTTCAAATTTATGACGATAAATAAGTTACATTGTAAACAAATAAAATAATATCCTATTTAATCTAAAACAGAAATTATTTTAATTTGAAATTGTGTGCGTTATTTCAGAGTAATTATTCTGCATATACGATGAAAATATTACCAAATGAACTATAATTATTCATTCGATTATAATAATCGATATTTTTTTAACGTAGTAAATAGAGCGTGTTGATCGTAATTACTGCAAACATCCATTTAGAAACTATTGAACAAAAACTGGAAAATAATTAAGTTAAACCGATGTAAATAAACAAAATTTACAATATCATATTTAATCTTAAACAGTATATTATCTGAATTTGAAATTGTGTGCGTTGTTTATGAGTTATGATTCTGCATATACGATCACAATTTTACCAAATACGACTATATTATTTAATAAATTTGAAAATTTGTTCTTTTTTTGTAGAAACTATTCTGAAACGGATCTTTAGTGTAATGTGAGAAAGTTTGAGCAACGTGTTTGAAATATTCACTCGTATTTCGTAAAATGAATGTTGCAATCACATTTTTTACATTACCTCTAAAGTAGCTATTTGTTATTACAAGTAAATTACATCGAAAATACGAGTATTTGGTGAATAGCATAAGTTCATATTTTTTGTAAAGTTTAGAAATTGTAAATATTTTGTCACGTGATTCGATATTGATACATTCTGAATTTGCTTCCGTCACGTCAGCTAGTCGAACTGCAGTTACTCAGGCGACTTGGCCGATTCCACCACAAGGCACGTCGATATCCCACAAGGAACGTTTGAATAATTCATCCCCTCAGAAAGCATACAAAAGCTCTTTTATAAGATAAATAATTCATTCCCACTTCCATCGGCGACACATTGGTCTCAATACAGTTTCGATTCTTTACTTTGTTAGCACAGATCTTCTGTTTTATAGTCGCAGCCTACTACAGATATTTCCAACGAAAAATAACAAATATTTAGCCTATATAATAATTAAAAATATTACGTGTAATAATGTAATGACTTATTTTAACGATTGTATATTGTAGCGAAAATTTATAGGGTTAATAAATATTTGACGTAAGAAGACAGATATTGTTGTACGGCCTCTTTGAATTGCCAAAAAACATTATTTGTTCAGAATAAGAACGGGTTGTACGTGCTATTGAATAGCAGTGGAATATAATCCCCGTCTCGGGAGTACAATCACGTAACGCCTTAAGTTTAATTGAAGTATCTCTTATAAATTCGAAGAGATAAAATTCATAAAACTAAGATATCATATTATAAATCACGGCTCTTTTGAACTAATATATGTTGTATTCTTATGATCTTATTATTTTACAACATTTTATTGATTATCTGGTTAAATCATCCTCTACACTTTTGAAATCAGTGATAACAGATTTTAAATTTTTGTATAACTATTATGTGAATATGGTTGTTGAATTTGGATGGGAAGTAAAATTTTTAAGCTATTTTGTACTATTATTATTATTATGTATTATGAATTATTATTATTATTATTACTATTATTATGTATATTTGTTTTCATATTTCGATTAAAATCTCATTAAAATTGTAAACATTAGAGTTCTGAACATACAGAAATACACACACACCCACACACACCAGAAATCTTATGTCAGAATTGCATCTGAATGATATTTGTAGAAACACAATGGCGGCTAAAATAAATACATTATATACCTCTCAAAAATCTCACTGCACTGAAGAATTAAATAAAATTGTACAACAGCTGTTAAATTATTTTTTCAATAGAACAAAACATAAACTGATTTTTGGGTGCTATTTTACCGGATTAGTTATTTACAATGTGGTTTTTACAACTGAGCAAAAAGAAAAGTGTTCTGCGTGGGCCAATGTTGCGGAATCAGTTAGAAGATTTCAGCTAGCTTTTCCGGGAGTCGAACTTCGAAACAAAAATCAATAATTAAACGGAAGAATTTGTTGTTGGAAACTGGAAGTGTAGTGAAAAAGTAAACGTGTTACCTTTTCCGAAGAGGAATTACTTCGGATACCTCAGGAGTTATTTTCAAGAGCGATGTTATCAGGGTGCAGCTGCGGATGGTTTCCAGTTTGAATAGGTCTGACTTATGAAATGTTCATTGCTATTTAGTTTTCTTTTAATTAGTTTGTATCTAATTAAATTAAAAAAAATAATTAAAAACTAAAATTTTGTTTTAAAATAATAACAAAATCAGTTTTATACTTTATTAAAACTTCAATTTGGTGCCATTTTGTTTCTACAAACATCAGCCAAATGCAATTCTCACATAGACCCTACTATTTCTGGTACCTTCTTTAAAATGTACGTGTAGTTTCAAAAGGATCAATAGAGGATTGAGAAAATAATGTGAATGGGAGAAAATCAAATGCGTAAAATATCTTCGGGGGATACACTGTGTGTGTGTGTGTGTGTGTGTGTGTGTGCGCGCGCGTATGCGCGTGTGTGTAATAGATTCGGGGATTACAGGTTCGGTTTTGATTTGATAATAGTGGATTCATACATTAGTTTTATTGTAACTTTAAATTCATTTAATCTGAATTCTCATATTTTTAACTACCCCTTTAAAAATGACCTGGAGACAAGAATATGTGCTCATTTCAAGGTCGCGGGCCTGGATATTTTCGTGCTTGCCGGTCAAATAGATTTAGGATAAGAATATTGCGGGTAAAATGTTTCTCGCAATACTCTGTGTGCAGACAAACTGACAACTCATCGATAACTTGCAAGAACACTGAATAATGTATAAAGCCATGCTGCTTCTGGCACCATGAATGTTTCAGCCTCTTTTACCTGAGACAAATTACAACTTATGCCCGAAGCAATGAAAATTCATACGAGTATAGGTTTCGTTCGTATTAAGGGTAACCAGGCAGACCGTGCGACATTTCTCACTATGGAAGTTTTAAGTAAACACAGCCTTTTGAATAAGAGTAGTCGTTGGAAGGAGTGCTATAATTAGAAGGAAGAAAAAACATGTTTAAAAATAAATCGAAAAATGATCGGTTTGAAATAATAATCACAAATTTATGAGTCATTGCAGTATATGAATTTCAATACAGATAATTGTTTTTAATAGCAATTTTACTGGGCGTTACAATATCTCGCTGTAAACGATATTTGATGTAAGAATTTAATCTTCTTGTACTTTTTGTATTACATTTTCTTTAATGGATACAGACGTGTTGTTGATATAGTTACCCTTGAAAAGGCTATATACAATTTTCCGTGAGTAAAGACGGCATTTGATAAATACAATCCTGCTCTTTGATGTGTTTGTCCCTGCGACTTGTTTATCGTGATAGCAAACGCAATTTTAATAGGTAACTGTCTTCTAGTCAATTGAAAAGATATGCTTGATAAACTCTAACTGTATTTTGACATTTTAATTGTACTTCGTATTTTGCACGATGGAAGGAGAAATCACAAATATATTTGTGTAAAAACAGTGTCTAAAATATGTTTGGTATTCGAAATGCTTGTTTCGACTTGGGCGACGGGGACTGTCAGTAGGACCACATAACCTATAAGTTTAATGACTTTTAAGTAAATATTGAAATTGTTCTAAGCACGTTATGCAAAAAAGAGACATTTGTAATGGGATTGGCTATTCCTGCTTAATAAGTTATCTTCGTAAAATATACAAAATATTGTCTGATTTGTGATGCCGCGCATGCACATGCATGTGTTTTTGCCTAAGACAGTTAAACATGTCTTTTTTGTTAAGGTTTTCCACAATCAATAAGTTTTAGTACAAAATCGTTTTGCAATGTCAGAAGCCGGTTACAAAATTTTGCTAAAATGCATCCTTTAAGCCTGTACAAATAGCATGTGCTGAGAAAAAGAGATGTTGATTCGAGAAATAATATATATGATCTTAACTTGATGTAACATTGGCCATTATACTGTTGTGCTTCAGCGTCTGTTGACTCATTGTTTCCATGTTTATAACTGCTCTTCTATTGACTATTCTGAATAATTATTGTATGTCGTGATGAATACTTGAGTGTTATACTCTCCTGTTCACCTCATTATTAGTCTTGAAAAATGTATATTTCCCTTCTTTTATACAATTGAACCAGTTCTGTTTTTCATAAATATTTTCAGTCCAGTTTCTGCTTCTAATTTTCTACCAGACAGAAGCGATTGCTTACATTAATACATTCCCCGCGTTCCAGTCTTGTTAATTTATAACATAAATATTATGATTGAAAAAAGGAGTTGTACTGAAAAAAACAGTAAATTTCATTAAAACCATTTTCGGAACCATTACAAAAAGTTTTTTCCAAATGTTTTAATTTCATTCAGTAAATCGTGGCACTCACTTGTCTCGTTGACGTGATAGAAGCGAATTTTCAATAGTAAATAATGGTTGCATAATCATAATCAGAATTAAAATCTGTACACATTGTCAGTTTAAACTTTCAGATTACATTGGAAACATAAAAATTAAAATTCACCTTTTTCAAAAATGTTTTAATTGAACATATTTTTATGTTTACAAATGTTAATGTATGCATATTTTAACGCTAATAACGATATTGAAATCAGACTTTCAAAAACGTTCAAAACAAAAAGAAGTTATAAATTTTTAAAGAGTTTGAAATTGCCGCCATTTTGAAACTGTTAAATGAATTTTCTGGTTAAAACATAAATACAAACACCCAACCAATATATATATATATATATATATATATATATATATATATATATATATGTGTGTGTGTGTGTGTGTGTGTGTGTGTGTGTGTGTGTGTGTGTGTGTGTGTGTGTGTGTGTGGAAAATAAATATAGTTTTAGTCTTCTTAAAAAATGATATAAAAATCAGTACCTGTGCTCCTTTCAAGAGATCGGATCTGTGTTTTACCATTATTTTAGTCTGTTTTTACAGGACTTTTTAACTTGCTTCCTCTGTCTGTATTTTTCATGGTTCAAATTTTGTAATCGATTTTTAACCCACTTTCCATCATCCAATTGAGTTGAAATATTGCACACTTGCTTGCTTCCGATGACAATGCAATATTCAATATTTAGGCATATCAAACTTTGCTCAACTTACTAAAATTCCATATAGAAAAATAGTTTTAGCGTTTCTCAATAGATGGTGTTAGTTTCTTTTAACACTTTTCACATTGAATGTTGTCGGGATAAGCGAGTTCGATCCCAGCGCTGTCCTAAACGTTTTCTTACACCTTTTAATTTTTCGAACATTCTACTATTATTTGTGTATGCAAAAAGATACTGAATTCAGATTTTTCTTGAATTTTTCGTTAAAATAATTACGAAAAAATACTGAAAAATTGTCAGCATTTGTTATCATAAATTTAATTAATCATTAATGTATGTTTAAATTAGAAACTTTTGCAACATTTAAACATTTTTGTTTTTTGCAAAAAGTAATAAATAATTATACAAAAAATCGATTACAAGATTCATCACTAAAAAGTAGAACCCCGCAGGGGGCAGACTAGCTGCACCTATTGAGAGGATTTAGACGTCCCTCGCGGTACCCGAGTCTAACACACACTTACAACAGTACAGTTACGACTTTAACACGTTACACTCACACTTACAATTAGGGAAGCGATAATAGCCTCAATGTGCTTTTCGCCTTAAAATAACAAAAAAATTAGAAAATAGCATAAAATAAAAAAAAGGATTAATAAACACGTTTTTTTCAGTAAAAGTATAAAATGCACTAAAAATTAAAAAATAATTTTTGTCAATAAAATTTTTGTCAATCGGAGAATAAAGCGTGGAGACCCATCAATACTCACCTACAAGGATTTCTTCAATAATTTCTAATTAATCTAATCTGCACCCACGCTTTTTTCTTCGACTGATGGAAAATTTGTTTTTACTTAATTTTATATTTTGAATCGAAAAAGCGTGTTTTAAAAATATTTTTTTATTTTATTAAAATGGACGTTTGCTAATGATTATTTCGTATACACTCTGTAAACGGTATTAGTGGGATAAGATTGATCAAACATTTTATTTTATAAAGGTATTTTATTAAAACAAAACATTGAAATATTTCAAAAATTAATAAATTTTCGTCAGAAAGGAAATTAATTAAAATGTTAGGAGAGGAGAGCGCATTGAAAATCGTGTGCTTGTACCTGGAATTAAGCTCTCCAATAACCGTCGTGAAACCTAGCCAATCAATGGAGTGAAGCACTCTGGCAGGTAGCCAGGTAATTATCTACTTGGCAGAATCAATCGCTTTCAATCAATTCAACAAATTAAATCAAATGTTCGGCCTGATTAAAGCATGGTGACACGGTAATTTGTTGCGTTTAATTTTATTTAATTAACAGTTAGTAAGGGATGCACGACCCTGTATAGTGGGTTGCTTGTATGGTTTTAATAAAAAAATTTAAGTTTGAAATAAAAATGAAAGTTTAAAGTTTAAACGCCCTTTCTTAATTAACTTGTTTTCGCTTATCACATTTTTAAAACAAAAATTATGATTAAAAAATATTTTTTTAGATTTTTTTATCATTATATAAATAATGATAACCCATGTTAAATTGAAAAAATATTTTTTAATATAGAAGGATATGTCAATTTTTAAAGTACCCTTTGTCGAAAAATTAGTTTTTTCAATGGTTTACAAATATTTTATATATTTTACTTTTTCAGGTTTAAAAACTCTTAAAATGTTTATAATATAATTATTATTATAACTATAAATATTAATTTACAGAATGAAGCTATCTGATTCAACTCGACCGTTCGGCGGTTGTATGTTTGTTACACAGTTTTGACTAAACGCATTAACCTAGAGTTTTTAAATTTGATAAAAAGTACTTTGCATAAATACCGAAAATATCTGTGTAATACGTTTTAATTCATGTCGGTTTCAAAATGATTTAACGCTGTGAGTGTAGTTACTGGTACCTTCGTGTAATGTTGGCTGAACGGCAAGAACTACAATAATTTTGACCGGTTCACGTAGGAAGAGAATACATTTTCTAATAAAGTTGATCTAATATTTTTTTAAATAAATAATTTCGTCTGAATTGGCAAAAAAGATTACACGCGCTGTCGTGGGCGCTTTGTTTATTAATTAAGAATATACTGCAAGATATACTGTTCTTTGAAACAATAATATTATTTCGTAAATAATTATACACAATTTTGCTCTGTAGCCCTAATTCAACAAATAATATTTTATTTTTCACTAACTCCCCCACAAAATGTAGACCATACCAATGGATAATTGCTGAAAGCTTATACAGTTTCCCTGACTGAAAGAAATAGGCAACGCAAGTAATTGATGGTAAATATTTGAAACAAACAATATAAAGTATTTTAAACTTTATAACTCAATAACTGTGTAGCCTAAAGTTACAGTATATCTTTACTCTTTCTGTAAATAATTGCACAAGGAAATTTGCTTGAAATTTATACGAGCACAAAGTAAATATGTACATTACTTGTTATATCTACTAAGCGTTGAATACATCGAATTATATCCATGGATTTAGGTTGTTTAATGTGTTATTGAAAGGATATTTCGTTTATAAACTTTAGATCGTTGTTTGAATTTTTTATAAGATTTTCTTAAAAATAGTATTTTTTTATTTCCTATTTATTTTTAATACGAATGATATGTTCTTTCACATTACGTTCTGTAGTCATGTAATATTATTAAAACATATTAGTTTGATTTTTTATAATACCATTTCCACTAATATAATAATTGATAAAGATAAGATATTATAAAAGTATAAAACTGAACCAATTTTAATATGTGACATGTTACTGGAAAATACTAACGATGCAGCTTTAGAAATAATTGTGAATTATTTTAACATATTTATTCATTCATATTATTATGAAAACATTTACTGATTTATGGGTGAAAAAACGAAAAATTAGAACAATTTTTGAGTTTGATTGATTTATTTTAAAAAAATATTATGTAGAAAATTTAAGTGTTTTAAAAATAACGCCCCACAGTTTCTGAGTTATATTTAAGAAAATTAAAAAAACCTTTAAGAATTGTATTGTTCTTAACTTTTAAACAAAACTTGTACATTTCTACGTAGTTGCGTCATATAACCAATGATTGGTTATATAACAGCTGATTGAAATTTCGTGTTCCATCTTTCTACAACTGAACATCCAAATTAGTAGTGTGCTACATTGTGAAGTGAGTTGATCCGTTTTTGTGATTCCGGTATGTCTGGTTGTAATACGGAATAGGCTGTAGATCTCTGATAAATTTAGATTGGAACTGTTCATACTAGAGGCCGTTGTATCTTAAGACACAACAGGCAGTACTGGTAGTTTTATAATATATACGATACTTCAAATATTATTTAATATTCAACAAAGTGCAATATATATTATAAGTAAATTGTTTTGGTAACCATATTGCACACAATATAACTTTAATAAACGATTTTTATAATAAATATTTTTGAAGCGAAGCTTTCAATGCTAGGTTTCGCGACACAAGTGAATGAAAAACGTCTGTCGAACAGAAGAATTTAACGGAAATATGGAATGAACGAACACATAATTTCTTTTATTTCTCTCTCTCTTTCTTTCCTCCTTTTCGATAATAGTACACGCGTATTATATATATATATTTTTTTTTTTATTAATTACAACTGAGGCGTGCCCCATCTAGTAATTTTTCTTTATCATTGTGTTCACTTTGTGCTGGGGTGCAGTCCGACGGCTGGTCCCAATGTGTTTACGGCCTGGAGAGGTCAATTGGCTTGGTCCTCTTCAGCCTTCTTGTGATGTTGTCACTGCGGCATAGTAGTTGGACAATCTCTGTATTATTATGCTGTTCTAACCTGCAATAATGCTTAACTGAGAGCTTTTTAATGACTTCCTGAACAGATTCATCACCTAGGTCCTTATGTATGTTTTCATTTCTCACATAACAAGGGGCGTTGACAATCGTTCTCAATACTTTATTTTGAAAAACTTGAATAATTTTACTATTGCCTTTTCTTGTACATCCCCAGAGTGGTGCACCATAGGTCCATATTGGTCTTAGAACTTGCTTGTATAGCAGTATCTTGTTGGCTATCGAAAGTTCTGAATTTCTTCCAATAAGCCAAAACATTTTATTGAATTTGAGCTGTAGCTCCTCTTTTTTCTTTTTTACATGCACCTTCCATCGGAGCTTTGCATCGAGTGTCATTCCTAGATATTTAGCACTGTTTGCATATGTTATACTCCTTTCGTTTAGGCTAATATTATTGGTAATGGTTCATATTTTCTATTCGTAAAATTAATGTGTACAGTTTTTGCTTCATTAAGCTTTATTCTCCATTTTTTTGTCCATTGACTTACTGCGTTGGTGGAATTCTGTAATTTCTCTGTGACTTCTAAAATATTGTCCCCAACTGTTAAAATTGCTGTGTCATCTGCAAACGTTGCTACTGTGGAGTTCCCAGTAACTGGTATATCTCTAGTGTACAGAAGGTACAGTACAGGGCCAAGAACACTTCACTGAGGTACTCCTGCATTAATTGTTTTAATTTGTGAGTATTAGAGTTCATATCTAACCCGAAAATGTCTCTCACAAAGGTATGACTTTAAAATTCTGAAGAATTGCTCTGGTAAGTCCCGTTGTAGTTTATGTTCCAGCCTACAGTGCCAGACTCCATCAAACGCCTGCGCCACGTCAAGAAATATACCTGAGCAGATTTGCTTCCTCTCCATAGCTTCCTCTATTATATCCACCACTCTATGAACTTGTTCAAATGTAGAATGTTTTGCCCGAAAACCGAACTGATGTGCAGGTATGAGCTCCCTATCTTCTATAATAACCTTCAGTCTTTTTAAAAGGAGTTTCTCAAAGAGCTTAGATAGTATTGGCAATAATGAAATTGGTCGGTATGAGGTTACCTCATGTAGTGGTTTACCCGGCTTAGGTAACATACGCGTAATTACTTCTGCTACTTTCCATTGATTCGAAACATACTGTAACCTGAATGCTGCATTGATAATGGACAGCAGTCTCCTCAAGGCTTTCTCTGGAAGTTCATTGATTATTTGCCCTGTAATTAGATCATATCCTGGAGCTTTTTTAGAATGTAAATTCTGACTGATTTCGTTTATTAGTTCTTGTAGCGTTACTGGTCTAATGTCTAGTTTATCTATTTTGTTTACTTTTGGTAGATGTTCATCTGCCGTTTGCCTGGGGAGAGGACGGAATATTTGTTCCAGATGATCTGCAAATAGCTCAGCCTTTTCATATGCACTTCGAGCCCAAGTCTCTTCGTTTCTTTTAACTGGTGACGCGTATTATATGAAACCGTAGTGTTGCTTTGGTTTCGGTATTGTTTCCTAGTTGAAGAACATGTGCACGTTTTAACCATTCATAATACATTCGAAAATAATATAAACGTTTACATTAATTGTTATTAATATGACTAGTTTTTAACAACATAACCTAAAACTTATTATAGCTTATCAGCTGTTCAATAAAATCAGCTGATCGTTACGATTTAATATAAAACAACTGATCTTTTACTATAACTACAGTAAATAATATCTAAGATAGGTTCACGTATTTATTTATTTAAATAAAACAAGTTATTTGCAAACATATCTCTAAACTGATTATATATTTCAACAATTATATCATCAATTTCACTAATGTAGACAACTCCCCGAATTCCACACGTGTACTTCTTTAAACTTAGAAGTTTCTGTTATGGTAAAAAATAGTACGAAGACCTTGAAATATCCTGCCTTATTAATCACTTTATGAGGAGTCGTTAAAAAGTCTAAATACTTTTGCGTGTATTAGAACACCGGCGTCTGTAATTTTATTCCAATTTCATTCAACCTTGGCACAACAATCACTTTTGGTAATAACTTATATACAAATTTTAATTTCCTACCTTAATCAACTTTTTTTAAACGTATAAATTAACATTTAAAATTTCAAAATTCCATTGAAATTAAGACACCAGGGCTGTTCAAGGTTTCAAAATAGCGGTAATTTTAATATTTCCTTAATATAATCATTTTTATTTCCGCTGGGATGTTATTTGTTGAGTAAATCTGTCTTTCCTAACTATAAATATTTTATATTTGTTGACGCGTTTCCGATTACTGCCATTATCAAAGCGTTCTTCTGTACTGATCTCACAAATCTGGGTTCCTTTCTTTATATTATCTTAGCGCCTTCCATTGTTACTTGTACAACCTAGTTCGGTTTTTATTTATTGATGCGCTCGCTTCTGATTGGCCCTCCTACCGCTTCCTCTTTCCGGTCGACTTAATCCTTATAATTGGTGAACTTTTTTAGTCTTTGAAAAAAGTCTGCTTGTAAATTTACTTGCTCGTTTATTATTTTCCCTTCTTTAATTTTAACTTGAAAAAGTCATAACCTTGAACTTTTTTTGATCACTCAGGTGTTAACAGTGTTCAAATCCTCATAAATTAGTGTTTTGAATTTTCTAATTTAATATTAGAAATTTGATTTCGGTTTTGTTTGTTTTCGTATTTTCGATGTAATTTTAAAATTTAATATTAGTTTATTGAGATGTTAACGTTAATTATGACTTTGGCAGTTATAACAAGTTCAGAAACATTATACTTGTTAATTTGCTTCCATCACGTCAGCAAGACAATTGCGTATCTTGGCCTAAATTATTTTCTTTTGGCACGAAAATAACGAAATCCCACTGAACCCGCGAGCCTTGTTTCTATAATACATAGAGATTACACTGCATAAGAAATTGTGTAGCTGAAAATAGAGAACGCTAAGTATTAGAAGGGAAATGAACCATGTACTTTTAGGTTAGTTTTTCAGACAACAATTACGTCATTTGTAATGTATGAATTAGTCGTTGATAATTAAATTAATTAGGCATCTGAATAGAGTATAATATAAACTCATGCCACTTAAAGATGTGACACTGGTTCAAATGGTGTTCTTTACGATTTCAAAAATATTGATTAAGAGTATCAGTTTTATTACCTTTACTACCAAACAGGAAATCGGTTTTCGTTCTTGTACTAAAACTTCATTGCCGTTGCTAATGTATCAGGAAAAAGAGAAAATTTGGAAGAAAATAAGTCGAGGCTTACTGGATCAATTTATTTTTTAATATTAAATTAAAGATATTTTAGTAATAATTATTTAATAAAATATTTCTAACTACATGACGCTAGTTTTATTGATCCCTTATATATTATAATATAATATTAATTTATAAATAATTAAGTTATATAAGGTACTCTTGTTGATCTGAATCATGTTGATTTGAAACACTTTTCAAATCAATATAGTTGAAAAACTTTTACTTAAAAAAATATAACTTTACAGATCGAATTTAAAAACATGTAGAACTAAATATTTCTCTTAACGAAGCAAAAATGTAAATCATATGTCTTACTTTCCTAGATTCTCGTTTTCGTTATTAATTAGTTAATGTCGCTCTTCAGTCATAACTCTTTTCTTAATTGTTAACGTACTCATCGTAATTTCATCTTTTCTTTTTTGATTTTTTAAATAGTCTTAATCTTTATCGTTCATTTTTTCTAAATCTTTGTTCTTCATTAAACACATATTTTTTTAAATAATTTTATTGTTCATTTTAATTAGACATTGAATTATTAACTCATCATCAATTTAAATGATATCGAAGCAACAGCTGTTGTGCGAAATCAGCTGTTTAGAAGTAATCACAATTAGGTTATATTTTTACATATACAGTATCACGCAACGAGCTAATTATACTATTATATGCAATATGACATTGGCAAGCATCGCACAAAATCCAGCATAACAACAGCCCTAAAACATGTTACATTTGGCAAAAAAATGGACAAAACGGCAACAAAATGTATAAAATAAATTTCATTATTGCTAGTGAACATTGCCGAGAGCGGGCTTGTCTAGCTTTAACCGAAATCAATAACTGCGCCAAGTTTAATACCCGATTATTGATATTTTTGTTCCAGTGATATTATTTAACGTTGTAGGCGTTTAGAAATTTGCTTCTATACCGTCAGCGAGACAGCTGCGTGCCGCCATTATTTCAACTCTTTCGTCCTCCACAATAAATCATTATATCTAGAATGACTATCTTTAAGCCGGACCAATTTATCACTACGAAAAAAAAACAGTCGGAAAATATATGATACAGGACGAAATATAACCCATAAAACAGATTTATGTGTTTGCGGTTGTAATGTAATGTATTGGCAATTGATGACGTCATAGTTGTAACTGTAACGTATCGAGAGCTGGTGATGTGCGAAGTCTTCATAAAATGATTGCGTTGAAGTTGCAATAAGAGTTTTGCAACAGTTTTATTAATAAGTTTCAAGGTCGGCCTAAAGTCGTCAGTTTCACCAACCCACCAAGATGTTTCTTGCAGTTATTAGAAAATATTCTACGGAAAGTTAGAATTGAACCCGGAACTAATATCGATTCAAATCAGTGCTAACTTCACTGTCCCAGTTTGTACGCCTAACTATGTAATAAGCCTATTTGTAGTTTGATCAAGGCCGTTAATAACTGCTGTTCGAATATGAAATTTCACATTTTAAGATTCATTTCATATATTTACATCGATTCAACTTCTTCGTAGTTCCCGTAGTATAGTGGTCATCGTGCGCCTCACGCGCGCGATGCCCCCCGGACAGAAACACAGATAACGTAATTGTAATTAATTTAATATAATACTTGCGACGCGCAAAATATACTATTATATATCAATATAAATTTTTAGGCTCGCATCACGCTATATTCAACAACACAAGCAATGCCAAAACATGATACATGTTTTATGAAAATTCAACTTTACAATTTTTGTTATTCAAAACCTAAAATATAAATAAATATTAAATCTCAAATTTATAATATTCGCAACATATTTTGTAATTAAATGAACTCCTTAAAAATACCAATACTTTTTGTATATCTTAAACATTTTTTGAAAGTAATGCTTTCATTTAAGCAATATTAAAAACTTTTAAATTACTGCAAATATGGAAAAAACATCTTAACATTTATGTTTTGTATTTGAATGGAAAATAATTACAAAAATTTCAACAGATTTTAGACGCCATATTGAAACTGTTTGCTGGGTAACGAACATGTCCAAACTACTAAAAATCGATTTCTCTGCCAAATTGAAATTGCATTAGACCAAAATTGTGAACTGCAAACGCTAGAGTGCTAAACACATTCTACTACGCGTAGATTAAAAATAAATAAAAAATCTAGATGCAAGTATCAGCATATGTGTCTTATCTTAATGGCTGCTTTATAGCTTATTTTTCATTGGAAAGACGCTAATAAATTCAAAATTATATTCTTGGAAATATCTATTATGCTGACGGTAATTATGATAATGGAAACATTTTTAAGTATAAGAAAAGAAAGGATAGAGGTCAATGTGGTTTTTAGTGATTAAATTTTTAAAATTATTTCTCTTCCACAATATAACAAAAAAACAGCTGCATTTCCCGATTATTCTAAAAATTTAAACAAGCGTATGATAGTTCTAATGACTAATTATTAAATACAGTATACTTACAGAATTGTAGGTAAAGTATCCATTGAGGATAAACCATTCCCCTGTTGAGGATAAAATAACAGTATGAGTGAATTATTCCTTTACGAAATCGATGCCAGTCAGATAAAGTGTCGCATTTCCTTTGCCCAGGCATAGGCTTAGTTTGCATACAAATACGTTCAGTTAAATTGAATCACACGTACTTTATATTTCTTGTATGTTTAACTTGCTCACTGTAGAGAAAGTATGGTTATTGAAACCTTTGTTGGGTAAGGTGTGTGTCAGTGAGTGTGTGCATATCGTTCGATGTCAAACCTTCTTTTTTTAAGTTGTGTATCATAGAGTGTGCATATCGTTGAAGGTTAAACTGTTTGTGTGTGTGTGTGTGTGTGTGTGTGTGTGTGTGTGTGTGTGTGTGTGTGTGTGTGTGTGTGTCATTGAGTGTGCATTGATTAAGGCGTGTTCCGTCTGTGCATATCGGTCAAGGTGAAACCTTCGTTGATTAGGTTTATTTGTCATGACTATAACGTTTTAATGAAGTATTTTCATTAAATATTTCTAAGGAAGGACTATAAAGGACAAAATGTCCATAAGGAATGAATGGTAATGATCAAGAGTGAATAACTTATAAACTAATTTTATATTTTGTGGAATTGGTCCACGACGACGTTGGCAGGGGTACCTTTTAGCTTTTTTTCACCTAAAAAGGATGAAAGTTCCAATTTATTTTCAAGTCAAATACAGTAAAATATAACTGTATTTTTTCTGTACAGTGTTTACGGTTTAACATACAGTTTAACATTTGTTAAACAAAAATCTCCAGCGAGATTAAAGTTTAAATTTATACAATTGATACCATTGTGGACAGTTAGTTACAAGAAACCACAGCAATCAAAACTTTTTCATTAAAATATGTGTTTTTATGCTTATTGCGATGGTTAAATTCGACATATTTAGGTTTCACAGCGTAAGTGTGTTTAAAACACGTTCACAAAAAAGTAAGTTATTATAAACAAAAAAATTGATAGTTTTGTGTTAACGTAGGAGTTGAAGACAATATATGAGTGTGAAATACAATATTTAAGAATAAAATGTTATTAAATTTGAATATTAATACTGTATTTTGCAAATGATTTAACGTATTTTGTTAAGTAAAGAGCTGTTCAAGATATTTCAATGCTAATAATTTTTAGAAATTTGTTTGCATCACGTTTGTAAGTAAAACAAATCACGAAACTAGTGTAGAAATAAAATATACGTGACTGTAGACGAACTTAGAATATAAAATTTGAAAAAATGCTAAGACTTTAAGTGTTGAAAAAGTTAGGCTTCCAGACTCCTGTTGTCAGTCAGTTAGTAGTTTGTTTGTGACTGGCGCACATCTCGTGCTTGGCTTACTAATGACGAGCTATTGTGTAGTGTTTTCCTTTCCCTTTTTGTGACTTGTAGTTTCGCTGGTTACGTTTTTTTTTTTTTTTTTTTTTTTTTGCATTGTTCAATGTATTAGCGTGAGTGTTTATTTCATGTTTTTAGTTTCAATATTTTAATAAAAGCATTTGTTTGTTAGATTTTAGTTTTAGCACTTGGGAATCAGAATCAATTCACACTCTCAAAAACGTTATGTATTTTCCGTAAAATATTTTAGTATTTAAACTTGTTTGTCCTAAAACAACAAATTTTAAGTTTATGTTGATTATATAGCTACCTTGTTGAGGTGGCAGTAAGTTAGTACTCCTTAAACAAAATGCTTTACATTCCAGTTGTGATAAATACAAGCTGTTCCCGTATTTTTAAAGGGCAAAATAGTTTCACCACATTATTATGTATGTGAAGCGCGAGAGTTTGTAATTTTGTCCGTTCCGTGCCGCGGGGTTGTTGCTAACTTTTCCGGGAAGCTACGGTTCAGTTGTATAACAACCCTCAACATTTTGTAACAGATTTAATTAAATATCATGTTCAGTATAGCAGAAAGTTACTTAATTTGTTTGTGTATAATTTTAAAAACCTGTAGTTTCCTGTATGCTTTCTGTGTACAGTATTTTTAGCGAATGTCCATTGAAAGCTGCCGTCATATTAATACACAAAGTTGGAATTTTTAAATGCGAAACTATCCTGTAATTTATAATAATTGTTTAATGGATCATAAAGTTACACACGCGCGCGCGTACACACACACACACACAGCAGCGGCGATGCAGCAGCAGAAGTCTATGTGCAACAAGATTTATTTTGCACAGCCACCGCCGCTGTCGTTGACGTTGTCATTGTCGTTGTTACCGTTGTCGTTGTTACCCTTGCCAATACCATTGAAGTCGTCGTCGCTGTCCTTGATGTTGTTGTCATTGTCGTTGTTGCTGTCGTTGTCGTTGTCGTCGTTGTCGTTATCGTTGATCTTGTCCTTGTCGTCGTCGTCTTTGTCGCCGTCGTTGTCGTTTTCTTTGTCGTTGTTTTCGTTGTTGTTGTTGTCGTTATCGTTGTCGTTGTCCTTGTCGTTGTCGTTGTCCTTGTCGTTGTCGTTGTCAGTGTCGTCATCGTCGTCGTCGTCTTCGTCGTCGTCGTTGTCCTTGTCGTTGTCGTTGTCAGTGTCGTCATCGTTGTCGTCGTCTTCGTCTTCGTCGTCGTCGTCTTCGTTGTCGTCGTCGTCTTCGTCGTCGTCGTCGTTTCGTCGTCGTCTTCGTCGTCGTCGTCGTCGTCGTCTTCGTCGTCGTCGTCGTCGTCGTCGTCGTCGTCGTCGTCGTCGTCGTCGTCGTCGTCGTCGTCGTCGTCGTCGTCGTCGTCGTCGTCGTCGTCGTCGTCGTCGTCGTAGTAGTAGTAGTAGTAGTAGTTGTTGTTGTTTCGTTGTTGTTGTTAATGTCGTTGTCGTTGAAATCATTAACGTTGTCGTTGTCGCCATCGCCGTCATTGTCGTTGTTATTGTTGTTGTCGTCGTTGTCCTCGTCGTCGTCGTCGTTGTTGTTGATGTTGTTGTTGTTTCGTTGTTGTCGTTGTTGTTGTTGTTGCGTAGTCGTTGTCGTTGTCGTTGTCGTTGTCGTTGTTGTTGTTGTTGTTGTTGTTGTTGTTGTTTTTGTTTTTGTTGTTGTAGAAGTTTGATTTGACCATCGTAACCAGCGGTTTATAATGTAGTTTACTTGTTTTTAATAACTAACTTATAGGTGTGTGTTAGTAGCTCAGTTGGTAAGTAATGGACAGTTGGGTAAAGTTGGATTCGATACTTGTACGCTTTGTAGTTTTCTTTTTCTTTATTTGTATAATTTGTACACATACAAATATACATTATGCAATAAGTAAAAGAAATAAATTAATATTTAAAAGAAAATAATACTTTTCATTGCTTTGAAAAATCATTTTATAAATTTTATTGTAAAATTGTATAGCTATAAAAATGTCTTACTTTCACAAACCAATAAAATTAGTTAAAAATATAAATATAAACTATTTTGGTAACAGTGAATAGAATAACACAATAAAACTGTAATGCAAACTGTACTGGCTTTAAAGTGTGAGAAATAATTCATTCAAGTATACTTCAAAGATCCTGAAGCATCCTCCAGGAAATGTGCTGATGCAGAACTGCAATCATCTTACTAGAAAAGAAGCCATTTTACTTTTACTGAACTTAAAGAGACTGCTATGCAAATATGTCTCCCAGCTGACAGAAAATTTAATTTTAACCAACCTATATAATATTTTATTTCTGAGCAGTTATTTGAAAAGAAAAATAATATACTGTACATTAAGAGATATACAATATAAAATTAGGTCGGTTAAATTAGTGTGGCATAATTTTGTCTTTAAATTAGCTCCAGCTGTTTAGCACTTTAAATTTAAAATATAGTTTGTCGTTCAAATAATATGCGTTCAAAACTTTTGAATTGCTAAAACAAAAAATTGTTTTAACATTCTGTTCAATTTCTTCCGTCTTAAAATTTATTATTTTCCTTTTTTTAAAAAATAAAACCAGAATTTCTGGAAAAGTAAAATTATACTAGTTTTGCTTTATCAGTTTTTAAAGTAGTTTAACTGAATATAAGAAAATAAACAATATTTGTGTATCTGCATTTATTCTTTGTTCGAAACAGTAATCATATTAAAAATACTTAACAATATCCAGCGAGTAAAGAGAAATATTACTCAGCCCATTTGTCGTCTGCAATAAATTGGAAAGCTTTGAAACGAGCAGTGAAAGTCAGATGTTGGATTATTGCCAATAGAGGGAAACTCTTGCTAAGTGACCTGACCATATACTTCTGTCTACAGATAAAGTTTTACGGGATTAAAGCAGCTACACTCAGTCTTTTAAAAGTAAGTTACAATTCAATTTAAATCCATCACGCTATTATTATTTAATAATAATATTAAATATTTACACTATTTTATTTTAATCCCAGCTGTCGATAAGGTTTAGCATGACGGTGTCATTTCAAAGCAAGCAAGATTTTACAGGAAATCACTGTTAATTGGTTTTTGAATAATGCAATGCACTCGTATAATGACATACGGTTAACTATTCAGTAAATAGGACCTTACATGCCCATGATATTAATAGATTAAACCCATCTGTCATAAAAACAACATTGTGCACAATCACAAGAAGTAACAACATGAAACTTACAGAACTTCAAGTGGGCGATAGACCTCTTTGTGATAAAACAATATTGTGCACAATTACAAGAAGTAACAACACGTAACCAACAGAATAACTAAGTGGACGATAGACCTCTCTGTGATAAAACAACATTGTGCACAATCACAAGAAGTAACAACATGGAACTTACAGAATTTCAAGTGAGCGATAGACCACTTTGTGATAAAACAACATTGTGCACAATCTCACGGAACTTACAGAATTTCAAGTGGACAATAGACCTCTCAGTGATAAAACAATATTGTGCACAATCATAAGAAGTAAGAACACGGAACCAACAGAATAACTAAGTGGACGATAGACCTCTCTGTGATAAAACAACATTGTGCACAATCACAAGAAGTAACAACATGGAACTTACAGAATTTCAAGTGAGCGATAGACCACTTTGTGATTAAAACAACATTGTGCACAATCTCACGGAACTTACAGAATTTCAAGTGGACAATAGACCTCTCAGTGATAAAACAATATTGTGCACAATCATAAGAAGTAAGAACACGGAACCAACAGAATAACTAAGTGGACGATAGACCTTTCTGTGATAAAACAACATTGTGCACAATCATAAGAAGTAACAACATGAAACTTACAGAATTTCAAATGAGCGATAGACCACTTTGTGATAAAACAACATTGTGCACAATCTCACGGAACTTACAGAATTTCAAGTGGACAATAGACCTCTCAGTGATAAAACAATATTGTGCACAATCATAAGAAGTAAGAACACGGAACCAACAGAATAACTAAGTGGACGATAGACCTTTCTGTGATAAAACAACATTGTGCACAATCATAAGAAGTAACAACATGAAACTTACAGAATTTCAAGTGAGCGGTAGACCACTTTGTGATAAAACAACATTGTGCACAATCTCACGGAACTTACAGAATTTCAAGTGGACAATAGACCTCTCAGTGATAAAACAATATTGTGCACAATCATAAGAAGTAAGAACACGGAACCAACAGAATAACTAAGTGGACGATAGACCTTTCTGTGATAAAACAACATTGTGCACAATCATAAGAAGTAACAACATGAAACTTACAGAATTTCAAATGGACGATAGACCTTCGACCTCTGTGTGATAAAACAACATTGTGCACAATGACAAGAAGTACCAACACGGAACCAACAGAATAACTAAGTGGACGATAGACCTCTCTATGATAAAACATTGTACACAGTTACAAGAAGTAACAACGTGGAACTTATAGAATACAAATACCAAATTGTTCTAAAATCATCTAATATTACATTTCCTTTGTATAAAATTGACTTGAAACTATTTTATTTACATCAGTAATAAACAAATGCCAGCGCAAAATTCTTGAAATACTTCGAGTCACTCGACTTTACACATGCATAACATTTCTTTAAAGAACTTTCTATTCAGTACTCCTTGAATGTACTGCTTGATTTTGGTAGTGAATGAACAGTTAGGCCTGCACCTTAAAATTATAAATGTCATCTTTTGGTTGCCTTGGAAGTTAAGGGATATACAAAGAAGTCTGAACATTATCAGAGCCGGGACGAATGTTACGGGGCTCAAACACAAAAATTATCGACGAAGTTATACCTGAATTGTAGATTGTTTTGGTACTAACTGTATTCAAACCAGTAAATTAAAATTAAAAAAGTGTTACACATATAAAAATTGTTATAATAACAATAGCCTATAAGTTATTTTTAATAGAATATTTTCAAAAAGTTTGCTGTAAATATAACCGTTACACTTTTACGTTAAGTAAATGTTGTACTGTTATTGTGGTGGCGGTATTTGTGGTCTAGGAATATTCTATAATTGACTAACCATTAGCAGGCTAGCTTGTTTTAACAAACCACAATTCAGTTGGCAGGCTGCATTTCCACGAACTAATTGTTAATGCTGTTAAGGACTGTAAAATATTATACTTTAAAACATGTAAGTACCATTTTTATGTTATTTTGAACCAACATATAATTTTTTCAGAGTTCGTTTGTATATTCATTAAAATTTGTGTGTGTACAAAATACGATGTTGTGATTACGATGTTTAAAAGAAATTCTCAAAACGTTTTAGATAGAAACATTTCGATTTATTCGATTTTTAAGTAAACAGGCTAATTTGACTTGCATTAGTTTCAAATAAATAAATGTTTCTGCAAAGCTTGATTTTTTTTTAAATGTTGAAAAAATCCAAAACTACGCTGTTATTTTCACGTATATTATTTATTCGTGTATTTTTACCACACTTTTTTTTTGCCGAGCCCCTTGAGCGGAACTAAAGAGGGATCGGTTATTTTAGGGGAAAATTTAATTAAATAATTTGTTATTAGGTATTGTTTTAAACAGTTAATGACAAAAGTTCTTGCAGACGAGCCGGGAGGTCAACTTGTTTGCTCTGTTGCACACATGGCTTTGTGTTTACAGTTCAATTAACCGTCCAATTCAACTTGAAACTGTTATGCTGATTCCGTATTCTGAATCTACAGACAATGAGAGAGTATATTTGCGGCTTCATTTAACAAAATTAATGATATTTTAAAGTAGCTGTTATTTATTGGAGTGTAACCGTTATTTACTCTGTTAGCAAAATATTATTCCTTCTTAAAAAAAAAAAATCAAATGATGAAAATACACTGCACACATTTTTTGTTATTCAATATAGTCAATTGTTTTAAAAAAAGCTCTAAAATAAAGTTTTAAAAAATAGTCAGCAGACTTTAAAAAAATAAACAAAGTATTTTGTGTTTCCTCCTTTCTAAACACAATTTCAGATTTTGAAAATATAATATTGATCCAAAAAGTATAGAGTAAAAAAAATTGTTTTAATACTTTTACAACTCCCTTAAAAACTAGCTCAGTGGTTATTTACTTTGATTTAAAGAAATTATTATAAGGCAGTTACCCATATTGGAAAAGTATTATTTGATTTATTTTTACTTATTAAATTATATCCAAAACCACCTTTTGTGAATTTACAATTACGTACAGACATCTTGTATGAACTACTTTTTTCGACAAAGACTTAGAAACAGTTTTATAAAACAAAGTATCAGGACATTCAAACAATCGTATATACAAAAAATAAAATTAAACTTCAGAATAAAATTTCAAATTGTTACTACTCGAACGCAGTAGTACCAACAAAATCTTACTGACTTTGTTTTGAGATAGAATACGCTCACTGGGGACTTATTTTGCAGAATCGAAGGTCATTTATTGCCGATGCTCTCGTGGGACTACCTACTTTTGTTAAAAAAAAACAAAATTTTTTACTAGCTCGTTCGAGAGTGTCAGACACTGTAACTCAATATTCCCTGAGCTCAGTTTTGTTTGTTTCTTCTGATATCGTGTAAAATCTTTTATATATTATTATGCTAAGCATTCCGATCCTTTTTATACAAACAATAAGAACATGCGCTATTGCAACTACCTCTTACAGCGTCATCAGAACACTCACGCCTTATGCTTTGCCATTTTAATGCTCTTTACTAAAACTGAATAGCCTTAAAGCAGATAAAAGATTTGTAAACAAAATTCTATGAACAGTATAAAGTAGCCCCGTGAGAGTGCAGTACAATGCAAACATGGGTGACAAATAATTGTGAATTAATTAATGTGTGAATCAAAACAGCTGACTGCTGGAAAAACATTGTTGAAAATAATATTAAAATTATTACTGTATTCAAGACTTAAATAATTCTTGACAGAATCATTTTTAAGGTAGGATCGGTAAGATAATCTAGGCCAGTTCTAATATGTAAATGTTATTAAATAAAAAACTCTGCTTTTAGTAAATAGTAAATACGAGGTGTGGCTATTAAACAACGTGACTGACGATGTGGAGGAACATGTGCTCATGCGCCAACCGGCTTTGACCGACAGCTATTTAGTGTGAAGCTTTCTCTTCAGAATACAGTTAGTTTTGTTTGTGTAACCAACGCCGTTTAGTCATAACCTTAATTTCCGTTAGTCTTGTTATTTTTTTTGCCGGAAAAAAATGGTTAGTGTAATAATAGAGCAACGAATTGTTGTTAAATTTCACTTCAAACTTGGAAAAACCCTACTGCAACTTATAATTTACTGAAAGAAGTGTATAGCTGTGAATGTTTATCGCGGGCACGTGTTTTTGAATGGTTTAATCGTTTTCAAGATGGCCGACAAGACGTTGAAGATGATTCGCGGCCTTGTCGCCCTTCAACGTCAAAAAAGGATGACAATGTCGAAAAATTTGCTAATTTGATTCGGTCTGACCATCGATTAAGTATTCGTGCAATTGGTGAAACTATAGGCATTGATAAAGAATGTGTATGGCAAATTGTACGTGATAATTTGGACATGCGAATAGTGTGTGCCAAAATGGTGCCAAAAATTCTCACTTTTGAACAAGCACCTCGCAAAAATGTTTGTACTGACACTTTGGATGCCATTGAAAATGACCCAAATTTATTGGAAAGGATAATAACATGTGTTGAATCGTGGTTTTTTTACGTATGATCCGGAAACAAAGCGCCAATCCATGCATTGGAAGACTCTAACATACCGAGAGCCAAAAAAGCAAGAATCAGCAAGTCAAAATTTAAAGCAATGATGATTGTTTTTTCGATATTCATGGGATTGGTATTCGATATTCACTGGGTTCCTGAAGGTCAAACAATTAATCAATATTACTACCTTGAGGTACTTGGTAAACTACGTGAAAAAGTAAGGAAAAAACGACCCGAGGTTTGGACGGACAAATCTCCACCAAGACAATGCGCCAGCTCATTCCGCGTTATCTGTCAAGAGTTTCCTGGCCAAGTACAGCATCCCAGTGTTAGAACATCCACCTTACTCACCAGACCTCGCACCATGTGACTTCTATCTAAGGTGAAATCTGCATTAAAAGGGACGAGATTTGAGTCCGTGGAAGCTGTAAAAGTGAAAGCGGCAAGAGTCCTGAAGAAGTTGACAGAAGATTACTTCCGGCACTGTTTTCAACAATGGAAAATTCGCATGAAGCGTTGTAGGGATAGAGAAGGGGTGTATATTGAAGGTGATAATAAGTAATTATGTATAAAACGAAAATAAAATTTTTTACAACGTCAGTCTCGTTATTTAATAGCCACACCTCGTACTGTAGCCTGGTTTATACATGTAATGTAAAATAGCAGATTTAATTTGTAAATATTTCAGTAAGTACAGTGTTACAATTCAGTCATTAGTTTTATAGGTTATAGCCTATTACGAAAGTGGAACAACGTAAGGTATATTGCATTAAATAGCCTAAATGTAATGCTTCATTAACAGGTCATACAAGTATTGAGTACAACTCTAACTTATATTTTATCAGAAGTTTACATTCTTGTATATTATTATTTCCGTATTTTATTAACTGCATGGACCCAATAGTAGAACATATTTAGCTTTGTTACATACGCAAAATGCATTGTCATAAAAACATTTGTGTAACTTAAGATTTTCCTCTTACCGATTGAAAGGTTCGTTCCCATTTTTCATACCTTTCACTGCAAATTGTGTATGACCGCCTAGCATCCCTACAGTTTGCTGCAAGTCCCTACCTCTATGCTAATTTCATTCCTTAGGTTTACTGGGGTTTAAAATTTGTTTCAAGCCATTCAAGTCCCACACGTTTCCAGGGAAATAAAATGTCCAACCGTACATAGCCTTGAATGCATAGGTAAAACTAAATTAAAATAAATCTAGAAGTAGCCTGGTGTTCAGTCCACATACTTAAGTACTTAAGCTAAGCTCCCACTTAGTCAAGCAGTCAATGTTTAATGTACAATGTTCTTCCTAGAATTTGAATGAAGGGATCTAACCCAAGATCAGATAGACGAATAAAGGTTAGAACCAGTTATAGTTGTGGGGGTTTAGATTGAGGGTGTTGAATACCAACCCGCATTCACAAACTGTGAACTCATAAATTTATATATATATATATATAACTTATATATAATTTTGTTTCGCAATGTCTATGTGTGGTTGAGCTATTTAATTCACTCTTTGGAGAAATAATATAAAAAATGTCCATAGTTTGCTAAGGTAATGTTTCCGGATCAATATTAATATAAAGAGTTTTCATTATTTTGATATTATGTATATGCGTCTGACATTTTGACAGCTTCCTTATGAAACACCCTGTATTGCTAAGAAGTAGACTCTATTTCAGTTGATTGAATGACAGCCAATCAAGCCAAGATATATACAATTTGTCGAAGCAAAGATTAATTTTCATTCAAAGCAATCTATATAACTATGTAAAATGTTTTTTAGTGCTTGGCTATCACCTATTGTATGTCTAAAAGAACGAGTTACATGTCAACGATCAACAGGAAATTTGTTTTTGGCGGGAAATTAATGACAATACGACATTAGGTGATTGTACAGTGCTGTGTATACACAGTTAATTAAGGTGATGCACAAAAGCATTTAAGAAGAGATGACGTATCCAGTCCCAAAAGGCACAACGGCATCTCCCCCACTTTCAAGTAGAAGAGGACAGGGAGATCATCTACTATCCAGCAGTACCATGCCACCACGAGTCCAACCTTATTTGCACGGATGCCGCCGCCGACAAAAGCCAACATCGGCAGGGAATTCCGTGCTCATGTGTTACCATTTTTTGCAACAGCTGAACCAGCCTTGCCCCGAGGCCCAGAATGGTCGCGGGCCCGTGACCGAGTAAGTGCAGCTACCCCAGGGGCAACAACACTACCAAGCCGCTAGGGTTTCGGCTCTCCTTCATGTACCGCTGGGGACTTGGCGGACACTCCAGGTCACCTGGTCTTCCGGATATACAGTACAATAATTTATATTTATAGTTATTTATGTGAATTGCAATACGTAAATACAGAACACAAACAATGCTTTGGTTTGGAAACTTTCGCCGAAAAACAGGAAAATCAGATTTTACTGAAGCTTTCCTCTGTTAAAGAGAAATATAACTCAAGTCAATGTACAGCATTTGAAATGACAGAAATTTACAATTCAAGAGTTCATCGGGAAATTCAAACAAGACTAGATTCGAGGTTGTTTATGTTTCTTTAAGATTTATATAATTTATTCTTTTTATTTAAACTTGATGCACTCACTTCAGTTATGTTTCTTCGTATATTAACAAAATATAATGAACCAATTTTGAGGAATTTACCAGTTAGTAGTTCATCGTACCAGAGTGTTTGAATATCCTGTACAGCGTTCTATCCAGTTTGTTAAGATATTTATAAATATATATGATCAAATAACTTCCGTATTAAATTTATCTTAGTACAGATAATAAAAATGTGGGTTTGCTTAAAGCTTTTGCACTGCAGTAGACTTGCGATTATCCGAATCCCGGTCAACCGAGGCTCCGAATTAAATGAAACAGTGACATTAAAAAAGAAACTAGAGTATATTAGGCCTACATCAAAATTAGGTCTATAGAATATGTAATTCGTTTGGTTGGTTGAAATTTGATTAGTGGTGGGGAAATAGGGAAATTTTCCACCAACCATGATGTAAGAATTTTATGTGGAATATTGTTCTGACACGCTTCGACTATTATCGAGTCTATGAAAATAACAGACCTTGTTTGGCACATCTAAAAATTTAGGATAAAATATTCCACAATAGAAAATTAGTGGAAGAAACTGTTTGGCGTCAAAAAAAACTGAAAAACACATGCAAGAACAGGACAATGAAAACTCTTTCAAGGAACTAGACGAACTAGCTGCTTGTTGCACTTCCATGCAGTCATTCATGAGCAGATATTGCAGGTAAGAGGAATGCTGTTTCTATAGCGTTCACGCAATATCGCCGCTTCTAAGAAAGGCAAGACGTTAGCCTAGAAAATCGTCAACACATTCAAGTTTCTTATAAAATTATGTTAAGTTGCTGGTGTATAACCTGTTTTTTAACATTAAATTTACTTTTCCCGTTTCTCGTCATTTACAAACTATTTATTATCCCAGTTTTTCTTATCCGCCGTAATTTCGGCCCCAATTAGCTCGGCTAATCGGGAGTGTACTGTATTTATTCAAGGTAAACATTTTGTTTACAGCTGAAAATTTAAATTTAAATTTACTTTAAGTAAATTGAGGCCTATATTTATCACTAAGTTATCGGAAAGTGTTACTTTTAATAATTATAAAATGTTAATATAACATTCGCAAAACGTAGGATTCCATAAATAATAAACAAGTAGGGCCTAGGGCTTGATGTATGTTACCCACGAAAATTACAGCTTACATCTAAAAAAACCCACCATTGTGTTATTTATCTACGAGAGCAACAGCGGAAAAATTTATTCTCATGTAAATTTAAACAAGAGAAGATATTTATGCGTTACAGTGCGCTGCGGAGTGATAAAGTGGGCCACAATTATTTCCCTCCCTTGTACCCTACAATTACACAGAGCAAAGGCAGTGCGGTTTGTATTTCCTATTTATGTATCTGTCTGCAGTACATACACTATTAATTATTTGTTAAAGTATTTAATTTAAAGACCTATGGAGCTTAGTATCTGTGTTAACGGAAATACCTACAACACGTTTTGACGGTCTGTTTGTAGGTTAGAAATATTTGTTGTCAAAGAAGTTGCCTTTTTCAGATCTCTTTAGTTGACACGGATAATCAACGGGGAAAGGTTTCAATCAGTGTTTTCCTTTAGTTGAATGGTTCTCCGCCAGTAACGCTAGCGTTTATTTTCAATAAAACTTGCCTTATTTTGTAACATTTAAACTAATAGTTTTACAATAGTTGTATTTATTTGTTTCAAAATGTCTAATAAAACGTCTGTATTATGCCAGATAACTTATTATAACAAAGTTATTACCAGAAATATGAACAAATAGATAAGGAAAGAGATACAGTATGTTTTGTGTGCGGTGCAATGTAGAAAATATTACGCCTAGAGAGTATTTTGACTAAAAACTTTTCTTTTATTTGCTTATTGTGTTATTTTGCGGTGTGGTGGAAGGTAACGTTTATATATCGCAACTAAAGTGCACTTCACGGGGCTAGCCTCGCTCGTAAATTAGATCGTGCACCGGAAAAGTCTACTTTCTGTACTAGTGATGTAATATAAGTACAGAAACACACAAACGCGCACACACGCACACATTTAGATATACGTCGTACACGGATTTACATTATCCGGCGGAGACAGCTGAAATGAGCAGCTGATGGATTGAGCGATCCCACCGTATCTCTAGCGCATACTACTCTCATTCACCTACTTTACACACACACACACACACACACACACACAAACATTCACTACTCCCCACTGCTCAGCTAGCTTTAAAGTGAATATACACATTTGCTGATTCACTTGATGCCAGCGGCCTAATGGTGTATCAAACGGAGCCCTGTGTTTCATGGCAAATTCCCCGTGAACATAACTTTACACCCATACACTCTAGCTACTCATGTTCCCAAGTGCAAGAATATAAATAAAACGAGGGGGAAATCACAACACAACAAAAGCTAAGCACAACGTACGTGAAAATGCTTAAGAGTAAGGGGCAGAAATTGAAAGGCAATTAGCAAAGCAAGTAACTGCAAGTACCTCAATAATGAATTGGGAAGTGGGGAAGTCACCCATCTTGAATTATATCAAAATACTAGACTTTATGAAGGGGACTTTATGGAAATGGTTAGAGACGTAACATAGCACCTCAGTAATATAGAAAGGGGGTACAATAGATCTACAAATCACAGTGCAATAATAAGCCTAGAAAGTAATTTATTTATTCCTACATATAGAATATATAAATAAACAAACCTTAAAATTTTAATTTTAACTTTAACCCTTAATTTGTAATAACACTTAATTTTTAACTCCAGTCCATTAAGCTATAACATTTTCCTTAACTGGTTCATTAACACGTTATACAGTAGCGGCAATGACTCGTGGCCGAGTCACGCTCATTTGAAAATTTATGCGTCAAACTACCGGGAGCGTCGGAATATCGAGTGTCCGGACTAACGAGACTATACTGTAGATTTATATTTATGCATATAAAAGAAACATTAAAACATAATAATAATACCAACAACATTAAGAAAATATATAGAAATGATTATACTTTTTTATACTTGTATATCTCTGTCATTTAATGTATTATAAGATATTTATTTTCTTTATTCTTATTAAATTACATTAATGTCAGGCCAAGGTGCACATTAAAATGAACATGGATTACATTATTTATACTTAGGATTTTATTTTGGAATTAATTAATTTATATTGGATTTAATAGTAATTTTAAACATACATTTTATTTCGATTGTTGGCGCTTAGTTGTACATATCGCCCCTCACTCATTAATCCGCTATAAGTGGTAACATAGTAATTTCACCGGAAGGATTGTTAAATTCAGGTTGTAGCTTAGTTGGTTATTATTTACACTAATACATTTAATTTTTCGATAAAATTTAATCTGATTAATAACTTATTTAATTTTACGTATTTTCTGTTTATAAAAGTAATATAATTTTTTTATCAATAGTTAATGTATACTTAAAAGGATAATTATTTTTGTAGGTTAAAGTAGATTTATTTTTTTACCTTTTGTATCAGGGATAATTAATTTATGTTAATTTATTTTACTTTCTGGAATATAAGTGCTTTAATTATTAAGTGTTATTTAATATTGTATAATTAATGTTGATAATTTTTTTTAAGGAAATATCACCGGAACGTGTTTAAAAATAGACATAATGTGGTTTTTTCAGTTGAAAATTTTCAATTTAGGCTACGTTTTGTTTTGAATAAATCTGAACGAAACAAGAACAAATGTTTGCTACAAATTGAACGAGCTGACTAAGCGCGTGTAACCGCACTGTCGGGCTGCAAGTTTTGTATTATTGATGGCGCCACCATGTTTGTTCGGCATATTTGCTCAACCTAATGGCGCTGCAACGACATCATTTTTTACTTTCAATTGCGATTTTTCCCCCGCAATATTTTACACCACCATGTACACGCGCGCGCACACACACACACACACACACACACACTATTTCGGATAGAGGAGCCAAAACTGTATTCAAAATTGTTGGTCCGAAAAAAACCTTTAGTTATAAAAAAACTCGATCATTTGAATTAATTTTGTTTTGCAAAAGAAGTACAAAAATGTGTTGCAGTAAAATAATAAAAACAATTGAAAAAGAACAGTTTCGTGATTGTTTAAATTGCCTGTCCAACCCATAAATTTTAAAACCTTTAATATATTTCTTGTCATACTTCTTGTCTCTTGACGGCTAATGCTGAATAGTGTCCAGACACAAGCAAAAGTCAACGTACTTAGCTGGGATAAAGAGCCGACGTGGAGGTCCGTTCATCTTTACAAACACAGGCCAGAAACTGTTGCAATATTAAGTGATGATGTCAATGATGTCGATAATGAGGTTCGTCTGTGAGAAACCCCTTTCGCATTCACTCAGCGATCGAGTGATCGAATTGATTGACTTCATCGGGGTATGACTTGCCCGTATTGACTTCATCGGGGGTTCATCGGGGTATGACTTTCCGGGATCACTCGGGACTTTTGGAAGCCTGTTATTGAGTTTGAATTTGGAGGCTATTTCCTTCGAAATTAATTGGGACATTTTGTGACCAGTTTTTTTCATCCACTTTCTGATCGTGTCAGCAAAAGTCTTGTTTTAGTTGACTCTTTAAGTCAGGGTAAGGGGAGGTACCGGTAGGAGAACTGACGGTGAGTCAGACTACCGCCCCGCCAGCCGGCTACCGATCAAGCCACCGCTACAGTGAAGTAGTCATAGTTCGCAGTACTCAATAGTAACGCACAACAAACTACCTTAGCCTCACAACATAATTGATCATTACGACCTGCGAATGGTTCTTTTACGGGAAGTGTAATAAGTAGTAGGCCATGCCCAATCACCAATAACAGAGATTAAATAAATACAAACACACACACACACACATATATATATATATATATATATATATATATATATATATATATATATATATATATATGTGTGTGTGTGTGTGTGTGTGTGTGTGTGTGTGTGTGTGTGTGTGTGTGTGTGTGTGCAGGGCTCGTTACCTCTTTAGATAAAAAATTATGATAGTTAAAAACATTTATTTGTTTATTTGTGTAATTCATGTTACTTTACACTGCACATGTGTTATTTATATGTTATTCGGTTTTTACATGTCATTATGCTACTGTATAACCATTAGCAAGGGACCGAACTTCTTTCGATATTCTTTGTTACTATTTACCGTTTATTTAATAAACTATTTCATTATGTTTATTTTACGTTTATTAGTACTGTACCAGGGCTAAAAGACAACTTGTTTTTTAAATTTTCCCGGATTTAGGAAATGTATGACGTAGAGATTGGCGCAACAACTATAACGCTCTACTTTTAGAACATAATGTTTGAGTTTCTAAAACAGATGGAGCAACGGGCTATAAGTACTTGTTACGTAAAGTAACTCTACAATTTCTCTTTAAACTTGTAGTTCAAGGAACAGTAACTCTCACGGTATGTCCTTAATTAATATACAGAGCGCTCCGCTACAGTGGTCGTAACTTTTTCCGCTAATTTAACCTGTTCTACTTAAGACAACTGTTACTGGACTAACTGAAACGGTCAAAATTATGACAGGTCTTGCTGTTCAAGTATTACAAGAAATAGCCAGTAACTATAGCGTCATTTAATTCAGAGGCCGGCATTTTGAAACGGACTTCAATGAGAAAAATCTGACACGTCTTCTGAATCTTACACAAGGCACCTTTGTACCAAATTTTAAAATAATCGGTCATTGCGTTTTTTTCTCCAAACGAGGGTACACTCGTCATTGTACCAGAGGCGCCATATTGAAACGGAAATGAATGGGGAAAAATCCTTCATATACGTCATTTGAGTGTTATACAATTCACCTCCGTACCAAATTTTAAAACTATCGATCAATGCATTTGGCCAAAATTGCGTTACAAAAACAAAACAAAACAAAAACTGTCAAGTGGAAATACAGTTCTAGCTTTGCTCGGTTAAAATCATTGAAACAGTGACAGTTTGCTAACGTTTTATTCTCCGACCAATCAGAGCTCTTCTTACAAAAGTATAAATTTCAGACCACAGGGGATGTACAGGAGATGCTTATTCTGTTTTATGAGAGAAAAAGTATCTTTTTTAAGTAACATTAACTCCTAGCGTGAACTGCAATAACCAAGAGAAATTAATGGTTCAGTGGTTCTGCTACTTTTATGTAGCCAGAGAAAACGGAATTTTACTAAAATCCACGCTTAGGAGATGTTGAGTATCAGCGGTCAAAAGTCACCCTCTAGCGTGTCCCCACGCTAGGTTAAAACCTCACTCGATCAGCAACCACACGAAAGAAAAAACTGAGTGTTTCTGACCACTTCACGCGCGCTAAATCGCCGTCTTTTCAGTCGAAAACTTTCGGCTTCACATCTCCTAATCTTTCCTACAACGAGACATTACATATCCTATTGTTTTTCCTACAGCGTGACGTTACATCTTCTATTGCTTTCCTACAGTGAGACGTTAAATCTTCTATTGTTTTCCTACAGCGAGACGTTACATCTTCTATTGCTTTCCTACAGTGAGACGTTAAATCTTCTATTGTTTTCCTACAGCGAGACGTTACATCTTCTATTGCTTTCCTACAGCGAGACGTTACATCTTCTATTGCTTTCCTACAGTGAGACGTTAAATCTTCTATTGTTTTCCTACAGCAAGACGTTACATCTTCTATTGCTTTCCTACATTCAGACGTTACATCTCCTATTGCTTTCCTACATTCAGACGTTACATCTTCTATTGCTTTCCTACAGCGAGTAGTTACATCTTCTATTGCTTTCTTACAGCGAGAAGTTACATCTTCTATTGCTTTCCTACAGTGAGACGTTAAATCTTCTATTGTTTTCCTACAGCAAGACGTTACATCTTCTATTGCTTTCCTACAGCGAGACGTTACATCTTCTATTGCTTTCTTACAGCGAGAAGTTACATCTTCTATTGCTTTCCTACATTCAGACGTTACATCTTCTATTGCTTTTCTACAGCGAGTAGTTACATCTTCTATTGCTTTCTTACAGCGAGAAGTTACATCTTCTATTGCTTTCCTACAGTGAGACGTTAAATCTTCTATTGTTTTCCTACAGCAAGACGTTACATCTTCTATTGCTTTCCTACAGCGAGACGTTACATCTTCTATTGCTTTCTTACAGCGAGACGTTACATCTTCTATTGCTTTCCTACAGTGAGACGTTAAATCTTCTATTGTTTTCCTACAGCGAGACGTTACATCTTCTATTGCTTTCTTACAGCGAGAAGTTACATCTTCTATTGCTTTCCTACAGTGAGACGTTAAATCTTCTATTGCTTTCCTACAGCGAGACGTTACATCTTCTATTGCTTTCTTACAGCGAGAAGTTACATCTTCTATTGCTTTCCTACAGTGAGACGTTAAATCTTCTATTGTTTTCCTACAGCGAGACGTTACATCTTCTATTGCTTTCCTACAGCGAGACGTTACATCTTCTATTGCTTTCCTACAGTGAGACGTTAAATCTTCTATTGTTTTCCTACAGCGAGACGTTACATCTTCTATTGCTTTCCTACAGCGAGACGTTACATCTTCTATTGCTTTCCTACAGTGAGACGTTAAATCTTCTATTGTTTTCCTACATTCAGACGTTACATCTCCTATTGCTTTCCTACATTCAGACGTTACATCTTCTATTGCTTTCCTACAGCGAGTAGTTACATCTTCTATTGCTTTCTTACAGCGAGAAGTTACATCTTCTATTGCTTTCCTACAGTGAGACGTTAAATCTTCTATTGTTTTCCTACAGCAAGACGTTACATCTTCTATTGCTTTCCTACAGCGAGACGTTACATCTTCTATTGCTTTCTTACAGCGAGAAGTTACATCTTCTATTGCTTTCCTACATTCAGACGTTACATCTTCTATTGCTTTTCTACAGCGAGTAGTTACATCTTCTATTGCTTTCTTACAGCGAGAAGTTACATCTTCTATTGCTTTCCTACAGTGAGACGTTAAATCTTCTATTGTTTTCCTACAGCAAGACGTTACATCTTCTATTGCTTTCCTACAGCGAGACGTTACATCTTCTATTGCTTTCTTACAGCGAGACGTTACATCTTCTATTGCTTTCCTACAGTGAGACGTTAAATCTTCTATTGTTTTCCTACAGCGAGACGTTACATCTTCTATTGCTTTCTTACAGCGAGAAGTTACATCTTCTATTGCTTTCCTACAGTGAGACGTTAAATCTTCTATTGCTTTCCTACAGCGAGACGTTACATCTTCTATTGCTTTCTTACAGCGAGAAGTTACATCTTCTATTGCTTTCCTACAGTGAGACGTTAAATCTTCTATTGTTTTCCTACAGCGAGACGTTACATCTTCTATTGCTTTCCTACAGCGAGACGTTACATCTTCTATTGCTTTCCTACAGTGAGACGTTAAATCTTCTATTGTTTTCCTACAGCGAGACGTTACATCTTCTATTGCTTTCCTACAGCGAGACGTTACATCTTCTATTGCTTTCCTACAGTGAGACGTTAAATCTTCTATTGTTTTCCTACAGCAAGACGTTACATCTTCTATTGCTTTCCTACATTCAGACGTTACATCTCCTATTGCTTTCTTACAATCAGACGTTACATGTCCTATTGCTTTCCTACAGTAAGACATTACATCTCCTAGGCCTATTGCTTTCCCACAGTGCGATGTTACATCTCCTATTGCTTTCATACAGTGAGCCGTTATGAGATCAAGTATCAAAATCTTGTTTCTCAGGTTTCTGTGCGGTAAACTTTACCCCTCGTTTCTTTGTGCGATAGTCATGCACTCCCTCTAGCGGACCGTGCTTAGATATCTCTGGTACTAACCGAAAATCGTCTCTAACTCGCTTACAAGTGAGACGATAACTTGCCAAACTTCTCAAACTATACGCGAACAGCCGAATTATATCCGGAACTCCAGCTAAATCATTAATTTTAATTATTCTGTGAATATAGCGAATCAGTAATACTGTGTAAGAATCGAAAACTAAAGTAAGTGAATTTTGTGGCTGTGAACTTTTGTATTTTTAAGTTTTAAGTTGAGCTTACAGCTAACTGCAGACCTACGTACAAAATCGTTTATTCACCACATTTTTAACGATTCCGGAGGCACGTTCAAAGAGGTAAATTCGCTTATATATGACTGACTATAATTTATAATGGGTCATAAATTTATTATTAATGGTCTTCCGGGAACTTTTCAATCTAAAATAAATCTAATTGATTATTTACTATACTATTCTTTGCTTTATTATAGTAATACAAGAGCCATTTCAAAAATAACTTAATACTTGTAATAAGCACTACTATTTTAAATTTTTCTTCTATTTTTCATAAAGCAATATGCCTATTAGTAATATTTTCCCTAAATATTACGGTTACCATGACAATTGGCCGAGAGAGTTACGAGTGTGTCAGAGCGCTGTCGTGGAGCGGTGGTCAGCTAGGTTTTCTGTACTTTGAACTACTTACTAGTTGTACCCAGTTCGGAAAGTATTTGTGCCAATGTTGTTAGCCAGTACGTGTGGGTAAGGTTTATGATGCACAGAATAATACTAGCTATATAGTAATGGAGAAAAAATATCTCACTACTTTAATTGTGATGAGAATATATTAAATTTTGGGTTTATGAGTTTTAAAGTGTAGTTGAACGTTTTTAAGTGTCAGTGTTTAAAGTGCGTTTGAATATTTTAAGTGTTTTGAGCGTTTTACGTGTTTTCTGAGCGTTTAAGTGCGTTAGAATGTGTTAAGCGAGTTGCGTACTAGTTACTATGGCCGCACAATTGACCAAGGACAGAAATCGACTTGATGCTGATACGTCTATAAACAAATATTTTGTTTACTGTAGTAAAATTTTAAAGAAATAAAATATAAAGACTTTGTAATTACATAATTAAATTTTAAAAATCTTGAATATATTTCATCTAAAGAAAAATATCGTACAGATGAAGTAATATTGTAATTTGCTCAAACATATCACATATCCTCATTTTCACCCATAAATGTCCTTCTTTGTATCGAATGTACATACAGGTGAACAAATTCATTGGTCTAGAGAGAATTTATATTCAAGCTCAGCTTGTCATCAAATTTATTTAATAAATAGAAATATTAGTTTTATCACGATAAGCTTGGGATTCTTCCGGTTTTATTAACGTAGAAAATTCATTATAGTAGCCGCGTCCTTTACCGTCATTTAATGACTTATAAACAAAACATATCCCCGGTTTTAATGACTCTCGGGATTTTCCTGAAATATTTATCTTTGCCCGCGCGTGAGCATAAAACCCTTCAATTAGGTTCGCTGTCATTTGTTGTACAACCATTGCGGAAAGAGGAACGGTCGTTAAAACGGACAATAAATCACGGATCGAGAGGGCTTGAACGGGCGATAAAACTGCTGAGGAAATGAAAATGGAATATCGAATTTGAGGCATTAATTTTTTTTTTGAAATTTCGTAAACTAAAAATCTACATTACTGACAACATTATTATTGGCATAGCATATAACGAGTATATTAACGACACGCACCCACTCGCTATGGTAACAATAGAAAATATAATTCTACATTGTTCATGTTTTTGAAAATCAGATTTATCCAACATAATTAGCATTTATAATGTGCTTAAATTAGTATTTTTAACTTTTAAAATGCTAATTTATGCAGTTTTTTAAGTTGATTAATATGCAGAAATTAGATTTTCAAAAGCATATAAGATAAAAAAGAAAAAGAAATATATAAATAAGATTTAAAATGACATTGAAATAACTTTTAAGTTATTGAATTCTATTTATTAGTCATTAACATAGTCTAAACTATTACAAAAATTGATTTTTTAGCAAAGTTTAACTCAAACTGGACTATAATGGCAAACATGAGAGTACAAGTTAAATGAATGAATTAATGAATGCATGAATGGGTAGATGAATGAATAAATAAACGAACGAAAGGATGAATGAATGAATGAATAGGGTAATTATTGCACAGTGACCTTTGTAGATCTTTTGTACCCCCGTTCTGTATTTCTGAAATGCTCAGTTACAGCACCTTGTTTTCTTAATATCTAGGATTTGTAGAGGATTCAAGGTGGGCAACTCCACCACTTCTATTTCATGACTTCCCATTTCATTATTGAAGTACTTGCAGATGCTTCAATTTTCCTTTCAATTTCTCCCCCTTATACTAGACCATTATCATGGAAGCCCCCCATTTGGCCAGCTTTTTCGTACCGTTAGTTTCCGCTCATTTTATTTACATTTTTACTGATGCGAACTGTACAGCTAGGGAAATTATGTCGCCCATACAGAGCCCCACATTGCACAATGGGAGGTTACTAGGGCCTGTAGAACCCTGACACACCATTACGCTGAGTTAATCAATCCATCCGAACGGGTCGTTTACACTTTACAGTCAGTCAAATTATATAAAGTAGTGCGTGTGTGTGTGTGTGTGTGTGTCTGTGTCTGTGTCTGTGTCTTGAGTAGATGAATGAGGGTAGTATGAGCTAGTGATACTTTGGGATCGCTAAACCCATCAGCGATTCACTTCGTGTATTACATGTTTTTTTTTTTTTAATTTTAAGTCGAAAAGCACATTGAGGCTATTACCGCCTTCCTAAATGTAAGTGTGAGAGTAAAGTGTTAAAGTCGTAAGTGTGGTGATGCAAGTTTAAGTTTGTGTTAGATTAGGGTACCGCGAGAGACGTCTAAATCCTCTCAATAGGTGCAGCTAATCTACACCCCTTCGTGTATATATACATGTATAGGATATATATAGCCTATATATATATATATATATATATATATATATATATATATATATATATATATATATATATATATATATATAACACACATTCAAGTAAAAGCCACTTTTTAAATTCAAGTATTATAAAAACGAATACATTCTTGTAGACCTTTTACAGCAAGAAAATAAAGAAATTAAAAAAAACATTACATTTTAAAAATTTCTTATAAACAATAATTTCTGGAACATGTTCTCTTCAAAAGTTATAAAGTAGAAAAAAACGAAAAATCTATGAAATTTTAAAAAATCGTTTTGTCAAATTTTGCTCAAATCTGGCCGTACACCAAAATCCATACACAAATTATATATCGGAAGCATATTAAGCGACCTGCTAAGAACGCTAGTGTAACAGAGATAAAAATGTACGAGTGAGACGTCGAGTCCACGCTCTCTCACCATATCTTCCTTCTTTTCCTTCACTATCGCTGAGTAGTAACAGTTTGTAGACTCAGATTGACAGAATGTGTCACTGGACTGTTGGAGGGAGTTGGAAGGAAATTCGCCTAAATGCGTCAGAAATTCTACACCTCAGTGGCTGCACTATTGTGTACTAAATACCACCATATTATTCGAATGTCACCTACTCAAAATTTCGGAAAACAATTAAACGAAATAAAGTCACGCAATTATTTTACACTCCATTTGATGCGGTCTACAAAACGTACTTTTAATTACAGTATTCTGAACAAAACGCGCCGGCAAGCAATCCAATAAAAGTGATTTATATTTGTTGGTTTGAACATTTCAGCAATTGAAGATTTTATGTGGCAATAAAATGCAATCTGTAATGGTACAGAAAAATAAATCATCCATTATCCAGTTGTACAACACCGGAGAGTCGAGCTTTCCTAGGGCGCCATTACCCGCAGCTGACTCGCTCGTGTGATGGAAAAGTAAATATAATACAATCAAATATTTATCTTACATTTTATGAAAATTTGATTTCAGCATTGTTAAGAGGTTATATAATTTGTAGAAAATAATACATTAAATATACGAAAAAATGTTAATAAATTTTGCAAATTTTAATGCAGATTAGGAGATTAAATCACATTTTTTTAAGTATAGAAAAATTACAATTTTTTAAAGTTTAGACAGCATTTTGCGCGATTGTTCAAATTTCGTTAATTAAGAAATTATCCAAATTATTACTAGCATCTGCCTTTCAGTAAAGATTGAATATGACTAAAATTGAAAATCTAACGCGATAAAACACTACACACACACACACACACACACACACACACACACACGCACGCACACACAATTTCTCATAATACATAAGCTAATAGTAGCTTTGGTAATACTAAATAATTTTCCACGCTAATATTTGGAAGAAGAACAGGCCTCGCAGTGAATTCTTAGTTATTATACAGAGCACTCTACGACAGCGCTTGTATATCTGTCGTCAATTTAACCGGTAATCGTAAAATTTATGAAAAATGTTACTGTATTGGAAATAATATGCTCGTTCTCCACGAAGCGGTCAAAGTTACGATAGGTTTTGCCGTTCAGCCAGTAATACAGGAAGTAACCAGCAACTAAACTCTCAACGTTGAATCACAGCCGGTCGTCTTGAAACAAAGTATCTTCGTACCATATTTTAAAACAATCAATGCGTTTGATTAAAATTGTTTACACACGTTACCGTTAAATCAGAGGCCGCCATCTTGAAAGGGAAGTAAATGGGAAAAATCTTGTAAAAAGCTCATTTGGGCTTCATGCTAGGTAATTTTATGTCAAATTTCAAAACAATTGGTCACTTCTTTTGGCTTAAACTGCGTACAAACGTTATTGCAAATCAGAGGCCGCCATTCTTAAACGGATGTGAGTGGGAAAAAGTTTTACATATATGTCGTTCCACCTATATACAAGGTACCTCCGTAACAAATTTTAAAACAATCGGTCATTATGTTTAGTCATAACTGAGTAAAAAATAAACACACAAACCAAATGTTGGAAGATCGAGACCTTGCTTCGCTCGGTCATTACTATATATATATATATATATATATATATATATATATATATATATATATATATATATATATATATATATATGTGTGTGTGTGTGTGTGTGTGTGTGTGTGTTTGTGTATTACGTGCGTGTATATGTACGTATGTGTGAAAGAGTTTTGAACATTGTATATGAAAACGGTGGGAGATAGAAATTATATAGAATTATAAGTTGTAGAAAATTTATTTTCTAATTATTTTTCTTTAAACATTGATCAAAGCAAGATTTAAACCAGTATAGATAGGAAAAAAGACAGCACCAATGCTTTTTCTAATGTGGATGCTTACAATATAAGCTACGTGGTTATTGTAATTTTTTTTAACCAATTCATGAAGACGATTAATTCAAGTGCTTCATGGGTGTTTGATATCTGTCCACTTTTGATGGGTTAACGTTTTGTACATCCAAACATGCGGATATTAAGGTTTATATGTTATTATAGGTATAATTTAATGGATAGGTTTAAAAAAATATTCTAGAATTCAAGATAAGTGCTCATTTCGATTTCACTGTCTGGGTCTTACCCTGTAGGTCGCTGCTTTAATTTCATTCAAAATTAATCTAATAACTTTTAGGATATGTGTTATTATATATTTCGATTGATTTTAATATCTTAACAGCTGAATTATCACGTTTTGATCTTGACATAGGAATTATTTTTTACTTAACAATATACAATGTGTTTCACAGAGAAAAATAGAGCTGATGTCATCCAAGTATACAAAAAAGATAATAAGTGTTTACTTGTTTAGAAAGGGCTAATTATTTTCCCTTATTTTTGATGCTTAACATCATTGTAACTACATGTCCTGGAATGGAATGCGAACTATGCAAAAGTAGAAGTACTGTAAATAACTTTGGTTAAGCATTTGATACCAGTGCAACTTTAAAGTTTCACTTGAGGAAAATATTAAACACCTGTGACATTCCCACAACTTTCGTGTTTGTCAGTAAAGCTAGCGACATTCCAAAAACAACAATTTCATCTCGTAACGAAACAAACTAAACTTTGCTTTTGTTTAGAAACATATTTGTTTAAGTTAAATGAGAAACAAGCTTTTCACAACAAAACAAAAATTGCTGCGGTGAAATTTGTTAATGATTTTTCGTTTCAGCGATAAACTACCGGATGAAGTGCTTTGGCTGCTGTCATCTGTAACACATAGTGTTTCTCTTGAGTAATTTTAAAACTAATACAGATATACAAAACATATTTTCAATAGGTTATGTTAAAAATGTACTTTAAAAAAACGTTTTCAATATTTGCGTTTAACCTTTCATATTGTCTTGCATATTTTGAAGGGGAAAAGGTATTTTCAAAACTGAGGTAACTTAACAGCATCTCTGCTTTGATAGATTAATGGTTCACTCGGTACCTTCCTCTACATTTTGGCCAGATTAGTGGCATCTTTGCTTTTCCAGATTGTTGGTCCTCTCGATGTCTTACATTATATTACGACCAGGTTAGTGCTATTTCTGCTTTGATAGATTATTGGTTCACTTGGTGCATTCTACTACATTGTGGCCAGATTATTGACATCACTGCTTTGCAGATTTTTTGATTCTCTCGGTGCCTTCCACTACACTGTGGTCATATTTGTGGCATCTCTGTTTTGCCACAAATTGCTGTTTTATCTCATTGCCTTCCACTACACTGTGGTCAGATTAGTTACATCTCTGCTTTTCCAGATTGTTGGTTCTCTCTCGGTGCCTTCCACTACACTGTGACCAGATTAGTTGCATATCTGCTTTGTCACATTGTTGGTCCTCTCCGTGCTTTCTACTACACTGTGGCCAGTTTAGTGCCTTCTCTGTTTTGCCAGATTGTTGGTTCTCTCGGTGCTTTCCACTACACTGTGGTTAGTTTAGTACCTTCTCTGCTTTTCCAAATTGTTGTTCTCTCGGTGCTTTCTACTACACTGAGGCCAGTTTAGTGCCTTCTCTGTTTTGCCAGATTGTTGGTTCTGTCGGTGCCTTCCACTACACTGTGGCCAGTTTAGTGCCTTCTCTGTTTTGCCAGATTGTTGGTTCTGTCGGTGCCTTTCACTACACTGTGGACAGATTAGCGTCATTTCTGCTTTTCCAGAGTGTTGCTTCTCTTCGTGCCTTCCACTACTCTATGGCCAGATTAGTATAATCATAGCCAGCCAGAGTGCTTTCTGTGGCCAGATTAGAGGCAACTCTAATTTGCCAGATTGTTGGTTCTATCGGTTCTTTCCACTACTCTGTGACCAATTCATTGTTAGTTCAAGCCGTAAAGATAACTCCTTGTCATCTCCTTAAGCTGTAACATTATTCCTTCCTGGTTGATACAACAATACATTCCATAATCAGCAAGATTGTATTTATGTTAAATAAAAGACCCTTCAAAGCTGTTGACATAAATACAATATATATATTCAATGAAGTTAAATTTAAATAATTGTACTTGATCTCTCTACGGTGTGATCATGCATTCATTTGGAAGTTCAATGAATACAAACAGAAGCATATCTTTTTAATTTATATATCTGATGATTTATGGAAACCATCCTGATTGAGAAATATAAAAATAGTAACTTTTTTATAAGTGTACTGCAATAGGATATACGTTTTGTTTGGTCGATTGAGTGTAACGTTTCTGATGCTTTTATTAATTTCAGCGTGGGAAGTTGTTACACTAATTATTCTAATGTATGTTTTAATATATAACAACACTGCTTTTATTCAAAAACATACATCGTAATACTTTAGCAGATCATTAATATAAAACATACGTATTTTACTGGCTAACGTACAGCTAGCTTCACATCTGCAAGCTGAAAAATACATTAGCTCCATTACAGGGATATATAGTGAATACGCTGGCCGAATAGCGATGGTTCATGCATACAGAAACTCGAAATGCATGTTATATTGGAACAGTAAAGTTTTATGACAGTAACATAAACAAATATAGTTTTATTATTTACAAAGTGTAGTTCATTTAAATTGTTCGGTTTGAAATACTTGATAAAAGTAGTTAGCGATCTGTATTCATTTTTCAGTGACATGAAAAAAAGTTGTAATATTTGCAATCTGCCCAGAATTCGGTACAAAATTCCCGAAACTATTTCAGGGTATCAACCACTCTATAAACGTAGGCCTCAACACAGAATCTGATGGAATAAATTTTGTAATGTGTAACTCTGTAACTTTTATAAAACTATAACTTTTCTAACTCTATAACAGTATAACTATTGTATAGCACTATATCTCTTCAATAACGGTAAACGTTTCCATAACTCTCCTATAATTCTATAAAGTTTCTAAAACGCTATAACACTTCTATAATTCTATAACTCTTTCATAATTACACAAATCAATAATTTTTTATAAATATAAATCGTCTATAACCGTATAACTTCTATAACACTATACATCTTCTATAATCCCATAAAGTTTTTTATAATTTTACAAATATTCTACAACTCTATGCCCTTCTATATCTCTGTAATTTTTATATATATCTATAACTTTACTAACGCTATAACTATACTGTAAGTTTGTAACTCTATAACTCCCCTATCTTCTTCAATATCTCTAAAAATTGTCTATAGCTATACAGCTCTTCTATAATTATATAACTCTACAACTGAGTAATTCTCCTATAGCTATATAACTCTTCTATGAATCTGTAATGTTTTTTATAATTCTATAATTGTTCTATAAGTCTATAACTTTTACGGAACGTAAAAACTCTTCTACAACTATACATTTTCTATAAATCTTCTCTATTTTATAATTATATAACTTTCCTATGACTCTATTACCCTTCTATAGCCCTAAATGTTTCTATAACTCTACAACTCTTCTAGATCTCTATAATTTTCTTGTGAATCGTATCTCTTTTATAATTATATAACTTTTCTATAACCCTAACATTTTCTATAACTCCACAACTCTGTGTATCTATAATCCTTTTATAATTCTATAACTCTATAAAAGTTCTGTAACTCTATAAATCTTCTACCATTATATAACTTTTCTACCATTTTATAAATTTTCTATAACTCCACAACTTTTATATAAATTAAAAACTTTTCTACATATCTATAATATCTAAAAACCTATAACTCTTGTGTCATTCTATAACTTTTCTATAACTCTATAACTCTTGTATAACTCCATAACTTTTATATAAATTAAAAAATTTTCTACATACCTATAATTTCTAAAAACCTATAACTCTTGTGTCATTCTATAACTCTCCTATAATTCAATAACTCTATTACCTTTCTATAACACTATAAAGTTTCTATAACTTCATAACTCTTCTACAACTATACAGCTCTTCTATAATTCCATAAGGTTTTTATAGCTATATCTTTTTTATAACTCTACACCTCTTGTATAACTCTTTAATTCTTTTGTAATTCTATAACTCATTTAATATCTGAGAAAAATAATTGTTCAAAATATAAACATACCTGTCGAGTCTAAAATTACTATTATTATTTCACTGATTGCAAAGAAATAAATTTAATATAAATGGTAAACGGAAGTTGTAGAAACAATCACACTGATAATTAATTTCATCGCTTTAAAAAAGCAGTAGGAATTTTTTTGAAAATAGATTTTTTAAATTTTGTTTTACAGGCAAAAGGAACGCAATGATATTAATAACCAAAATGCACCTTTAACATTAGGGTCTATACGCTCTAGCACTATTATGTGATAACACTAACTTCATAAACGAGATTGGTTTATAGTGAGTAGCCAAGTAAGTAAACACTATACTTTTGTTTTATGCTATTTTCCTTAAGTTAAACTTTTTACAAATTGAGATGTATTGTAATTCATTTATATTACAATCTATCCTATAGGTATTATATAAAATTCCTGTATGTATATTCCAACTAAATTATTTGATTTAAATTTTTGTTTTTAATAAATTCTTTTAAAAATGAATATTAAACATTGGTACACATTTCAATTAAAGATTATTCCACTAAATATAATCTTTCATTAAAATACGTAGTATAAGATATTATTATCTCTACGTAACGAATATATACGTTGATAACGTTTTTTTTTGAAAATACACGGGCCCAATATTAGTAGAATTTTGTCACGATTGCAAAACTCTTAATTTAATTTTCTGTTTTTTAATTCAATTAGAATAAAAGATATAAGTAAATAATATGTACAAAAACACCACAGATAAAATTCAGTATTAGAAGTTCTTTTTCGATAATTAATTTGTATGAAATTAATAATTGTGAGTTGTAATAGTTTTGAATATGTAATGTATTTTAGTCCAATAATAATAAACTCATCAAAGTCTCACAAAAAGTTAAAATTACGGCACATAATTTATTTTATACGTAATTTATCTTTCGCATTAAAGCATATGAATAGACAAAAAAATACATCAATAAAAAAGTTTTTCTGAAAAAAAATTTGCCCTTTATTCTGATACCCTCGTTGTACGCATTACTATAACAAAAGATGGCGAATCTCATTTTTGTGGTAAGGTAACCTAATGAAGAGAAACAACTAGGACAAATAATTTTAAAAAAGCCAGTAAAGTTCACAAATAATGTAAGAGACAGCCAATAAAAAATCACAAATAATATAGGAGACAGCTAGAAAAAAATTTCATAAATAATTATTTATAATGTAAGAGGCAGCAGGAAAAATTTTACAAATATTGTAAGAAACAATAGGAAAATATTTTATAAATAATGTAAAAGAAAACCAGCAAAAAAAAAATCAGAAATAAAGTAAGAGACACTAATATTTTAAGAGAGGAGCAAGCAAAATTTTCAAAATTGAGGTAAGAGGCAGCCAGAAATATAACAGCCAGCCAGCAAAATGTTTACAGATAATTAAAAGAGAGCAAGCAAAAATCTTAGAAATAATTTAAAACACAGCTAGCAATAATTCCATAAATAATGTAAGTTACAGCCAGCAACAATTTCGCAATTATCACAATATTGTTGTTGATCTGACTCAACTGTTAAAATTATTTTACCAACATTCGTGAACCTTTACATTTAATGTAATTGTATGAGTAGATTAAATTAAATTTTGATAAATGATTTGATGTCTTCCGATGCTGAAATCAAAAGAACCTATTGTGCAACTAAACCTTTGATCTTTCAGTTCAACAGACTGGTGTCCTCAATGAGACCTCTGACTAGGTTATTCTGCTAGAGGACCTTAGGGTCTTGAAAGCCAAACAAACACATTTACCTCCTGCTAGCAAGTGCCTCAAAATCATTGGAAGATTATTGGAAGTGAAAGTTGCCTCTTTCTTCCTGTATTAATTTCTACACTATTTCTCTGTGGTAAATTTCTATCCTATTCGTGTTTACCCTCAGACCACAGTACATTAATGAATCCAATGGTTTCCTGATTTGCCCTTTACGAAGTATTTGATCTGGTAAAGCTTGCCCAGGAGTTGTAAGGTCCGGATTTTCAACTTTGACATTTGGAATACAGCACTAACCAACATAACTTTTAGATTTACGCCCTCCTTTAATGTAATCCGAAAGACCCTGCTCTTAAACTACTTCTTATGGAAGGAATTGGTGGAAATTAGGTGCAGTATCCACATCCCCCAGGGTATACTTCTCAATCACCTGCGCTTATTCAATAACACACCCAGTGAGAATATTGACGGTACTATCAGCACCTTAACTATTTATAGAACATTTTTGGTTTTCTGGCCTCCAATTTTAGAGTACAGATTTTTTGTTGCCTCAACTCCTTAGATACTCTAATAAAATTTCAATATCTTCAGGTTTGAGGACCTCTTTTAGTTGTCTCTTGAACTCTGCCCTATAGTCCTTGCCCAAGGTAATTAATTTTTCATGGATTTCCTGCTTACACGTTTTATTTCATTGCTGCTGAATAGGATTTTTTGGATATACCAATATATATATATAGTATTTGGGTAGGCTTAATAAGCTTATATTAGTTAGGATTCCATGTTGTGCATTTAACATGCTCTATGTAGCATAGCCATGTAGTGGTAATTATAACATTTCTTACTGGAAAAAGGAGTACAACCGTATGTCCTATTTATAAAAGCTAAAAATAACAATAACTAAAATAAAGCAAATCTTGTTATTTAAAAAAAAAATATTGTGTTGTTATACAACATGACAAAGATTTATTAATTTTTTAAACGAATTGAGTGTTTATAATATTAATTTACATTTTGCTATCACAACAGCTTAATAAAGTACTAAGCAAGCGTTATTTATAATGTGTTTAAAATTGTACGTTGTTTTTAATATTTCAGAAAATACGAGTATTATTTTAATACTATTACTACTCGTAGTATTAATACTATATTAATACTCGTAGTATTTAATAATATGAAACAACAAAAATCCAAACGTAATCAGTAAGTGGCCTAAACATAAACAAAGCAGACGTAGGCCAGAATTGGCGCACTTGTAGCCACAGTTAACGCTCATCAGCCTTTGTAAATATGCCTAACAATCAGTTTGGGATTGTCAATAAAACGACACGATCTGACAGTTACAGTTAGGGGTGAGAATATTCTGCCTCACTTGATGTTCGACTTGATTACAGCACATTTGCACAAGAGTCAAGAGTGCTAATTTTATCCCATAGAATGTTCTGTAAATATAATTTTAGTGCGAACAAATTGTGTAAGATTTAACATGAAACTAATAGGATCAGCTGATAGTTAACTTGTGCTCAGAACTAACTTTATTAAATTAATCAGCTGATTATTTTATTCAAACGCATTTCACAAGTTCTTAAACAAAAAACATCGTTCACTACAATGAAATAAAATTTGTGTTGTAGCATTAAAAACTACGGACTAATTACACCCACCCACCCAGCCACCCACACACACACACAATAGACTTTTTTAAACAAAAAGAGATTTATTTTGTAATCGTATTTTCGCATTTTACATTTATAGGTGAATAACCTACAAATTTATCGACAGCAATGTTATATTCTAATAATTCTATATTCCTATTATAATGCCAATGTAAAAACCTGTACAGGACTAATTTTCGACGACAGTTATAACTTATACAGACAACAATTTTCAAAGACAAAGACAGGTGATATTTTAAAATTATTCTGGACACGTAATAAATGGGCTTCGCATAAATTTCATCAAAATTCAAAGTGAATATGCAAGATGCTGTTGCAGCATACAAAGTGGCGACGTCGGGCAAGAGGAGTGGTTAAATTTCATTACTTCAACTCCCTTCCAATCATAGTTTTGATAACAGGAATGCTATTTTTATTCAACTTGCCCTTAAACTATAAGTGATCGAATGTAATGCATGAATAATTCTATTATGTTACTCTCATTTCATTACTGTGTTAGTCACATATTTTAACTTCATTTAATTTCAGTTTCTTTTTTTACAATTTTTTTCTTTCTTACTAAAATTTGTCTTGGTATAAATTGATTTACAGTTCGCATTTTATATAAAACTTAACATCACTTCCAAAAATAGTAAAATCCGCTATTCCGGTCACACGCCCGGTACCTGTCACCAACAGGAAGTGGTGAGTGATAGAAGTGAATCACCTCTCAAAAAAAACTTTGAAGCATCTGCCAAGAAAGGTATTACATTTTAAGAGTCCCTGCCTAAGTGAAACCCGGTCAACGGCTTTGAAAGTGGGAGAGGCTTTCACCGCTGTAGCAGAATGGGCAGCAAAACTTCGATCAACGGCTCCAAAGGCAGAACAGGATGAATCCCAAAGGGGAGGGCACAAGAACCTAAGAGAGTAAAGCTTGACAGAAAATCATTAATTTAGATTTATTTTTTCAATAATGAAAATGTGTGACGTAACAACGGATATACCCAATGGAGGTAAGCCTCCCACTTGTGCTGGGGTCGTCCTGCCACACAGTTTTGTAGTGAAAGTAAAAGTGCATTAGGATCCGAACGTATCTGCGATGCTGACTCGAACAAAAATCCTTTACAAAGTTTATTGTTAAATAGATAACCATCAGTAAATAAAGCAGCCGATGTTATCAATGAAAAAGTGAAATAAGCCTTTATCAGCAACCCGTGTTCAAGGTTTCCATGGTCTTCTTCAAAATAGTTCCCTTGGGCAAGGATTGCAGTGTTTTTTCAATGATTCAGTGCATCCTTGGAAGTCCGCAAATATAAGTGTTCGACGTACGTCCTGCGATTTTGCTTGGATTGTGTTAAAACAATGGCCTTTAATTAAAAAAATTATTTTGTAAAAGAGAAAAATGTCTCACGGGCAAATAGGGTGGGTTGGGAATCACTAGGGTTTTTTTGCGTAGTGAAGATGATTTCCACTGAGACGACCGCTGCTAAGTTTCATTGCCATAACTGTAAACCCATGTCTCATCACCTGTTACGACATTGAAGATGATCCCTTAAAAATTTACAAAAATTGATTACATTTTACATATAATTGATTACAAAAATTGATTACAAAGTACCGGATATATCTTGAGGGTCATCTCTTGCTGCAATTTTTAATTCAGTACAGACCGCTACGCGATGATTTTTTTGGTCGCTGCTCATCAGCCTCGGTACAAATTTTGCAATCATGCGTTTAATGTCCAAACTTTTTTGACCAGATGCGTTGCACGGACCTGTGCGACATTCCTATGACGGCACAAACATCAGTGATTGTTTGTCTATGATCCCGCACTTAGCGATACTTTCCGGTGTCGTGCTTGTCGATGGTCGTTCATTATCGTCAGCAGTCTTTCGTCTATCCTTAAAGCATTTGTACCACAAAAAACTTTTACTTTGACTCACTATTGTGACCAAATGCTGCCATGAGCAGAAGGGATTTTGCAGCAGTTTTTTTAAGCTTGATGCTAAGTTGATGCTAAGCTTTGCTCCTTAAAATTTGTCATTTACACAAGTTTAAAAAATCGCCGCAACATTAAAACACAACGTTAAACAAACGCACAAGACTCAAAAACGCGGTTTCTCACCGTCACAGCTATTGGCACACTAATTCTCTCTGCCCATTTTATCGGCAACAGGTCGTACTACAAATGGTTCTCGCACGGAATTCAAATTCCCCGATCTTTTGAGTAGCACTCGAATGTGAATTATAAAGTTAAACATACAGCTGATATTGTTTTATCTTTTGAGGCTCTGCCCCTGCCTCCGCCTTTTTTGTCACCAAGTGTTCTGATATAACAAAGTATTCGTTTGCTAGGGGTATAAAACTGATCAATGAAGAAGGAACCTAAAATTTGGTCAAATAAAGTTTCAAAAATCACATGAGAGAAAGCTTGGCCCACGATGAGTCTAAAGATACAAAAAAACCTGGGGTGTGTCAACATCTTGCGAGACTCTGTTGTTTTTTTTTAACGTCCATACTTTATGCCAATTAGACTACTGAGGACGAAGGATCAGAGTAAACGGTAAAGGAAAAGCAACAGGAGCAACTGCGGCTAAAACTAAGAACTTAAGGTACCCAGTTCAGAGACTTAACGGTGCTTTGGTCAGATCGACCACCGAGTCCCAAACTCTGTTGTGGTTCGACTATTATAGTCAGGTGCGCAGAGTCAGTTATTACTTTTTAAAGAGAAATTTATATGAGGTCTAAGAAATCGTTTTCGGCATGTATATTGCCAAAGAACTCGATTTTATAACTTACATTTTTATAAAGTACTTTTTTACTAAAGTTATCGTCGAAGGGCCCGGGACCTTCGAATCACACCCAGCAGGAAAATCACACCTTAGCTCCCTCAACTCCGAAAATTGTTGGTGTAAATAATAACAATTTATAATACAAATAATAAATTCTACAAGACAAGTTTTATAATAATTTATGCTTACAGATAGCAATCATACATATACATATATATATATATATATATATATATATATATATATATATATATATATATATAGGCCCCTACTATTGTAACACAGTCACTGGACCACATAATTAAATAATTAGGCTTAGGACCCATTTTCCCCGTCCAATGGTCTTTAACTCACCTTTTATAGGCTAACGCGGTTTTGGAACGTTGCAGGTTCATCTTCAGGTCGTACAATTGTTCAAATCCTTCTGGTGAGGTCGTCACTACATTGCATAATTACACAATTTTATTAAAATAAAAGAGAAAATTTATCTCTCCACTACTGTGCAGCTCGTATGTCGGTACAGACCAGAATGCGTACGGCCCATTGTATGGTCTGAAGACGAAACTGTAAAATTTCGAAACCGCGATTGCTCATGTAAGTTGAGTTAAAGACCATTAAACGGTAAAATGTAGGTCCTAATCCTAATTATACATACTTTATATATCTAAGTAATTCATGCAAAAAATTACAAATATTTACGCACATTACCGTTTAAAATATTTTATTAACAACAAAATGATTACATCATAAAAATAATAAAATTCAATAAATAAATCTAATTAATTCTGTACGTATAAATTTCTTGCAACTGCCATCCCTTTAAATATTACATCGTTCACTTGTGTTATAACTTTTCCGCTTCTAACTAGCAGACATATCTTCTTTACCTCTGTGTTTACCTGCACCGTGTATATATAAACAGGAATGTACACTTTTATTATTACTTGAAGCTGACTTGCAATGTTGTGTTTGTCGTAGCTTCTTAGTGCTTGCAATAACTTACTCAATATTAATATCGCCTTGGTTGTGTCACTGCGACAAATGTAATTGTATTTTATAATGTTAAAGCTCTAGGAAAGTTATGCATTGCATGAGAAACCTTGCATGTTCCTCCAACGTCTAAACTTTAGTTTTGAAACAATCATTACTTTCTCACGAAAAGAAATGAAATGAAAATATGGATCGTTTTTTATGATGAATAGTGTATCCATTATACGGAAGATTTTAATAAAATCTGATATTTTTGAATATTTGAATATACTTCCCAAAATTTTTAAATATTAAAAAATTTAACAACAGTCTAAAGTCCAGTTAATTTTGTTAATGAAACAAAATTAAACATTAACAGGAATATAATTTCCTAACTTGAAGTTATATGCTTTTAAAAAAACTAGTCAAGTAATTGTAATTAGTCATTTTAAAAGCTGTTTCTTTATCTCATCTATCGTTATCTCTCTTTACGTGATAAGCGAGCCTCTGCCGAAATCGTAACTTTTTCGAATCGGGGTCCATTATTTTGTATTACTCTGAACTTTCTTCGACTAGTCGATATTTATAAAAGTGAAGAAGACACTATAAAGTTTTTCCAAGAGAAATCAATTTTGCGTAATCCCCGAAAATGTGTCCGTGGATACGATATGGTTTTAAACGTCAATTCGTTGAAGTGGGTTTGTTCGAAACGTGAGTACGAATCAATTCGTGTTGACACTTATTTAACCGGTTCAAAACTACCTTTTAGAAAGAAATTCCGCTTTTCATTTATTGTTGGTCCTCAAAACTAACAACAATATAATTTTGCGGGCACGAACTAGAAATGAACCATAACACTATTGTTGATTGGTGTAACTATGTGCGAGAAGTCTGGGCCGACAATTTACTACGATGTCCTATTCAAATTGAAGGACCAAACACAACTGTGCAAATTGATGAAAGTTTATTTTCTGGTCGTAAAAACAATGTTGGACGTGTACACAACACAACACAACAGTGGGTATTTAATACTTAAGGACTGTGCCGTGAAAGTTGTGTGTGTTGTTAGTAGCTGTCGCTGAACGTTCCGCAGTCCATAATTAAGCAGGGTATTCGACCAGGGACAGCTATTATATTCATATAAGAATACTTATAAGTTAGGTTATGAACGTTATACTGTAAACCATATATATAATTTCGTCGATCCCCAGAATGGCACATACACACACACACACACACACACACACACACACACACACACACACACACACAAACACAAACACAAATGATTGAAAGTACCTGGCTTCTGGCAAAGCAGTGAAATAAAATCCAGTACGGGACCAGACGCGCATTGTTGGACTCGTATTTGTGTGATTTTATCTGGCGGCGACGATACGAAGGAAATATAGCCGAGTATTGGCTATCTTCAGTGAGTTAAACAGGTTATATATTTAAGCTCTACTTTAAGTAGTGGTATAAGTATAACGGAAAAGATCATAAATTTTCTAGAAGTCGGATCACTACTTTATTCACATTTTGTTCAAACGATGTTCACAAATTATAGCCAGAAACCTTAAGAATAATTGACCTAATTTCTCAAAATCAGTGACCGACATAACTGACGTACGTGTAAGTTATAAGTACATGAAACGAATGTAGTAATCATGAAAAAATAATATGTGACTTTAATTAATATTTAGTTTATTTTTGACTAAACAAATCTGTTTTGATTTGGCCACTACTTGAATCCTTCTGTGTTTATGAGATTTTTTAAAATTTACTTCTAACAATATAATCCGCCTCTTATCACCTCGAACAGTTACTATTCATTACACTAAATTTATTTGTAAATCTTCACATATCAGTAGTTTAAAGAACATTAGACCACGTTATATTCTCAATCGATGTACCACGACAGTGCTCGTAAATTTGTCCACCAATTTAATCGGTAACCGTAATATTTATATGGACAAACTTTATTGGAAATTTTAAACTCTTTCTTAATGAAGCTGTCAAAATTATTATAGGTCTTGCAGTTAGCCAGTATTACAGGAAATAACCATCGACGCACTCTCAAAATTGAATCAAAGCCTGCCACCTTGAAATGAGAGTTAATGGGGGAAAATATTACGCATACGTCTTTCGGACTTTATACAAGGTACCTCCGTACCAAGTTTGAAAACAATCGGTTAGGTGTTTGATTTAAATTGCGTACACTGCTTATCGTTATAAACCACAGGCCGCTAATTTGGAAAGGAAATAAACAGGACGTCATTTGGACTGTATACAAGATAATGTATTCGTACCAAATTTCAAAACAATCCGTCAATACGATTGGCAGAAACTTACAGTTGTCATATAATTGTCATCGTAAATCAGAGACTGCTGTCTTCAAAGGGTCTTACGCCTACTTGAAAAAGGTCTTATGCACACTTCTTCATATCATATTTTAAGAGAATCGGGCATATGATAGGCTAAAACTGCTTACACTGGTATTGTAAATCAGAGGCCACCATCGTGAAACGGAAGTGAGTGGAAAAAGTATTACATCTAAGTGTTTCGGGCTTTACACAAGGTACCACCAATACGTTTGGCGTAACAAACACACAAACCAAACGAAAAAGCTAAAGACTAAAATTTAAGCATATTCACTAGTTTTCCGCATTAGTTTTTAGAAATAATTTAACGTGATGATGTGTGTACTATTTGGGCCCAAAAAAACGTTATTAACATTCATTTATTTAAATAGATAAATAAGTAATAATACTTACACGAGAGAGTTATATATATGTATGTCGTAATAATCTGACGTGTATTCAGGGTTGTCGCTCATTATCTCGCTCGCTTCGGTCGCGTCCCTTGTTACACAATAAAATAATTTATCTATCTTGCACAGAACCTGCAATCCAAATATGCGCAAAGCTTCGTCCATATTTAAACTTAAAGACATTAGATTTTCAAATTCCTCCAATGGCATATACTTTAATATTTCTGCAATTACATCTAGCGGTAGATCGCCAAACGTCGGACAGTATCTAAAGCAAAATATGTGGTATAAAATAATTATACAAATTTTCTCGATTGTTCCTATTTCCCCTGAAACTCCAACGATGTTTAAAACCGAAAAATTAGCATAATCCTCAAAAACTTTATGGACTGCTTGTTTTATGAACCGTTTCGATAAAATTTACAAAAAAAAGAAAAGAAATTTTTTTACAAATCCCCTGTTTGTCTTTAAGATAAAAATTTATTTTTAAATCAACTTTCGATAATGCCAAAAAGTATATACAAACATTTTCTTTAATTTTAAACACTCGGTAATTTTATTAATTTTCCTTTTAAAGTTTCTCGTTGTGGTGCCTAAATATCACAGTCCAAACTGTTCAAGCTGGTAACACTGCGATCTGTTCAACAACAACCAGATCAAGCTGGCATAACATTTCCTACGAAATATTATAAGTAATTGAAATGTTACAAACAATAAGTGATTCATGACTTTTTTTGCTTAACATCCTTACTTTTATGCCAGTTAGACTAGTGAATGTAAGGCTTGCGGTAGTAATTGCGTCTTGAATCTACGTATGTAAATTCAGAGATAAAACGGACCGATATTTGTTGGTCCATTAAGGACTTTTATGTTAGTATCTCATAACAAATATTATTTTAACGATATCCTTCTGGAAAAAAATGTTAACTATTTTTCCAGTGAACAAAATAAATATATATAACTTATTCTTTATATCTAACAAAAGTGTGAATAAACATCTGTGTCCCGGTTTCAAGAATTCAGGTTTTTTCCAAGTGAAATAATCGGTAGGGTCCGAAACGAATTTTCTTGAGAAACAAGAAAGTTACGTGCAATTAGTTTGCAAAATTTAACATGTATCATGTTTTAAATCTCGTTGTGATGTTGGATTTTGCGTGTCACGTGATGCGAGTCACAAATTTATATTAATAGTTATAGTGAAAGATCAGTTGTTTAATATTAATTGGTAACGATCAGATGATTTCATTAAACAGCTGATAGGCTATAATAAGTTTTAGGTTATGTTGTTAAAACTATGTTATTTTGTCATATTTTCAAATAAAATAACGTAATTAAAATAAAGAGAAAAGAAAATATGATACACGATTTTTATTTTTGGTTCAATAACAGAAATTAGCTTTTTTACAGTTTTCGTTCTAATGATATAAAAGTATAATAAAATAGGTATAACGATGGGCATGAGCTACTTGTAGAAATAAATTCAATAATTTAATCTGTCGCCGCATCAACATTCATTAAGGAATGAGGAACTGTTTTAAAAGTTCCATTTTCAAAACAGTTTTTGTTGAAAATTTTAAAAGATTGTTTCTATAAACCTACTTCTGATAAACATTGTTTGTTTGCAAAATACTTTCAAGTTGCAGAAGATCCGTATTTGTATATTTCTATGATTTGGCTGAATTGATTCTTTTGATGGAATTTATCTGAATAAAGTATAATTGTTATATTTTTCATAATTTTATACAAAGTCTAAAAAATCGTACCTCGAACACAAAGCCATTTTAGTTGTATCAATTTAGTCACTACTACGTTACTATACAATGTGGACAAATGTTTAAACAAATTTAAAATTAGCAACTAATAAAACAGATACTAGTAAATTTATTGTAGCATTTATTTACTTAAAATTTTAAAAATATGTTAAATTTATTATTAATTTGTAATTGGTTTCCATGGATACACCACGGTGTTCAATGTTGCTTTGAAAATAAAATTAGTTTATAATTAACTCATTTGTAATGATTTTTCGCATTATTACAACCTAATATAACGATACATTCTTTACTGAAAGTAATAAGTTGATTAGAATTGTTTTTGAGGTTATGTGCTTTTGTTGTCTATAGAAGCACATCGATCAAATAACACATTGTACGACTAAGCCTATCGGATTGTATTTCACTAGACTGATGTCCTCAATAAGTTTTAGCAGTTCACTGGCTAGCTCATTCTGCTGGAGGCTCTCGGTATCATGAAATCCACCCTTTGTCTCTTGTTGGAATAACATTCACAGTCACGGTTTGCGTGGCGTTTGTTTCCAGTGTTTGCACAAATCAGACACAGTTATGAAGCACTGATCTTTTGTAACATTAACAGTTTGTAGGCTGTTTAATTCTGTTATTTTCAAATCCAGTCTCTGTAACTATATTTTCATTGTATTTATAACATAATGTGGAAAATACTATTTATTATTTTAAAGAAAACTTAAAAGTACCAACATTGCAACGATTAATTATTGATTATTCAACAACAATGATCGGCTACGGTCTCAGGAAGCAATATATAAAGAAAAGTAGGGCAAAATATGTTTGTGGGGTGTGAATCATTTAAATCTCATCCTGTTTAAGTTAATACATTGTGTTGATTTACTTAGTTTCATTGTATTCTGTTATTTTGTTGTGTCTGCAATGCAGGCCTCTAACCTCATGTATTATTTAGTTCTAAGCTTTAAACTTTACATTTCACAGCAAACATTGCAGCAAGCGATAAAATTCAGGAATTATTTTTCTTATAAATATTAAGTAATAATTTATTAGTTATATCTACTTATAAATTGAAAGTGTACTGAGAAAAATTCTTATTTACAAAGCATATAAAACGTATGACGATCATGTAGAAACATTGATATTAATAGGTATTTTTCACGTATGAAACATAATTATTGCTTTTATTTATTTGCAATTTTTTAATCACAATTGCGGTTTTTTGGACAGATTTTGTTAATAATATTGAAGAAGCTTTATAAACATTTATTTCAAGTAGGCTAAATTAAAAATTGTAACAAGCTCGTATTGTTGGCTCTGGACTCAAGGCTGTCGGCAGGACCAGAGACAGTGTTCTCTTCACTTTAAAGTTATCGGGTTGTCAGAAAGTTCGGTGGGAGCGTTGCTCAAAGAAGTGGACACCGTTGATTATGACTGTTTTATTTCATTCCTTATTCGAGTTGCTCGTGGAATCCACGATCTGGCAGACACAGAGAGAAGCAAGTCCTTGAAGAGGTTGACTGAGTGCTCTATCCTGCTCCTTCACTACCCTCTCCTGCTCTTTCAGTGCTCTCACCTGCTTCTTCAATGCTCTCTCCTGTTTCTTTAGTGCTTTCTCTCTCTTCCCTCCCTCTGCTCTTTCATTGCCCTCTACTATTCCTTAGGTACTCTCTCCAACTCTTTCAGTACTCTCACCAGCTTCGTAAGTGCTCTCTCCATTTATTTCAATGCTCTCTTCGTTTCCTTCAGTGCTCTCTCCTACTTCTTTAATGCTCTCTCTCTCTTTCCTTTAGTGCTTTTACCTGCTCCTTCAGTGCTCGCTTATTTCTTCAATGTTTTCTTCTCTTTTTCATTGGTGTTCCTTGTTCCTTCAGTGTTGTCTCCTGCTCCTGCAATGCTCTTTCCTTCATTGCTCCTTCAGTGATCTTTCCGGCTCCTTAAGTGCTCTCTCTCCTCTTCCTTTAGTGCTTTCTCGTGCTCTTTCAGTGCTTTCTCTTCTTTCTTTAATGTTTTCTTCTGTTTTTCATTGCTATCCTTTCGTCAGTGTTATCTCCTGCTCCTTCATTGCTCTCTTCTGCTCCTTTAGCACGCTCTCTCCTACTCTTTCAGTGCTCTCTCTCTCTCTCTCTCTCTCTCTCTCTCTCTCATACTCCTTCTGTCCTACCTTCTGTGCTCTCTCCTCTTTCTTCAATGTTTTCTTCTGTTTTTCATTGCTGTCCCTTTTACTTCAATTTTGTCTCCTGCTTCTTCATTGCTCTCTTCTGCTCCTTTAACACTCTCTCTCTCCTAGTCTTTCAGTACTCTCTCTCTCTCTCTCTCTCATACTCCTTCAGTGCTGTCTCCTGCTCCTTCATTGCTCTCTTCTTCTCCTTTATCACTCTCTCTCCTACTCTTTCAGTGCTCTCTCTCTCTCTCTCTCTCTCTCTCTCTCTCTCTCATACTCCTTCTTTGCTATCTCCTGCTCATTTAGTGCTCTCTTCTGTTCCTTCAGAGCTCTTTCTACTCTTTCAATACTCTATCATACTCCTTCAAAGCTCTCTCCTACTCTTTCTTAAGTGCTTTTTCTTGTTCTTTCAGTGCTTTATTCTGTTTTTTTGTGCTCTCTCCTGTTTGATACTAAGATGAAATAAAGTGTTGACTGTGAGATTCACTAGCATTTTTTAAACATATCGTGTGTTTAATGTTTATTTTAGATATATTCTTACAAGTAATAAAGTGTTAAGTTTATAATAAATTAAAAAACGTTGTGTTCTCATATAAATAAACAAAATCTAAGTTTAACAAATAGCAATAAATGTTTGAGCACTTCCTCTCGGAAAGTAACACAAAACTTATATTACTGAGGCTGTTAGGCTATATGGTTTTATTGACTTCTTGCCCTATTTCTTATAGAAGCGAAAAGAAAGTTTAATTTTAAAGTTTTGAGACAAATTTAAAAGTGTAACAATGTCTTGGTCTTTTTAAAATCCGGAACGATTCTATTAAACTAAATACATTGAGCCAAACATTGGCCAGGCCAAGTTTAATAAGGCAAATTTAATATTTTGAAAGCATGGAAAAAGTAAACTAATAAGTAGGACTTATTAAAAACCATCGGTTATGTTTCTCATTAAAACCTTGTTACCATGGCAACGACTTTGTTATGACATCACCAATTTCACGTTACACTGTATGTTGCGTAGTTGTTTCTGGCTTGAACACACTTCCCTTTTGTTTGGGTTACGCTGGCTGCTTTAAATATCCTTTTTCCTTTTAATGAGTTGTTATTTTACCTGTCACATGTACAAGTTATAGGATTTTGTTTCGATGTTCAGAGTATAAGCCTTGAGTTTCGTTTCTTATTTTTGGTTTATATATAAGCTGTTTGAAAAATAATTGCCTAGTCTTATGTGTAAATTTAATGGTGATATTATGAAAAGCTTCATTGCATTCAATGCTACAGTGCATACAATGAAAGACAATACCTTCAAGGTTTTTTAATGTTAGTAAACTTCAACGTGGGATCCACGAAACAGTAGCATCAGTAGTTCTCGGTCTACCTGACGACTTCGCTTTTAAAATACTGCCGGTTTCCTTGAAAGACTTTAGCCAATAACGGATAGTTTTGCTGTAGGTGGTTCACCACTATACTCACGTCTAAAATTATGTTGTAGTGTTATAACAGACTCAGTTTACACTGCGCCTTTTGTTGCGGTGTAACCATTGCACTACACTGAACGCCTAAACTGAGCTCTGTCGCCGTTATTCTTAAGGTCACGCAGGCCTGCCAACTGCAGGAACTAAATTCCCACGTCTAAGTGAGCAAAACGTGGAGATTGATGAATTAAATATCACAAACTAGAATAGTGTGTCACTTTGTACAGATTCTACGGCACATTAAAACTAGGGAGTTCATTTTCGAACACCCTGTATTTATAATTATTTCGCTTTTATATTTCAAATTTGGCACTCACTTAAACATTGATTTATAATGTTAAATAATGATTTACACTTATTGAAACGTCATGTATTTTTTTTTTATATTTACAAGTATTTGAAAATTTCAGAATACAAAAATTTTAAATAACCAGAATTAATAATTAATTGACAATTTTAAAAGCAGAATACTGTATGTGTTTCAAAACAAGCTGAATTATACATTTTATGAATTAGTAACCTATTTAGTAGGTGGGCAGGTTTTAGTAGTACAATATGTATTTATTAGGTTGACTTATGAACGAATTAGAGTAGAACTCCAATTATCCGGATCGATATTAAAAAAATAAGAATTATAAAGTTGTCTGTTTGCAGTTTTTATTAATGTTTATCGTTCAATATTAACATTCCGAGCTGTTTTCACTAATCGTTGCAGTACAATGTTACAAAAACGAAAATTAGAAATGGTTTTGGCAAACGTTTGCTCCCTCTTCTTTTGTGATTTTTACCTTAAGCTCATCGGTACGCTAGGTCATTAAATATCAAACTTATTTTTATCAACGCTTCCTTTTCGCACGTCCGTCAAAACTACTTTTGAAATTCGTTAAATGCAGTATAATTGTTTGCAATTAATTACTGAAGTAATTTTTATCTAAGTTCGCAGGTAATGTTGATTAATTTAAATTGATCTTTGTCTAATATTTGACTCAAATATATAAAAGTCTGTGCAATACTTTTGCGCAGTTTATCTATCGCATTTTATCGTGATCTTAAGAATATTTTAAATTCTTTATTGAGTCCTACATTACAGTATTCACACCGTTGATAAGGTATACCGTCATCACACCAGTGCTATGCAATCAGCCGTCATACAATATTCAAGTGCAATTTGTACAGAATCTTATAAAACCTAATCACATACATATTTCAAGCACAACCATGTCTGACTATTTTTGTAAGTAGATCAGTGTAGGCTTAAAGAAATATTTTTTTAACATCGTGTGTTCAATCGATCAACTTTTAGACAGTCGTTTGTTTTACAATAAAGTGATAATTTAACAGCAAATTTCAAATTAAAAATGATCTTTTGGACATTATAAGAGCCAGACAACGATTTCTTGAAATGCGCTCCGGATCTTAACATTTGGAACTGACGAAGACAACTTGAATATTAATAAAAACTTTTCTTCCTGAAAACAATAACTTTTTTGAAGTAATTGTCAATATTAAATCTCTTTTAATTGATAAACTTTTTAAATGAACTATGCATGTCGTCTCTCAGTCTCATATATTTTTCTGAATTTCTCTATTATTTTGCTGGAAAGGTTATTTTTACTTTGAGTGAGAGGTAAAATTCAATTTCCATAACTTAATTTTCTTTCAACCTGAGAGTTTAATGCAATTACCGATTTAAATAAATGCAAATTGAGGATCGACCAGAGCTCGTCGACCTTTATTTCTTAAACATAAATCACTGCACGTAATTAAATTTCGTGTCTCTTGTTACCTACAAATTTAATATTCGTTATTGAATCTACTGATTTTTGTAAAATAAAATCTAAACAAATTTAACAGTCGACTGTTTTATGAAATAGTTACATAAAAAACAAATAATTATTTCAAAAATATTAATTTTTAAGTCAGATATTTCTTTATAAAACTAGCAGTTTAATAAAACAGTTATACAATTGATTTTTATTTGATTTATTATTAATCAGTAGACAAAATAACCTAGTAGCCTTTATTACAAATACAGGTAATTTGTTTTGCCTTTTTAATATTGATATTCAGCTAATTTATTGTGAAAAATAAGCAATCGGAATGTTTATCATACAAGACCCATAACCTGGAAATACTAGAATGAGAGCCAACTCTGATATCTAGATCACATCTAAAAGACGTGCCATAAATTTTATTTAGATATTTAAACGTTGTAATAAAATAACAATAGAACGATTTAAAAATGTGATGCAAGTGAAATGGTTTCGAGATGTGGCTTTCATATGAAGGGTAAGTGTTTCGATATGTGGAGAAATTACTTCGATATGTAGGCAAAGTACTTCGAGATGTGGGCAAAATACTACAACAAGTGGAAAAACTACTTCGACATGTGGGAGAAGTAATTCGAAATGTGGGCAACGTAGGTACTTTGCGACTTTGGCTAAGTACTTCGAGATGCAGGCAAAGTACTTCGAGATGTGGGTTAAGTATTTCAAGATGTGGGCAAAATACTTCGAAAAGTAGAAAAAGAACTTCGAGATGCAAAAAAAGTACTTCGATTTGTAGGGAAAATACTTCGAGTTTTGGACAAAGTACTTCGAGATGTGGTCAAAGTACTGCAAGATTTGGGCAAAATACTTCGAAATGTAGGCAAAATACTTCGAGATGTAGGCAAAGTACTTCGAGATGTGGGCAAAGTACTTCAAGATGTGAGCAAAGTACTTCAAGATTTGGGCAAAATACTTCGAAATGTAGGCAAAATACTTCGAGATGTAGGCAAAGTACTTCGAGATGTGGACAAAGTACTTCCAGATGTGAGCAAAGTACTTCAATATTTGGGCAAAATACTTCGAAAATTGGGAAAAATACTTCGAGATGTAGGCAAAGTACTTCGATATGTGGGAAAAGTACTTCGAAATGTAGGCAAATATCTATGTACTGAATTTTATCTAAAACAGGTAACTAGGTTTGTGTGCACCGATATGTACAGCCATCTATTCCAGTAAACTAAACATATTTTTACGAATAAAATAAAGGTTCTATCCAGTTTTTAAAAATTTTTAAGTAGTTTTGGAGAAACACAATTTTGTAAACAAATATTTTAATAATAGATTTAATTGTTTACCGGAATTGTCAAAGTATTTCCTTTCAAGTTTCTAAAATTCCTCAAATCAATTGATCCGCTTACCGATGTGTTCAGACCAAAACGTAGGAGATTTGAATAACAGATATACATCTCCTAATCGATATTTATACCATCGCGGTAATATTTTTATTCATTGTGGAGAACCGCACATGTTGAGACTTGTAAATTGTCGCTAAGATGTATCGCTTGAGTTATTTTGATCTGTTTTAAGCTGACGGTATAGGTGATATTCTTTCTCTAATATTAGGTTTAAGTTGTTTATTTTTGCCGATGATGGTCTCAAACTACGAACGCAGCGAAGGTTCTGCACACGCCTTGCGCCTGCGCACGTTGTCTATCTGAAGAAACACTTTGTAAGTAACTTAGGTTTTACTCCGTGAATCCAGCCACTCCGCAAAGAAAAACTAAGTAAGCCCAGTTCCTAAGAAATGAGATATTATTTCATAAATTTGCAATTCTAATTTTAATCCCAAAACCCACCCCAATTGCACCTCAGTTAATCTTAAGAGTTGTTTAATTAGTTCAGGGAAGTTTGAGATTTAGGTTGTTCCTTATTGCCAGCTCAATGCGTTCTTTGAATATTTCTTCAAAAATTAATTCAACTATTTTTCACACTTTATTGAACAGTTCTCTACAGAATGCTGAAGGACCAAACTGAGAATTAGCTCTCTGCGCTACCAATTGAATTGAAAAAGCTAGCCTTACGTGGACAACCGCTAAACACTAACTACGTGCCCCCCCACTACGTTACCGCTTAGCTGTTACAGTTCATTTTTGAGCCGAATTTCTTGAGAAAGATACTAAATTTAAGAAATTTTGAGAAATGGATTACGGGCAACTTATTTTGTATTGTATATAAAAAAATTAAATTAAATATTTTGTTTATTTTGGTATTCTTTTAGGCATAAATTAATTTACTTACATTAAAAGCATTTATCAAAAAATCTATTAATTTTATGAGAGAAAATCTATCCATTTTAGTCAAAAATAGATTACTTGATTCAAATATTTGTTAATGTTTGACAACATGCATTGCTTACAATATCATTAATATTGCAAGTCGATATAAATAGAATGTTCAATTTTTAATATGTCATTAACAGTGGAAGTGAAGAAATACCTATTTGTATGAACGTTTTTACAATATTTAAAAATGCAATATTACTTGAAATTTAACATTCCTCTACGTGTTAACATTCACAATAGTATTAAGGAAACTTTAGCCTGTTCACGCAAGAAATCACGTAGTAACACCTGCCTTGCTCTAGAAGAAAGGCGTGATCTTTGTAACAAAGCAATTTGTGCGGCTACTGGGTCTGTTTACTAATAACAATGGTAGCTCTTTGAGTTTACAGTGGAAAACGTATTTAATACATCGAAAAACAGATTGATTTTAAAACTAAAATCAAATTACTTTTAAATGTATTTTTATCTTTTAGAGTAGCTTTTATAAATAAAAACACATTTTGTGTTTATGACTTTCTGTTTGTTGTATCTGGAATACTGATTAAGAGATTTTTATTTTTCAAAATTTATCTTAAGAATCATAGTTTTTTTACCGTATGCACTATCGTTTCCTATTATATAGCGTTAGGTACACTTACTACAGTTATGGATTTCCTTATATATATAGGCCTATATATCCAAAATTCGAAACAAATATGAAATGGTTTTGTGAAGTTAGTTGAATTACCAGTATTGTTTTTGTCCATTACAGAAATGTATTTTTGAACGAAATCATAACATTTCCGATAATGTGTGAAATGTTAACTTACTATTTATTCATTAACCAACGGGGCTACGCATTAATATAAAACTGTGTTATAATTCTTGTAATGAATTATTTTTATCACTTTTTGTACCAATACAAAGTCTAAGCTTCCTTTAATTCTGTAGCCGCTAAATATCATTTTAAATTTTAAAAAGCTTAGAAACGTGACTAATAATAATTTTCATCTCTCCTTTCAATTTATGATCTCTTTATATAATCTATTCAAATGAATTTAAAGTTAAAATAATCTCAGAGGATCACGGATTTATGCAGTTTCTTGCAAAGCATATTTTACGCCAGTTAAATTGAATTGAAAACAGTTTTACTGCAACATTTACGATTAAATAATTTAAAAATGTTAAACTATTAAATCGGTTTAAATAAAATTGACTTTTATTGAGTTGGGAAATTAAATCAACCAAAAAACAATACACAAACACCTTTTTCTTCAAGAAATCTGAATTGATAATTTTCGATAAAAAATTACCCGTGAAATGTGTCACAATTACTTCCCGCACTGCGATTTGGAGAGACAGCGATCTAAAAGTACATTACATTTTTTTTAAGTACTTCATGACTGTGTTTGAGCACAGTTGGATAAGTTTTTTGAAAGTGTATGATAATTATTATTTTTTAAGATTTGGAAAAACTCTTTTGTTTTATTTAAAGTATTTTATTCTGAATCTATTTATTATAGAAAATAATATCTTTAAGCCGTTTGGTTGATTTGCAAGGGCTCGATGGTAAACGTGGCTATGATATAGGTTAGTCTCCTGCGTCTCTGTACTGCGCACCCCAAGGTCGTGGGATAGTGACTTTAGTTACTGCCGTAAACTAAGGCCAACAAATGCGGTGCGGAATGAAGGTGAACCGCAACCCGAAGCGGCCCGCGTCAGTTAAAAGAACGCGTTTGTATATTTTAAATATAAATATTTAGGCCTACTGTAAACGGATTCTAGTAAACTACTATGTTTAAAAACCGTAACCTAGGTAACGAGAAAAACCATGTTTCGAGGCGTGGTTAGTGTGGTGGGGGAAACGAAGTCAGCTTCAAAACCAAACCTAGACAGAGTCGAAGCTACGCGGAGCATTTCTACGACGTTTCTTCATTCCATTCCGCTCCGTTATGCGTTCAGTGTCCGAACTGCATTACAAATAATAGGTTCGGTTTTGAATGCATAATAGGTTCGTTCCTCTCAGAGCAACTCCGCTCCAAATTTGGTGGCCACCCCGACTTAAATCGATCTTGCACTGCCAGCAAGCAATTGATCTTGAACGATAATGTCTGCCAATGTTTACTGGAGCAGATTTATGTACTATTTATTTGTTAAAGAAGCTTGTATCCGATGAATGATTAAAGTTTAGACGTCTAATTTTGAAATACAATTTGAAACAATTATTTTATTTTGTAAACTCAAAGAGTAACTGTCGTTTCCGTTTTCGAAATTATTACTGAAAAAATTGTGTACACGGAACACTACACGATGTTTCATTCTCAAATGTTTAGCTTAAAACATAAAAATGGAAAATCCGTTAAGCCAATGTTAAAGTATTATAACTCAATAAGAACGAAAGCTAAAGCTTGTTTTGTATTTCACGTACGTAATTCTAAATTTTAAAAAATTGAAGTTTTAACGTTTATACATTTGGTGATATTATAAAATGTAAAGGATTAAGTCTATCCTAACAATAGTTGACTTAGAGTCAGTCAGCAGCTTATTGCATACATCAGTCTTGTACTTACCGGCTTTTGTGTATCCCTTTTTTCTCATTTTTATGTCTTATGGCTTTGCTGATCCTCACATAAGTTTTAATGTACAGGACAACTCATAAGTGTGTCTAAGGGAATACATTTTCCAACAAGTTGCTAATAAAACAAAATTAATTATAATAATCAATTCATTATTATTTAAATAATAACAATTGAAATAAAATAATTACTAATATGTTAATGTTTTGTTTAAAAGGAACATCTGTAGTGCAAAATCAGCTGTTTGGATGCATCACCATTGGGTAAGTATATTGAAATAAATAAATACAAACACCTAGTACAGTTTCGTATTGAACCACTATTTTAAATGTTTTTATATCGATACACAGTAGTAATTTATCCACCACAAACACGTAATGTCCGTTGCAGAACCTTTTTATTGCTTACCCATAAAGGTTAGGGTGGTACGGTAACCAATGAGCGCTGAGCTATTAATTTCAATTAACAAATAGCACCTGCAATTCCCCTCCCAAACAGTGTAACCTTCAAGATTGATTCGTTCTGTTTTAACCTAAATTATACTATAAATGTACTTTTAAATGATAGATTTTTGAAAACGTTTAACTTATCAACGCAAAATTTTTACTGGTAATCTTTGTAAAGTTCATTTCCCTCAAAATAATAAATAAATAAATAATGGAAAAATATTGTACATTATAAACTTCTTTACATTTAATTATTTCCATAAAAACCTGATCAAAAGTTACCTAGGAAAAACCAGGTTTTAAGATTTTTCTCAAACATCCCTTCATATATTACGAATATTCTGCATATATATATATACGAATGACTAAACACGATTTTCAGAAAAAAACATTTTTGGCAAAATATTGTGCACAAAATTTAAATTGTGCAAAAAATATCTTGATTACATTAGTTTGCAAATTTTCTTCAGATTTGTAAAACTAAACTTGCCAAAAATGGGTATTAACATTTGTTTTCGTGTCACGCTTGATTCCGTAAAGCATACCTCACAGTACATATATAGTTATTCTTCTATATATGTATAGACCCTACTTGAAGTGATTACTTTTAAATTGCTGATTTCACGTAACAGTTGTTGCTTCAATGTCATTGAAATTGAGGTTATGTTCAATGTTGCTGATAATTTTTAAAATACGTGTTCCCTAAATTGTAGTTAAATTCTTTTATAAATATGACATATACCGATTTTTGAATCCCATATTTATTATTATACTTAGACTATTAAACCCCTTTCTGCGTGCATCTAAATATTTATAAAAATAATTAAATCATAATATTAAAAAAAGTACAGTCAGGCATGCCAAAAGAATTAGTCACTTCTATCAGCCAGTTTCGTGACTAACTAAGTTTTTGCATATTAAATTATTAATAATTTGGATCAGATATTAAATAAAAATAACAAATTCTACTTGAATTTAGCAATTTGTAAACATATCAATTCAAACATTTTTCTCCACTGAATACAAAAAGATTATTCAACGATTATTGAATACAAAAAGGCTATTTTAAAGGAGACCAGTACGCTTTCCAGTATACAACATTCTGTTGGAGGTTAAAGATAAACACTTTGTTAAACTATTTTTTAAGGGTTGATGCTGAATACACACTAAAGCACAAGGGAGGGCGTCTTATCTGCAATGGATGTCAAGTCACTAAAAAGGATACCATTGTCCTGTTTGTAAAGAAGTGTCCGCCTACAATCAGGGATATATCGGTCTAATGACTTTCCTTGCGTTTTTCCTACAGATAAAATGATCCCTTTACGTGACCCTAAGTGTAAGGAAACTCAGTGTACAATACTGACATTTGAAAACTAGACTATCTCCAGTCGAACATTTGACAAAAACCGTTAACAATTTTTATGATTTCGCATGACTTTTCATTATTGACGTCATAATATTTGTAGAAAAGTTTAATACTGAATTTATCAGAGAATCACAGTAATTGGAAAATTAGGATTTTAGCTTAATTTCAAGAGTTAGCAGTCATTGTGACAATGAAATGAAGTGTGCATCAATCCAATAAATTGGTTAATTTACAAACTATATTTAAATATTTAGTTTGTTCAACGCTCAGTTATTAGTGTACATAAATATGGTATTTATAAATTTTATTTTTGAAATATTAATTTAAATTATAACTATGCAATCAGTTATTCCAATGACTTACTATCGAAATATTATATGGACTATTCTAAAGATATTATTATTACTTAGTATTTTCTAATATACTTAATACGATTGGAATTTCTTTTAAATTGAAAGAAAATCTGTAATACCGACAGACAATACAGGCTATTAGAAGAAACCACATATACACGCTTTCAAAAAGTATACTATAAGTATGGTGATTATGGGATTTCTATCCGCCTTCAGGTTTCCTGAGTTAAGAAGTGTTTTATACATAGATGTAGGCTATGGGTGGAGCATAGATGGAGACTAAAATAATTAATCTATTAATATGCTTGTAGTTTTCCATTAATTCAAATTACTTTATTGTTAAATATCTTTTTTAAAACCTTCTTTGTCTACAAAAGCAATTGCTCTAGTGTAAACTATTGCTCGATATTTCCCACCAACATTTGACACTGACATGGTAAAACTGACTAATTTGAAGTAGTCTATATGAAGACATTAAGCGTGTATAGGCTTCGAGAAAATAATCATTAGACTTCCAACACTGTCATATAGTTGCCTAAAGTCTGTTAAATTAAAAACAATCTACACAAAGTAAATGTCTGTTTGTGGTGTTTTACTTTTTAGAGAGTTAATAAGAAACAGCTTTTAAAAAGATTTTTTGGGGCAACTGATACTTTAAGAAGTTATAATATTTTTGCAGCTCATATTTACGTAAAGCTTTTTAAAATTGTTGATACTACAAAAACCTGCACAAAATAATGCAGGTCATTGACAGCCAGACCTGCACATGAACTAAACTCGTCAAGAGAGCTAGTGTTCTAGTCTATAATTGCCTCAACGAAGCCCGAAAAGAAGACGGGGATCAAGATCAATATCAGTTTTCATGCGCTTGTTTCTCAGCTTCTATTTAATCATTTACAAAAATATTTTTACAATAACGTTAGGCATTAACACATTTTTTTACTTCCTCCTGCTATCTAGCTTTTGAACACATGAAAACATTGACTGTTCCCGTTGTACCTTAGATCTGTACAAAACTTTGTATTACAAATTAAATGCTTAACTTAGGTGTTCACATGAGTAATCTCATAGAGATATGAGAAGCCCAACTTGTGCTAACTTTGAAACTTTAAACTTGCCAAGTACAGCGAAACTCGTGCACTTAAATGTTATGAAACTGTTTGAGTGTGTCATTTAATTTCGTATAACAAATTTATCGTTTCGATAAAATTAAAATTACTCCACCAATTTGTATTATATGCTGTATACATTGTAGTATAACATTTTTGGTGACAATGTATCTTGAAAGGCGTTGTATTTTAACTTAAAAATATAATACAGTAAAATTTCCTTGTACCAGAAATATCTCTATAATGGCAAAATATAGAGATATTCCTTCCCATTCCTGTAATAAAAATGTATAACGTAAATTTCTCTATTGAGGTTAACAAAATTCTACGAATCTCTCTATTGAAACGAAACACGTGCACACTTCCTACTCTTCTACCCTATTTTTCAATATGCCGACACGTTATTAGTGTTAAAAGCAATACAATTAATTAATACCCGCTTAGTGCGCCAAATTAATCCAGTGTTTTGTGAATTTTGCCATTTTACAAGAAGTTAACTATTTTTTAAAATACTTTTACCAGTGTAGGTCTAACGGGCGTTTGAAGGGTTTTATTGTTAGATGTAAAGGTTAGAGTTTTGCATGAGTTAAAGGCAGGTGTGGAGCAAGTAGATTTTTGCAGAAATTTTAATTCAGTTATTTCTTCTGTTTGCACGATAACGAAAAATAAAAATGACAATATAATAATGGAAATAGTTTCGAGAAAATTCGAAAACCAGAATTTGAAGGAACCGATGAAGTGGTTCTGCAGTAGTTTCGGCAGAATATTGCCTTTTTCTCAGAATTACAGTATTATATTCATAAATTATTATTTAATAACTTCTGTAATATTTGTTAAGACTGTACGTGATACAGTTTTATTTAAATAACTTTTACAAGTTAAAAATTCAGATTACAAATATTGTATAACACGTTTTGGTTTAGTTCTCTCTATAACGGAAATCTCTTTATAGTGACGAAAACTGATGTTCGCTTTAATGCGTATTTAAAAAAAACAGTATTTATAACATTTTTGGTGCAAAGAGCATTAAAATTATCTCATTATCTCCTGATGCATCACTAGATTAGAATCGGATCTACATGGTGACTGATTCACTTTGCAACTGGGCTACATTTCTTCACCTACGGCAGAAGAATTGGCAATCAGAACTTATTAAATATTAGAGAAATTATAATTACTGATGTCAGTTGCGAGTTCACTGAAATAAAGTTGCGAGCACAAGTCAGAAATACAGATATTGACGCTGACTCAGCAACACTGAAAGTTAGAAAATTACCAGTATTTCCGTGTTTTTGTGATCACAAATCTTAGTTTTATTTGTCGTTCTTTGAGTGAGTGTTCCTGAGTATTGTAACATAGCCACAGACCGAGTTGATTCATACTCTCAAACGCTTTTAATACACAAAGGGTGTAAGTATCCGAATTATATATAACAAGAAGATATATAAATCGAGTCTGTGAAGTAAATTTAGTGAGAAATTTATGATTTGGTAAAAAGAACGGGAAAATTAAACAAATACGGTCAACAATCATGATTTATTCCAGAAGAGTGAAATATGTTTTATTTTAAAATTATTACGTTGCTGTAGTTGCGTATTTACTTGTTATACAGGCCAAAGTTTGCAACTCAACGTTAAAGCAAATGTTTCGCCTTAAACCCGTGGATATACTTCGTCTGCTATTTTGTGTCACGTGTGTCCAGTGTACGTTTTGAAATTGAACGTGTAGTCTCTCGGAGGAGCGACATATTTACACTGAAACAAAACTTGACCTTTGACACATATTAGACGACTCTTTAAATGGAGGGGGGTTGTTCTCAGAAGCTTGTACACTAATAATGGACTACAACTTTAGCAGTAATTATAGCAAGTGAATTTCTCGTGTTCAGGGACACTCTGTGTCTATAGGGATGTCTGTTTGCTCTTGACCTACAAGAACAATCTGCGAAAGAATATTTCACGATAATCAGCAACTTGTCTCAGAAGGGCTGAAATTAACATACATTATGCTGCTCACACTCAGGACTACAAGGAATTTTATTGGGTAAATGAACTCAAAAGTCCATCAGCCGCGTCACAGAACTGCACAAGGAGAAATATGATGTTCATTAATTTTAATAAAATAAATTATTCGCCCCTGTAAAATGAGGTATTGCATATCTGAGTGGGAGACATTGAAATATCAGGTTTAGTTTAGAAAATGTTTTTAAGAAAAATATATTTGAAATGGAAAAACCAAAAGAGAGACGGAAACAATATAACAGAATAAATGCTAAAGAATGAAGGAAATCTGGAGGAAGAAGGTCATATTGTAGTACCTGGAGGACTAAAAGTCCTATTGTAATAGTTCGTTGTTGCCTCTAATAAAAAAAACTCAATCTAAACAAATATAAACTAATTCAATTCTGTACACTTCGGTATTCAGGAGTTTTACCTCGAGTCGCTAATTAGTCATTAATACAAAATAAATATAAGATCATGTATTAACCCCATTGTGTCAATAAAATTTACGCAAGAAAATGACATTGTTTAAAAAAAACTGAAAAAAAATAATAAAATATAATTAACCTAAACCCTGTTTCGAATGAGTTAAATCCTGTAAATAACCACTGTTTGTAGTTTTTCTCTCGCGCGTATAGTTTCGAATGAAAGCTAATTGCATTTCGTTAATTAACGCAGTCTGTAATCAAATTCAAAACCACAATTATAATTAAAAAGTTCTATTCAAATTGCTTTTCAATGTGAACTTTTATTTTACGTGTGATCCTTTATTTATTTGTTCAAAACATGAGTGCGGTAGTTCAGGCCCCAACCTAATATGATTATACATAGGCTTCGATTTTAAGCTCTTACATACCGTGTACGTTCAAATTGATGATCGGTGCTAAGGTGAAATCGTTATGATGATGCCTGACGACGAAACGTGTCATATAATAAAAACATTGCGGAAAAATTTAGGTTTTATCTGTTATCACTAATCAGTAAACAACATAGGTCCCACTATGTACATTTCTCGAATATTAGGAAACTTAAAAGTCACTGTGTTTTTTTGAGGCCTGTGGGTTTGTTTAGTGACTGAAATGTTTTAGGGTGAGAGAAATGTTTAACCATGCTTTAGGTGGAGCACCTACAGGAATAACAGCAATAAGAAAAATATGTGTTATATCCTACAATAAAAAAACTTAAGTTAGACACTGATTGCAATAATTTTTAAAAACTAAATTAATTACATTCACAGGTACAGTTATTCCCTTAAAGAGTAATTCTCAGAAGTGAAATACTAGTAATTAAAACTAGAGGACTAAAGTAAGTGTTTAAAATAAAAGGGTTAAGCTTGCAAGAGGATGTAATTTACAAAAAGGTTTAGACGGAACGTTGCTTTGATTAAATTTAACCATTTACCTTAATCACAAAGTTTAGAAATTAAGAAATAAACTTTTACAGAAAAAGGACATTTTACAAGTTCGGTGTTGCTTTGTTTAATTAAATGCCCTTCAAATACAGAAAGTTGTGTTGCTACATTCACTAATCAAGTACAGTTAGGTGTTTAAAGCAAAGAGAACTTGGTGCCTGATTCCGATCACGAGAGTTGCGAGCGATGCCGGAAGGTGTTTCCTTCATGCATGAAACTAATCACATTATCATCGCTAATCTATTCATCTTAAAAAAAAGGTTTCCCAATTACTTTTAAAATTACTTGTACGATGTTAAAAATGAGGCAAAACATGCATACAAAATAACAAAAATTCTCTTATTTTCGGCTTAACACGTCCAAGATGACGTGCGTCATGAGTGACGCACGCTGCAACTGACTATAATGCGAAATGTGTCACCAGTGACGCACGCTGTCTTCGAAATAAGCGGCGTTTGCCACGAGTGACGTACTCAATTTGTTACTTCATGTGAGCTTATTTATAATGACTCCCATATTTGAAGCATAGGATTGTATTGTACTACCATTTTAAAGTATACTAGAATAACCTTACTCGGATTAGATTTTGTATTTTTTGTCTTTACCTTGGCACACCATATAGGTAATTTAAAAGGATAACAAATTTTAATTCAATACAAATGTTACAAGCAACATTTTAATTTTTAAACTTAATTTTAAACATAATGAAGTAATGTTATATATTGGCCCGCTGATTTTTTCCTTTATCTTGGTCTTATTGGTAAACTAAAATGAAAACACATTCAAAATAATAACATCTGTTTATTGACAATTATAACACTAAGACATCAAAGAAGAAATCATATAACTTATGGAGGCTTTTTCTTGAAATTTTATGTGTGTATGGATCAATGACAGTGTGCCATCAGTTACGCATGACGCCTATATAGCAATGGTTTACAAATAGTATCGTGCGTCACTTAGTATTTTCTAAAATATATAGAGATTTTTTCCGGTTCAGTATCAGCTAAAACGTTATATATACACATATTATAACACTTTTACGGGAAAAAATTTACGCCTATTTAAGATTTCATGTTAATTACTATAACATAAAATGTTAAGACATAAAAACGGCCGTCGTCGTGGACGTGTTAAACGTTCTCCAGCGTCTTCCGATTCCTAGATTCCATTTTTTTCTCTCATTCCACACATTTCGATTCAATCACCCCTCTCTCTCACTTCCTTACCAATTTTTTCTATCAAACTAAGTCTCCTTCTTCTCTTTCTGCCACCATGTAGTATCCATTTTAGAATCTGTTTGAAAAGTCGATTTTCGTCCATTCTTTGGATACGGCCGAACCATCGAAGTTGTTTTGTCTTAGTCTGCTTCGCATTCATGATTTCGCGGATTCTTTATTTATCTTTTTCCGTTTCGACCGACCTGCGGCTCTTTGCCAATAGTCCATTTCTGCAGCTTTAAGAAATTTTTCTGGTTTTATTCCGGTGGCATTATGGACATTATGGAAGTATTCCGGTGGCTATACTTCGCTTCCATATGAGATTATAATTTTTATTGTACTCTAATTTCTATGTTTATATATTTTCGAAATATGTTAATCTTATACGATGCTGTTCAGTATCTGTTCTGCTCTTATTCTAAAAGTGTTCGTTCTTTTTTGTCTGTGTCTTATTGTCATTCCCAAATACTTTGTGTGTGTAAGTTATACACCCTATGATTTGTATGTTGTACTCCAGTATAATTCCTGTTCTGGCTCCTAATGTACATGTACTCCGTTTTTTTAGGTTTTTCTCAAGTCCATATTTATTATATTCCACTATTAATTAATATAACAAATATAACTTTTAAAAACTATAGATGTGAGAACATAAAACTAGATAAACATAAGAAAACAGAAAATGGTTAAAAATAAAGTTTAATAAACACAGTACAATATAACAGACTCGCTTAAAGTAAAAACGTGTTATGAATAGTAATTAATGTTTTTAGAATGAAAGCAAACAACAACACAATAACAAATTCAGTTATTGCTTTAACATTCATTTGACATAGAACACTCAGTACCCTGATCATAGCCGGAGCATTATAATTGAGTTTTGTACGTTTAAGCCTAAATAAAACAGTAATTATTTTTTACTGGAATATAAAAACAGCATGCAAACCATCTTTCTGATTTGATTTAAATGAATTTCCGGAATTTAATGATTTATTCTCTTCTCCTAATAGCTTGTAGTTTTAATTTGGTGTTTATGCAAAATCTAATATTTCATGAATAGTTAAAAATGTATATTTTTTAAATTCTGCAATACTTAGCATATTTCAAATCCCATTAAAAATCACGAACCCTGACCACTGCTCTGTTTATTTTCGATGTTAAACACTGTTAAAATGTAAAGCGCTAATGTTCCTTACAAAATTAGCAAACTTCTATTGGAGGAGTGTAACACCCATATCCGGGACCATGAATCCGGGATCATGTTTTGTGGTGTCGTTAATTTTATTATTCGCTAAAAATTTTAATATATGCAGACTTTAGTTCTATTTATAATACTGAAATTACAGATTTTCAAAAAAAAAAAGAAAACACATTATGGAAATTCGCTTCCATCACATCAGGAGACAGCTGCGTACCGCGATTTAAAAAAAATTTTGAGTGGCCGCTATTTTTAAATTGATCATCGGCTTTTGTTGAAGTAAAGGACTTGTTAAAGCTATTTAAAAAATATTTTTTTGTGAATATTAGAGTTAATAGGGCAATCATGTAGTATGAGTGTGTGTGTGGTATCTCATATATATATATATATATATATATATATATATATTAAGATAGATTATCACAAACACTCACACCCCAATAATTCATTTTCCAACAGAAATTTGCTAAAAATAATATAATTTATTATCCACGTAAAATAATATTGATTAGCAGCAGATGCCAAAAGTTGTCTGGAAAGTGTCCAAACATCAGAACTGTGAAAGGTAAATGTTGAAATACCGCCAATTTTATTTATGTTCACCTCGTATAGTAAGCCTATACAAAGGAAATGGAGTACAATATGTTTGTAACACAACGGACCAAGCGAAGCGAGGTCTCTGTTTCAACTCGACCTGTCGGCATTTGGTTTGTTTTAGTTTGTTACATCCTTTTGCCCTAAAGCTTGATCGATTGTTGTGAAATTTAGTACACAGGTATAAAGCCCGAAAGGTGTTATATTTTTCCACATTCCCTTCTGATTCAAGATGGCGGTCTCTGATTTATGATGATAACTGTAAATTTTGGTATTGACCGATTGTTTTAAATCTGGTACGAAATAATTTTGTTTGCTTTAGCACGAACGACCTATGAGTAAGATTTTCCCAATTCACTTCCGTTTTAAGATGGCGGGCTCTGATTTAGAGATAAGAGTGTATGTAGCTCCTGGCTGAATATAATTTTTACCGATTTATTGGAGAAAGAGCATTTCCAATAAAGATGGTCCAGTAACATTTTTCGTAAATATTATGGTTACCGGTTAAATTGTCGTAATTAATGGTGTGGAGTCGGGTTAATAAAATTGTAAAAATAATTATTATTTGTTTTTTAATTTTTGTTTTTCTGTTACTTTAATTGCCTGTTAATCGTTTCAAAATTTTAATTTCATATTAAGCTTGTTTTCGCACTTCGAGGTTTAAATAAGTTGGCCTCTACTTTAATTTCTATTAGGAGAATATAAACATTATTTTAAAATCTATCGTTACCGATTAATAAGTGCGCGAATTTATAACTATAAATACCTAATGCAGTAAAGAATGTAATTCTACGTTATAGCATACTTCAATTTAATAAAATTACTACTGCATGGTAACAGAAGGAAGTAGCCTATGTTACAAAATGTTTCAGTTTTAAAGTTGCCCCAGGCATGCAGGGAGTGCTGGGGTAAAGTTAAACTAATAAAACGTTGCCTCCCCCCATCAACCATCTCTATATACTAACAAGGATTATCCTCTCTTCTCTAGTGTTTACACATATTCCGGCCATAGAATGTAGCTGCAGGGTGTTAGTGTTTGTAGGAGGCGCTAGATCTCAGCACAAGTACTTTGTTGGTGTATTCATGATGTTTAACTACTACATCAGGGATGCGTTTAGTTTTATTGGATTCCAGGATCATGTTTTTATAGCTGTTAGATATTTACTAGCGTGTTAGTGCGGTTTTAGTAGACATTCTACACCAGCTATGTAGTCCATGTACAATAATCTTTAAATGTAACAATATCACATTAAATAGCGATATTTTTAAGTACCAGTGGACACTTTTGAACAATACGGTGAAACAAATTTTTCGGAGGCTTCGAAAATTACAACATTAGTTATTTTTTTAAAGTTGGTAAATGTATGGAACAATAACATAGCGATCCTGAAAATTGCTCTATTTGCTTGAAATATTATTTTTTTAAAATTGTTTAGCAACTTTCATGTTTCATGTTAGATTCTTGTCATTAAAAAAAGTGTCTAATGTTTTCATTTTGGACATTCATTAATGAAACAATGGACAAAGAATGAAACACGAAACAAGATGGCTTCTAAAATAAATCGTTAACACTCCTGAAAATTGAAAACAAGTTTTTACAAGTTTTAGTAAAATAAAAACAACGTTTTTTTTCAGTAATATTTTATAACCAACAATTTTGTTCATATGTTCTGGACTGTTTGTTCCATTTCTTATTGTTGTTACATCACTAAACTAAATAAATATTTAATGCAGTGCAGTTATCGAGTTTGCCACCAGAAACAGCACATAATCGCAAAATCATGTACTTGCATTATATATTTTTAAACGTAAATTGGAATGTACAATACACATATAAACATGGTTCTTCACATACAACAGTGTTAGGTTCTTTAACTTTTTTTTTACAAAAACAGTTCCTATTTTTTTCCATTATTAAAAATACGCACGATGAAAGCACGTTACCTACCATCGCTCGGTACTGCTTTTGAGGTTATGCGGGTCATTTTTATTTTTATTTTTTTTTCGAATTTCTCGTAGCATCTGCACTTTTATATTTTGTGTTATTACTAAAGGCCATTTATTAAATAGTTTTATTTTAGTCATTTTTTTTAAACAAAAGATTTTGTTGTTTTCTCTCGCAAATTATGGATTATGAATCAAGGAATATGGAACTAGATGGCGGTCATGAGGAATGGATCGCAAAACAAAACGGTTCATTATGAACTGAAATAAATCGTAAACGCACCCGTTGTAAAATGAAGAAAGGTTTTACAAATTTTAATTAAGTAAAAATAAGGCTTAATGAAACGTTTAATAAAAGTAAAAAAAATTAGTTTATGTAGTATTTGTAATATTTAGTGATAAATCTTACATTTTATTGAACGTAAATCTAATACGCAAAGTAAGCAATTTTCAAAAACACAAGATTTAACAACAGTAATCCATACAACTAGCAATTTTCAAAAAACACAACGCGATAATTTTCGAATCTCTAAAAAAAATTTTCTCCATAATATTGAGAATAATAGAGCGGTCATTATTCGCCACAATTACGAAACTTTCTAATTATTCTAAAATATTCTAGTTACATCGAAGATACGATAAAGTACCCTGACCGCCACTGATTTAACACTAATTCACTAATTATCTATAGTGAAATTAGATTTTCAAAAATAAAACGAAGTGATTTATCGTTAATCTCTTTTATCAATAACTTAAATAGATTCTTTAAAAAAGATTCATGGACTTTATGGAGGTATTTGAAATTTACAAAAAGAAGGATCCGCATCATTTATTCAGTGGCTAATAGGATTTCAGGTCAAACTTAATGCAGCACAGTCTCGATTAACCGCCATCCTCAAGACCGTTGGGATAGAAACATTCATGCACCCTTTCGGAACTTTTTAACACTACTTGAAGTGTTTCTATGTCACTCCACTAAACGACAGATATTTTTCGATTAGCAATGTTTGCTTAGGTAGCAGAGTCAGCTGCTATCGACTGTACTATACATAAATAGTGTCCAGTTTCAGTGTTTAGTTTTGTCTAGAAGGTTAATGTAATTATTTATTACAAATTATTTACTATGGAAGACTGTTTAAGAATGTCAGATAACAGAATAAACCAGACGGTTAATAGAAACTGACACTTCAAAGCGTGCAGTGAGACTATATTATAATACAGCGATAAAGATCTTGGTTGATGACAAGCCTCGCTCCGTAGAACCAGTCGATTCAGGATCCCGCGGGACCACCCGGCATTATTTAATGTATTGTAGCGATGTGGTGTAGGAGCGAAGTATCTCAAAATGTAATTGTAACGAGTTATGAGGAGTAAGTATTAGTCAAAGTTTTTTTTATGTAGAAAAAGATACTTTTGTAAATTCGCTTTTATCACGTCAGCTAGACAACTCCGTGCGCTATTATTTCAACCTTCATCTCACCTCTGTACTTCCTTACTGTTTACTTCTCAGGGAAAAAATTGTTTAACTTTTTAAAAATAAAATTGTTTTTATTTACCGAAATTTCAACTAATGACAAATCGTGCTTACAGGAATTATTTACATTTGAATGACAAAAAGAAGAGACATTTGTTACAGAATTTAAAGGACGTTTCAAGCCAGGATCGTGTTCCCGCACCTTTTCTTAAAGAAAGTGAAATCAGATAGAGGTTTTTCCATTTTCCAAGCCCCGAGGTTTGCATACAAATCCTCTATTGAAGATCGTTGAATGAAGTGGAAAACTGCGCACATATGCGAGCATGAAACTGTTTGCGTTGAAAGATAATATCGAATTCTTTACCGTCACATTTATTTACCGTATGATAATAACTATATAAATTTATTACTTTTTAGTGAATTCGCATTGCACAATGTGCGTAGTGTTAGACCCAGACGCTAGACCGTGAAAAGAGAACACATTTTCTCTTTCGTGACAAATAGAACACATTTTAAGGGTTTTTAAATTTGTAATGCAAATTTTATTGTATTATTACTTCAGTTTATAACGTTATAAGAACGTTGAAAAATATATTTTCGAAACCATTGTATTGTTGTTGCTGTTGCTAATGCTGTTGCTATTGGTATTGCTACAGTTATTGATATTATTATTATTTTTGCAGTTACTGATACTGTTAATGTTAATGTTCCTGTTAGTGTTACTCTGTTACTGTGATTCTGTTACTATTACTGTAACTATTACTCTGGTCTACTTACTAATACTCTTGCTGGTAATATTAATGTTACTGTTACTGTTACTGTTAGTGGTATTGGTACTGTTACTATTACTGTTACCGTTAATGTTACTGTTACTGTTACTGTTAGTGGTATTGGTACTGTTACTATTACTGTTACCGTTAATGTTACTGGTACTGTTACCGTTACCGTTACTGTTACTGTTACCGTTACCGTTAACGTTACAATTACCGTTAATGTTACTGGTACTATTACCGTTACCGTTACTGTTACCGTTACAGTTAGCGTTACGTTAGCGTTACCGTTACTGTTAGTCTATTGCAGAGACCGTTGCTGTTGCTGTCACTGTCCCTGTCACTGATATTGTTATTTTTATTATTATTAGTGTAATAATAATAACAATAATAATATTAATAATAATAATAATAATAATAATAATAATAATAATAATAATAATAATAATAATAATAATAATAATAATATTAATAATAATAATAATTATTATTATTATTATTATAATTTTCTAAGTGAATAATATTTTGGCGGGCCTGGCTATAATTTTTTAAACAGGGAAAATCTTCGATTTGCTGTCACACCACGATCTTATAACATAATGTACATAGACTTGAAGTGACTACTTCTAAACAGCTGATTTCACACAACAGCTGTTGCTTCAATATAATTTCAATTAAGGTTATGTTTATTTGTTTATATAATTTAATTGATACATAAATATATATATGGAAAATAAAAATGTTTCATATTTTATTAATATTATATTTTTTATAATTTTTTGATAATTTAAAAATGTGTATTTCCTAAATTTATGTAGTTAAATTATATAATGAATATGACCTATAACAATTTTTAAATAACTTAATCGCAAATATTATATTTATTATTATACTTAGGCTATTAAACCCTTCCTATATGCATCAAAAGTTTTATAAAAATAATTAAATCATAATAGTGGAAAAGTATACAGTCAGGCAAACCAAAATATGTAGTCACTTCTGTCGGCCAGTCCCGCGACATCCTACATTTTTTATTGTTATTTGATTTCATTTCCATTTTAAAACCTTCAAATATTTTTGTAATTTTCCCTTGACGAACACACGCGTCTTAAAAACACACACACACACACACACACACACACACACACACACACACACACACACACACAAGCATTTTAAAGTAGCCTACTTCTATACTATTATGTGTTACTTTTTATAGCGAGAACCTAAAATTATGCATTAATTATATTTTCCAACATTAGATATTTTATTGTTTTTAAACAATGAAAGAACACAAGATTTTTGTTTTCTTGCTGAACCTAACCAAATCGCTTCCTACACAGACCGGAAGTTTGCAGATGATTTTAAAACGGGAAACGGTAGAGTCGTACTGTTAAATAAATTATCCAACAAGGAAAATACTTTTGACGACGTCCATCCCTCTGTGAAAAATATCGTCGATTTTCAATTGGTTTCCGTGTTGCATTTTGTACAGCTCGCTATTCAGCTCTGTCAGGTACAGGTATATAGGTATCAGTACATGTGTAGTCATGCGCGCTCGACCTTCGGTAACAGAGTAATCCAGCGCGCGTGTCACGTTGTACATTATTGATACTGAAGTTTTCGTAAGCCTGAAATCAAATTTGAATACATCAAGTTGGGCTAGGTAGTATTTAATAAAAAACTAACTAGCTGAAACCCGTATTTCGTTATTTTACTTTTATACGTATCGTCAACGTCAATGAAAAATGTTGAGTTTATGTTAAATCCTATACGAATTATCTATTAATCCCATAGATCTATCTGTAATAATAATAATATATCTGTTGGCACTGTAAGTTTCTGCCAATATACAGTAGAATTGTAATAATTAATGCGACAATTGAGCAACTTTTGCTTCCATCTGGCGACAGAAATTGCAAAAAAACCTAACTCGGTATCTAAATTATATGTAAGAAAAACCTCGCAGTCAGTTTACGCAGTAGTTTCGATTTCTCTTATAGACAAAACACGCACACAGATGTAGGTAGGCCTAAATATAAAAGGTAGTAATGTCTACAGTTTCAGAAAAGCTGCATAACTTTTAAACTAATAAAAAGATTTAAAAAATAAATTTTATATTTTTTCTTAGTAATGCATAATTTTATTCTCAATCTACAAAAAGAAAATCAAAATTCCCTAAAATCATCGTTTATAGATATTTCCCAAAGCTTTTTTTAAAAATATTTTATTGTCTGCTATTTTGTATTTAGTTTAATTGAGAATTTGAAAACAATGAATTAATTACTACTATATAGTGCTTCATATTTTTACAATTTTTTTGTACACAATAAACCAAAACCGAAGAATTTGTTATTAAATGAATATATTTTTACAACTTTTTTTACGGTATTGCAAATTTTGTGGTGCAGTGAAAGCCAATAGTGACGGAGGGAAACTGTATAGAATTTATGAAACAGCTGATGGTTGAAACAGCTGATGGTTGAAACAGCTGGTTATCACATAGATGCCAGCCTGTGAGTAACTGTAATATGTATTATAAGATCGAACAACCTAACCATAGATAGACTACTTGGTTCGAATACTGAAAGGCGAGAATGGAATAAATATTAAATAAAAAAAACGATAGAATAAAATAAGTGAAATATTATTGATGTCAGTCAGAGACTTACAATAATATGTACTATAAAATAAGCGACTTGACTATAAATGTAATACTTGATTTGAATACTAAAAGGCAACATGGAATAAATATTAAATAATATAACGTTAGAATTAGATGTTTAAAATGTTAAAATGAATAAAATAAGTCAAATATTATTATTTATAAATTTTAGTAGCAATAATAGAAATATAATTATATACAAGTAATGTTCTTGTATATGTAATACCAAATGTTGTGTAATAATATTTAAATAGATGTTATTTAGCACGTGTTTGTGTAAGTTTTAGGTTATAAAAGGTAATATCACGTTGTGAAAAGGGTTTGTATTGATTTTAGAAAATTACAAAAGTTGGTAATTTTTTCCAAAAAGTGACAGAATGAATATTTCTGTGATTAATGCAATTGCTCAGGAGACGGTCTTAATGCACAAATGTTAACAAAAATCGTACCAGTGTTTCTGAGATATGTACAGATTATCAAGATAGGCAAGAACTGGGAGAAGAATTGATAAAAATTTAGAAAACAATAGTGATTAAACGGAATCTCAACATGGTATTCACTTCTAATGCTCGTAATCACTTCTAGGCAGCATTTTTTTAATCTTCTAAACTTTTCACTTTTCCTTGTTTGAAGGTCACTTCGCTGTCATGTGATTTCTTTTACACCCTGAATTCCTTAGATACGGATTAGATTAGGCACGGATCATTGGATATGGATTAGATTATGAATGTCATAATGAGTATATCATATATGGATTGGATTAGGTAAGAATACGTCATATACGTATTAAAGGAGGTAAAAATCATTATATACGGGTTAGATTGGGTAAGAATGCATTATATACGAATTATATTAGGTAAGAATACATTATATACGGATTAGATTAGTAAGAATACATTATATACGGATTACATTAGGTAAACAACATATATGGATTGAACTAGGTAAAAAAACATTATTACATTAGGTAAAAAACATTATATACGGATTGCACTAGGTAAAAAAACATGATTACATTAGGTAAAAAACATTATATACGGATTGCACTAGGTAAAAAACATTATATACGGATTACATTAGGTAAAAAACATTATATACGGATTACATTAGGTAAAAAACATTATATACGGATTACATTAGGTAAAAAAACATTATATACGGATTAGATTATGTAAAAAACATTATATACAGATTGCACTAGGTAAAAAAACATTATTACATTAGGTAAAAAACATTATATACGGATTGCACTAGGTAAAAAACATTATATACGGATTAGATTATGTAAAAAACATTATATACGGATTAGATTATGTAAAAAACATTATATACGGATTGCACTAGGTAAAAAAACATTATTACATTAGGTAAAAAACATTATATACGGATTACATTAGGTAAAAAAACATTATATACGGATTAGATTATGTAAAAAACATTATATACGGATTGCACTAGGTAAAAAAACATTATTACATTATGTAAAAAACATTATATACGGATTGCACTAGGTAAAAAAACATTATTACATTAGGTAAAAAACATTATATACGGATTGAACTAGGTAAAAAACATTATATACGGATTACATTAGGTAAAAAACATTATATACGGATTACGTTAGGTAAAAAACATTATATACGGATTACATTAGGTAAAAAAACATTATATACGGATTACATTAGGTAAAAAAACATTATATACGGATTACATTAGGTAAAAAAACATTATATACGGATTAGATTATGTAAAAAACATTATATGCGGATTGCACTAATTAAAAAACATTATATACGGATTACATTAGGTAAAAAACATTATATACGGATTACATTAGGTAAAAAAACATTATATACGGATTACATTAGGTAAAAAAACATTATATACGGATTACATTAGGTAAAAAAACATTATATACGGATTAGATTATGTAAGAATACATTATATACGGATTACATTAGGTAAAAAAACATTATATACGGATTAGATTATGTAAGAATATATTATATACGGATTACATTAGGTAACAAAACGTTATATACGGATTATATTATGTAAGAATACATTATATAAGGATTACATTAGGTAAAAAAATGTTATATACGGATTATATTATGTAAGAATACATTATATACGGATTAGATTTGGTAAGGATACATTACATAAGTATAACATACGGAATAATACATTATATTTGGGTTGGATTAGGTAAGAATACATTATATACTGATTATATTATGTACCAAGGATTGCAACTGTCTCGCAGATGTTATGGAAACGAATTTTCAAAAAGTAAGATTATCACAATAATTATGGTTATCTTGAAATATATTTGAATATTTGATTTCGCTATCAGAATTACCTGTAAAATTGTGCAAAGTGTATCGTTATGTGTTTACATTACATTATTTCATGTTCTTATTTCTGCTTGATTTTTTTTCGTTGTGTATTTTGGTTACAATTTATTGTTCCATAATTATATAATTCGATAGTTTATTGTTTTGTCATTTGGTTTCTTTTCTTGAATTTAATATTCAGAAATTATTTGCCAAACATAAAATACTTAAAAATACTCTAAGTATACTTGGCTACTTACGTCAGAGAGTCCCACAAATTATCATAAACATTATGGACATTCAGTTCTACCAACTTGAGACACGAATATTTAGGACCGATGACGTTCAACATAGTGGCAAGTTGAGCGTTGACATTAGCAAATAGTTGGTTTACTTGAAGGTAGATTTCTGATCCCAATAATACTACAGCTTTATCCAGCTTGTAAGTCACTGAAGCTAGGTTTGTGACGTCACGCAATGGAATGAACTTGATTAAGTGCAAAAGCACTTCGACTGGTAGATCGTTTATACTGCAAGCACAAAGTATTGTCGAAGAAAATATTGTAAATATTTAGTGCACTTAAAATAATTTCCGGTCTCTTTTGTATCGTACACTTGCTTTAATTTGTGATATTAATCATAGTGAAAGTTCATATGATTAGGTAAACTTTTGAAAAAAAAAGATTTAAGTCGATTACAATTTGGGAATAATGGCTGCCCCCATCTACAGACCGAAGGCTGAAATTTGTGTGAAATTTTAATAAAGATGAACGAAACGTTTCCCCCTTATTATTGGTATTAATTTGTTTATCAACAGTTGTTAAAAAAGCTCACACTATAGTGATTCGAATTGCTTCGTTCCAATGTTTCAAGGAAAATCAGTTAAAAGAAGAATTTAAGCGGTATAATTTTTTGAAATATTATCAACTTACTTTATTCAGAAAATGGTCAAAATTAAATGTGTGTAGCAGCTTCTCTCGTAAAGGAAATACACGGTTGAGAGTAAATCAAATTAAACGAAAATAATCTCTGACTACGGTTTGGAAAAAATAATCTTACATTTTGCATTTAGGCCTATTAAATGAAAATATCTCATCAAAACATACACTCCGTTCATTGTAAAGACTTACTTTGATTTGAAACAATCCATGACACTATTGAACTTCGTATTGCTAAAATTTATTTTGGCACTTTCCTGTAAAAAAATAATAATTAAATAACAAATCTTAGGACAGAAAAATTACTGGGATCTGTGGTCGATATGGTTGAGGAACCGATCAGTTTGCTGCGTCTCTGAACTGCGAACCTTGTTAGTTCTAACCGCAGTTACTGACGTTCCTCTAACATACTAACTAGCATACAGTATGGACTTTAAAAAAATAATTATAATCTTTATAATTCAAAATCATCAGGTAAACACAAATAACTGTTATTTTAATAATTAACTCACTGATACATTTACTGATACAAAAGGAAATACATTATGTTTAATACCACTAAAATCTTTTTATTGCGCTGTTTGTGTTTAACAAATTTTAGTACTTATTTAGTCATAAATTGATTGCAAAATAAAAATACAGTTATAATTAGCCGGTGATTGTTACTATGGATTCCGAACAACAATGATTTTTTTAAATTATATAATGAAATGTTTAAACACAATAAATGGTTTATTTCTGTAGTTCCAACTGAAATTTTTGTTATGGTTTTAAAGCTTTCATTTAATTTGTTTAATGGTTAGTTATTTTTCCATTTTAAAACAAAAATTGAAACAATATGACATATTTTGAGTTCAGGATTAAAAATAAAGTTACGATTTATTTCATGTTTTAAATAGCCACTAAATTTAAAATTGAACAAGGTATTTTTCAATTTAACGAACTGATCCAAACACTGCTCAATAGTTATGTTGTTATCACTGTTTATTTGGACGTTTGTCATCATTTGTGTTCATTAACACAATACTCGACATTTCGAGAGTGCTGATCAATTAATTTAAAGCCTAAACTTGAAACTAGAAACATATGCCTAGGCCTATGATAAAATACTTTAAAAACTTTTAAAAAAACAATAAAAATGAAAACGGGTGGAGGGCAGTTACCAGAGTGGTCAAACCAAAAATATGGTTTCTATTTAAACCTAATTTAATCAATAAAACAGTCATTTTATGATACCGAAATAACAATTATACATAAATAAATCTAATCATGTCAGGGTGGCATATATAACTCACCAAACTCTGGACTCATAACCCATTTCATTCGCTGTCTCATTCAAAATAAATATCATATTTACAATGATGTTATTGTAACCATCATTGTTCTTATGCTTAAGAATGGTAATGCTGCATTATCATTATGCTTAAGATACTTTCATATGAAGCATACATAAAAACATTACCTCAATAAATGATCACACTAAGAAAATTAAAAGAAAACCAATAGCTTGTAGAGGAGTAAGAACAAAAAAGAGGGATAAACTCAGCAATCAGGAAGAGATCGTGAATTTTTATTTTTCTTGTCTAAACATTTGAAGAGAGAAGTTAAATAGTTTGAAGAAGGCAATAATTAAGCGATTACTTTGGCGAAACAAATTTAATAACTTGAGACTGCGATGTGACCTTCGTTTTATACACTTTTAACGCAAAATATTTGTTAACATAATTTAAAAACCTGGTGAGTGAGACCTTTTAATATTAAATTAAAAAGACCATCAAACTTAAGAAAGTAATTAATAAAAAAAAAACTTATAAATTTTCTTTTCAATTATTGAAAATTTACAGATTGTTTTAATATAAACATTATGAAAAATTTTAATTTATCTCTTTCTTAATCAGCCGTAATTCACCTCAGTCCTTTCACCCGCAGATCACTTACCTAGTTATTAAGCAAATTGAAATATTGTTAGCACTTAGGCCTACAATAAAAATAATAATAACTGAAAAGTGATCATTATTCAAAACATTTCCCAATACAAGAAAAATAGTGTTATTGTAGCATTAAAAAATTTACAATACAAAAAAATGCAGTGTTATTGTAGTATTAAAAGAAACCATCAGTACATGAGCATATTAGTGTTATTCTAGTATTAAAAAGAGTTACCAATACACGAGAAATACAGTGTTAGTGTAGTATTAAAAGAAACTATCAATACATGAAAATGTAGTGTTATTGTAGTATTAAAAGATTTACCAGTACATGAGAAATGAAGTGTTATTGTAGCATTAAAAGAAACTATCAATACATGAAAATGTAGTGTTATTGTAGTATTAATAAGATTTAACACTACACGAGAAATGAAGTGTTATTGTAGCATTAAAAGAAACTATCAATACATGAAAATGTAGTGTTATTGTAGTATTAATAAGATTTAACACTACACGAGAAATGAAGTGTTATTGTAGCATTAAAAGAAACTATCAATACATGAAAATGTAGTGTTATTGTAGTATTGAAAAGATTTACCAGTACATGAGAAATGAAGTGTTATTGTAGCATTAAAAGAAACTACCAATACATGAAAATGTAGTGTTATTGTAGTATTAAAAAGATTTACCAGTACATGAGAAATGAAGTGTTATTGTAGCATTAAAAGAAACTATCAATACATGAAAATGTAGTGTTATTGTAGTATTATTAAGATTTAACACTACACGAGAAATGAAGTGTTATTGTAGCATTAAAAGAAACTATCAATACATGAAAATGTAGTGTTATTGTAGTATTAATAAGATTTAACACTACACGAGAAATGAAGTGTTATTGTAGTATTAAAAGAAACTATCAATACATGAAAATGTAGTGTTATTGTAGTATTAAAAAAAATTACCAGTACACGAAAAATAAAGTGTTACTGTAGCCTATACAGGTTCAGATGAGAATAATGTATAACTAGGCTATAGAATGATTTACTCTCTACATATCTCCAAGCAATAGCGAATCATTTTGAATGAGTAAATAATATTACAAAAACTTCTGGGTTAGAACTCTGACAAACCCATACCTAACTTACTACTGCACGCATTATTTTAAGATATTTTTATACACAAGGTAAGTCACATCTTCATTTAATACTGAAATTGCTCTATTGTTCTGAAAGCGGAGGTATTTCAGTTTACAAAACAACAATAGACTTTAATCTGACAGTCCTAGATTCCTTGGCCCGCCATTGTTCTAGGAAACGTTAATGAGGAGTCAGACAAAGGGCGTGCGGTGTCCTGTTGTTTTCTGTAGATGAGGATCATTTACCAGACAAAATTGGCACTCATTAAACAATATACTGGAAAATTACGTTGAAGATTTTACTTTTAACAGAAATTAAAAAGGTTTACAAAATTTACACTATAATGCGTCTTTTTAAAATAAACTAATTACAAACACATTTAATTTTGTTATGACTTTCGGAAATATTAAAAAATGAAAGTTAGCAAAATAGTACACACTTTTTCTTAATTCACTTAATTGCCTTTCTAAAAAATTTTAGATTTGGAGCAAGAACCTCGAATATGTCAGATACGATTTTGGCAAAATGTTTGGAACAATGTTTCTTCTAAAAGAAATTTTATCGAACGGATGAAGACCGGTTTATAGTTAAGCGTTCCAGTAGGCTAGTTATGACCGGCGTAAGTTTCGGGTTTGTAATGAAAATTAATAGTAATTATTTATAGATACTGATTCACTAAAGTTTTTAAAATCAATTAAAACTTTTAAACGCAATATAACCTTAAAACGAGTAGAACTATTTTTACTTTATTACTTATTTATGTACTTTACAAAATTAATTACTATGATAAAGTTTTTAATATTGAGCCAAATTATTAACCAAAATAATTTTAAATTAATTTCATAAAATAACAAAAAACGTTATATATCTATTCCATAACTTATTAGCTTTTTATATTAATTTTAGCCGTCTCGGTGGCCTAGCTGATAGCGTACTGGGCTTTCACCCTGAGGACCCGGGTTCGATTCCCGGCCAGGGCTTGGCATTTTCATACGCTATAAATCATACCATCGTCTGCATTAGCCCAAGTGTGCACAGCAGTCGGACGTTAAAAAAAAAAAAATATATATATATATATATATATATATATATATATATATATATATGTATATATATTAATTGTTGACAATAATCCATGGTAACCTGTAGGAAAAAAAAATGAAACAGGATAATTTTTTTTTTAAATTTATTGTTAGTTATAATTTAAAAAAATTAAATGTCGTCCTACGCTCAATCAATATTTCAAAAATTTTAATAATTTAAAATGATGTTAATGCTGTAAATTATTGTAAGTTTATTTCAATATGGGTGTCTCATATTAAATTACAAAAGTAAAAACATTGTTCGTAATTCTAACATAGGTATCCTAGATTAAATTCGTGAACGGAATAATTAATCAAAAGATTTGTTAGGCTGAACTAGTAGTTCAAAGAACATCAGATCTCGCTGTGTGTTCTTAATTAATAAACAGCGCTCTCTGCGGCAGCGCTCGTAACTTTCTCCGCCAATTTAACCGGTAACCGTAATATTTACCGAAAAATGTTACCGGACAAACTTTATTGGACATTTAATGCTCTTTACTTTGAATGTGAAATTGGTGATATTTTTTTGCTGTTCAATTATATCAAATAACCAGCAAATACACTATCAAAGTTAAGTAATAACCGCCATCTTGAAACGTAAGTGAATTGGCAAATATCTTAAATGTAGGTCTTTCGGGTTTTACACAAAGTAACCGTACCAAAATTTCAAAACAATCGGTCAATACGTTTGGTTAAAATATTGTATACTCGTCAGAGTCCGCCATCTTGTTACGGAAGTTAATATGTAAAACATTTTACATATACGTCATTTGGAATTTATAAAAGATATTTTCGTACCAAATTTCAAAACAATCTCTCACAAGCTAGTCATTGCAAAGCAGAAGCCGCCATTTTGAAACTGAAGTAAATTGGAAAAAATCTTACTCATACGTCTTACGACGAGCTTTATAGAAGGTACCTTCGTATACAATTTCAAAACAATCGGTCAATGTGTTTGGTCCAAACTGCGTAAAAAAAATTAAGAAATTTGTTGCCTGTCCGTGAAATTCAAACTTTTTTGTAGTGAAGAGATGTACACAGAGTGATTTCAAATTAAACGATAACCTTCCATAGCTGTTTCTATTCCAAAGAATATGAAGAAAGTTAATACAGTCTTCGGTCCGAAAATGTTTAATTTTGTCACTAGTTGCGATTTAAAAAAATATTTTATATCTTTAGAACGATTTCATCAATATAATTCAAACACCATGCTTACATAATAGAGGACTAATTTGAAAAAAAAAACTAATTTCGTACAGTTATCCTTTTAAAATAGCATTCGATTAAAAATTGTAAACAGGAATAAATCAACCACGGTAAACTTTAGTTACAAACGTCAAGGTAGCTTTTAATTTCCTATTAACGTAACTTTCGAAAACTGTGGACGAAGTATATCATCAAACTGCCGAGACACGCTATACCAATGCAAAGTCACCTTATCCGTATCGTTAAAAATTAACAATAGTCTTACAGGAAATAGATTCAACATGGCCGACAGGATTCACAGATTAAAAATGTTTACCAATTAAAAAATACAATTCAAACCTAACTTGATTTTGTGTGGAATGTAGCTGAACGACAGTATGTTTTATTTAAAATAAAACTTTTATTTCATCTAAACAAAAAACTTTTTTATAGTCAGTAGTTAATAACATAAAAGTAATTAACGTGTTTTTTTAAACAATAGCCAGTCCGTCAGCTGTTTTTAAATTTTATTCGATTTGCATAGAAATACGATCACGTCAGGTGAACATAAGACAATTGTTGGTCACGCTGTCCCGGACGTATTACGTATAGTTAGATGTGAGTGTCCGAGTTAAAGATTAAGTAATAATTGCCAAGTTGTACGATACAGAGTGTATTTATTACTACGCGATTTTTGTCTTTTTCCCATGAACACAAAGATCAGCTTCTTCAATGAAGCATTCTTTCAACAAAAATTAAACAATGATTATCACGCACTTTCATTTTTAGAATGAGCCTAAACTTTCAATGCAAAGACGGAATGGGTATAGTAACATGAATAAATGTAAAACAATATTATTATCAATATAAAATTTCTACTTTTATACAAATTATGATAATTTTTACTTGTGAAAAATATGATTTATATTTTTCTGTTCAACTCAAGGTAATACTGACTGTTTTATTACAGGTAAGTTTTAACAAGTTTTCCACGTTTTCTATCATGAGCGCAACGCTAAACAAAGCGATTATTGAACAAGAATGTGACATTTTCAATAAAATTGAAATTTTATTTATTAACATTGACAAAAGTATTAAGCAAATGCTATTTTTAGTTATGTCGCAAATATGCAAGATCGAATCTGCCAAAACTTTTACAATTTATGTACAGCTGCGCGAATGTATGCGGTAAGTGATACTCTATTAAACTAATATAACGCACTACGCGTATTTTCATTTCAGAAAAATTTATTTAAAGTAATACTTTAATTTATGACGTTATGTTTAATTCGAAAATTTAATAAGTAATATTTTATTTCAAAATTTAAATAATAAATTATTTTTTTATACTGTGACAATTTTCTAATACAAAAATTTAAAAACATATAATTTAGTGATAACGAAATATGAAAATAATTTAATTAGAACACTGTTTAATTTAAGTTATCATTAGTCAATACTGATTTCACAGACAACTCCTATCTTCATACATTTTACGAAATTGACAGGTTCAAGTTTGAAATGTTTGTCTAAGAACTACAAAGTTTTAAAGTTAATCTGATGGTTTCAATATTATGTTTTTATAATTGTACGCGTATAGTCTCACAGCAATTTCTCTTTTTTTCTCTTACTTTTTATTTTCAAACTTCCTTACCTCTACTCTTTTCACTATCCGTCACTTCTCTTAACTTCTATTTTTTACTCACGTATCTCTCTTCTTCTCTATTTAACCTTTTTTTAATATACCAGTGGGCTCAAAGTTAATTGGAAAAAGAAACGAATCATATACAACAATGTACAGCAAGAAGTAGGACAGTGTTGTAGCACCTCGTTATAAGCTATGCAATACAGTTGAAATATATATGGCCTATGAAATATGTGGCAATCATAAATTTCCTTGTTGATACATGAACGAAAAGAAAAAGAGGTTAGGACGTTTTTGTTATGAAATAGCTATCCGTAATTGAACGTAAAGAGCATTAATTCTGTAAATAAAATAATTCAAATAATATCATTGGCTAGTATTTAATTACTGTACTACCTTTAATTCAGTACATGTATTTTAAATTACCGTGCATACCTTCCTAAGAAAAATCATTGCAAAACCATGTAGGCCTACTAATTCTTCTCGATATGAATTTCTGTTAAATAGACGTTACAATTATATTTAAAACTACTATGACCTGTTAATGAAACAATGCACATTAATCATATTTAAGTTATTTAACAAAATATGTTTACTTTGTTACGTTGATATACTTTTGTATTTAAAACTATAACATATAAATTTAATGACTGAATTCTAACATTGTTCCTTTTTCAAATATTTACAAATTAAATCTACTAAAACCGGGTTCTACACTAAATATCTAAATAAGGATACAGTATTTACTATTTACTAAAAGCAGAGTCTTTTATTTAATAATATTTACATATTTGAAGCGGCCTAGATTGTCTTACCGATTCTACTTTCAAAACTGATTCGGTTAATAATTATTTAAAACTTGCATACAGTAATAATTTCAAAAAAAATTTCAACATTGGTTTTTTTAGCAATTTGTGGTACACAGAATTAGATATTTGTCTCATAATCCTGCATTGTGCTGCACACTCACGGGAATATTTCATGCTGCTCCTGGATTGTTGTTTACAAACGTTTTATCGGTTTACGTCGGTTTTATATTATTCTGAAGCATTAAAATGGAAATGTTTGAGGCGTGTGAGTTCCTGGTGTTCTCACAAACCTGTGGGTACTCCATGAATGTAATTTCAAAAGAGGAGAACCTTATTTTTCTTGCAAAACTGATCGTAATGCTTACTGTAATAATATGTGTAAGATTAACTTGTTCATTCTTGATAAATTATAAAATACAGTTTGAATTCCTATTAAAAATATGGTTTGATACCAGTATGATGTAACATAATGACAAAAACGCTTACATAATTTCTCTAATTATAATTTTCAAATTCAGGAACACGTCAAAAACGGTGTCCGTGATGAAGACGATGGTTTACACGTTGAAGAACAGCAAGGAAGCCTCTCCTTTAGAAAGGACAACTCAGGTGTTCCAGCCTATATATGCGTATTTGTTTAAACTAGCCTGTGAACTGGACAGACTAAAACAAAAGCTGCATCAAGGCACGCTTCAGTCAATGCACAAAATTGATGACGTTTTTTTCAACGGTACTCACGTTCTAAGGAGCGTTTGCCATTAGCCATTAGTCACTTTGTAAAATTAATTATTGCTATATATTATATTGCAATATATGGATATGACAGTATAATATTATCTTATTCTTTGTACTCTGGCGCATTTTGCATTAGTTTTGTTATACATACTAAATGTGTAAAAAGTGTTTTATCTTGAAACGTAAATTTAGGTGACATGTGTCAAATTTTTTCAAAATAGTTTCAAACGTTTTATAGTAAATGTATTTATTTTTTTACGAAGTATTTATAATTTGTTTTTAATATGTTTACAGTTTTCTCGAAAATTTAATAACAACACAAATCAGGAAAATCAACTAAATTATTCAAAATTGCTAAATTTTTAACTCAAGAAAATGCATAAGTCAATAAATTCATTTATTTATTATTTATTTTTATTATATATTTTTGTGATCGTGAAAATCGAAACTTGATTTTCTTACGAAATTATCTGTTTTTATATAGGAAACTTTTATATACCTGTTCACAATTTCAATTCAATCTTTAGCGTTGCAAACGATTTTGCCCTGACTGATTGTAGGGTTGGTTCTCATTTTCAATTATTTTCGAATCGTAATTTTCTTTTTGAAGCGAAGCTTTTAATATACGACGACGAGAGAAGTGAATACAAAAATGTCTGCCAAACGGAAAACTGTAACAGAAATATAGAATGAATGAGCAAACGAATTTCTTATTCCAAATTCTGTCGCTTTTTCTTAATATTTTTCGATAACAATACACGTGTATTATGTGACAACGTTATGTTGCTTTTGTTTCTGTAGTTTTCTTTACACGGTTGAAGAACACGTGCAATTTGTAACCATTTATAATACATTCAAAATTAACGTAAACATTTATAATAATTGTTGTTAATATTGCTAGATTTTACCAACATAACCTGAAACTCATTATATCCTATCAGCTGTTCAATGAAATTATATAGGCTGATCGTTCCGAATTAATTTAAAACAACTGATTTAAAACAACTTGAACTATATTAAGTACTATCTAAGCTAGGTTCAAGTATTTATATTTATTTATTTAAACAAAAGAAGACATTTGGAAACATTTCTTCAAACTAATTATATATTCAGTGAAGATATTAATAAAAGCTTCGCTTCTGTCGGTAACTCCCCGACGTATACTTTTTGTAACTCTAATATTTTAAGTTTTTATTTTGAAATAAGATTAACTCTCTAAACAAAATGATTAGAAAATTTTATGTTGTAAACTTAAATTTGATAAATAAGGTTTATATTCTATCCACAGTAGGTTAATAAGCAATTTTTTGGACTTTAAGACTTGTCAAACAACTGTATTCGGTATGTTTAATTTTATCTCTGTGTAATCATGTTTTTTCTGCAAGCACTAAAGTTTTACAAAAATAAATTATTAATTTCAACTAACTTCATCATTAAGTTACGAGAACACACTAACACATCTTGCAAACATTTTAAGTCGTATATTCAAGTAATAACTAAACTTATTTACAAGTACAAAGTTAAAACATCTTCTCTTAAGTAAATATTTACTTAAATATCTCTTACATTTATTACGCTTTGACTCATGCATATTTCCTAATTAATTTATATCAAAGTTAATTAAAATTTTTAAACAAACATTCAGAGATTAGACGAACGTCTTTAAAAATAACGTTGCTAGTTCAGAATAAGACTTACGGTGACTTTAACGTTAAACAAACAAACATGAAATATTAAGTTATCTTACAGTGTATGTTATCAGACGAGTCCAGTTACAGTTGAATAATTTCAACACTACAAAGATAAAAAGACGGTTTTATTTCCACTTTTTGCTGTCAAATCTGGATATTTTCTTTCACTTTACTACCACGGTTTTATTAACACGATCTGTTTGTCTGCTAGGTAAAAATTTCACAATCGATTTTATATTAACTTCACGATTAGCTAGAGATTTGAAACTAAATACATCTCATAACTGGGTGACAAAGTTAATAATATCTCGCTTTATTGACTGCCTGTTTGTTTATCAGCTCTCACAATACACGTGTAGGCCTATATATCGAGTAGCAGTGAAGCAGTGAAGCAGTCGACTCTTCAACAATGACGCGAAACTTGTGCAGTCACGCACACAAAATAAGCCAACGTTGAAATTTTAATCCTTCCAATAAAAAAATAATTAAATAATATTAACAGTGAATAGTGCATTAGTGATAGTTTCCACAATTATTGTAGAAACTGAATTAATGAAGATGTTCCGATAAGCATCGAAATGTCAAAAAAAATGCCAAGGAACGAATGGCTCAAGGTAGACGCATATTGCTCTCGACTTGCCAATGACGCGCAACGACTTGCTCAAGCATGAGCAAATGAAACAGCACTATCTGTTTGTTTGTCTGTTTATCACCTTGCTTACATATATATATATATATATATATATATATATATATATATATATATATATATATATATATATATATATATATATATATATATCAAGTCGAAAGCAGTGAAACAGTCGATGCTTCAGTAATGACGCAAAACTTGTGCAATCACGCACACAAAATGAACAATATGTTACAATTTTAATAGTGACAAGGAGACAACCACTCAACGAAAATGCCACCTATAGAAGGAGAAGCAAGAACCACAAGAGAAGCTTCAGGTATATGAAGGAGGGAAGTCTGCAAGGTTAGCGAGCTAAACAAAATAATATAATTGAAAAGTAGAAAATATTTAGCAGTCCGGAATGAAACGATATACGAGTTGCACGTATCGTTTGGCCAAAACAAATTTTATCGTGTGTATTTTAATCGTATGATTGTGTTTAGTGATTGTGACGTGTGTTTTCAATGTTTTGTTTAACTTTGTGACGACCTCGACAGAATTATTTGACATTTTGTATGACGGCCTGAAGATGAAACAGTAAGGTTTCGAAACCGCGGTAGTCTTTACTTGGTGATTAAATAGACATTTGGACGAAAAAATAGGGCATAATCCTAATTATTTAAATATGTGGTCCGGTGGTTATGTCGCAGTAATGAGAAGAAAATATTAAACAAATTTTAAAAATTGTAAGTACGTTTTTAAAATGGACTAAAACGTATAAAATAATTTTTCCTATCCCTATACAGATATTGCAGTATTGTTGTGAAAATTTGTGACTGAATTTTTAATAGCTGTGAAAATACTTGTAATGTTTAAAAAGAAAAACGTGGGGCGCTATAGACTGGATTAAATTATATAATTCCTATTAAAGGTTAAGTAGTTACTAGTTTAATAGTTGGAGATAATCTATTACCTATTGAATGCGCCTCATGTTTTTTGTTTGTTTTAAACCTTACAAATATTGTCATAGCTATTAAACATTTTCAGAACATTAAGATATCTATATGGGGCTAGGAAAAATTATTTTATACTTTATAGTCCGTTTTAAAATCGTGTTATAATAAAAATTTCATTTTTTAAAAATAATTTAGTTTTAAAACTGTCATTGAAAATATATTAGTGTTTTATGTAACATTTAAACAAAACTTATTTCTTCAATTACTTTTTTTAAAATTGATCTTAAAAGTATTTAAAGTAAGTGCAATATTTAGTAGTATGAACTATTATATAACTGCCAGTTTGTTTATGATTACTATTTTCCAACTTTTCTATATGCTGTTTTTTTCAGCTTTACATGAAGATCAAAATAACTCACTAAATGAATTGTTTGAATAAACCCTCCAAAAGCATACTTTTGTTTATATATATATATATATATATATATATATATATATATATATATATATATATAAAGAACACGATACTTTACACCCCAAAAGCCACCATCGAGCTTTTGCACTCCCTTCTCTTAACCACATTACCATGTTAGGTAGCGAGAATACCTTTGACTATAGGTGCCACGATGTCCGTTTAACAGCTGTCATCTGAATACTGAAGCTTGTTCTTTACTTCTTGTCCGTTGATACTCAAACATTCCTCCGTGAATTTATCACGTAAGACCGACAGACATGTACACGATTAGCGTCACCGCTACTACAAAGACTATCTGCTCTTCTTCCTTGTTTTGTATTTAGTGTCTTACATCGTTTTTCTAGAACAGTTATTTAATGCTGCAATAATTTTGTACTATGTTTCTTAAAAGTATTTAATCAAAGATTACCTAATATCCTGATGACTTCTCATAAACTTTAGAGAAATATTATTAGTAGAAAAAATATCTATTTTTCAAACATACTATTAATATATTAACGTTTTAGGTTATATTAATTGTTTATTATTGACTGTTTTGTATTTTCATTAATGACGTTTTTGCAGATGCTTGCTCTGCTAATTGCCTTTCAATTTGTCCTCCTTACTCTTGACCCTTATCGCGAAGGTTGCGTTCCATTTGGTCAGACTTTTGTTGTGCGGTTAGTTTCCTATCATTCTATTCACAAAACTCATAGAATCATCAGTTGTTAGGGAAATCATGTCAGCCAAAACAGAGTCCCACATGTTTGGATAAGGCTGTAGTACATTGCGTTGTTGCCAGGTGTCCTAGAGCTCCGTTTGATACACCATGAGACCGATGTCATGCACGTCATCAGCACGGATCGTTTTATACTTTATGTAGAGCCCCAGGTTACGTAGAGTAGTGAATGTTTGTATATGTGGGTCTTGATTAGACGAATAAGAGTAGTATGAGCTAAAGGTACGGTGGGATTGCTAAGCCCATCAGCTGCTCATTTCAGCTGCTTCCGCCGGCATTTGAATTGTTAAATTTTGCTGGGTAACGAACTTGTTCAAACTGTTACTAAAATCAATTTTCGTGCCAAATTTTAAATAAAATTTGTCGCGAAAAAGCACACAAACAAATAAGCACGCAAGCACGCAAGCACGCGATTTTTCCTTAAATAAATCAATTCTTTAAATAAACTATTCCGTTCCCTAACAAAATTTATGTTAACAGAAGTGACAGCATTTACATAAATTTGGGATATGCTGTATTTTTTTATTTTAATTCTAACTCTACAAATTAATTGGAACGAAGTGTCAAAGAATTTGTGCAATTTGTTTCCTAACAATAAAAGGTTGTATTTATAAACTGATCATTATTTTCAGCTTTAGAATTTTAACAATGTACCCAATAATTTCTTTTTGAAAATTAAGACGAAGCAAAATGAATTTGAAACGAATGACTTTCTCTTTATTGGCTTCGAAGTGAAATAATTATAATGGATTACAGTTACGATTCAGTATTTTAGGGTATTGTTTTTGTTCCGTAAACTTTTTTACGTAATCTAAAAGTTTTGTAAGTAGCCTACCAATTTTCTGCCTCCGACGGCCGTTAAATGAGTAAGGTTAGTTTGAGTTAGAGGTATGATGCTCTTCGCTACGTCCATCAGCTATCCTCGCTGGACTCAGTACAATACACTAAACATTGGTTTTAAAACAATGAAATCACAAAGAATCATCGCAGAAGGAGAAACTTACAGTACCTATAAGCAAGTGGTAAATAATTCATTGTTGTGCAATCATTGTCAACCTGAAGTGCATCAGTAATAACTTACTACATTTCACGATAAGATTCTTTAATTCTTTAACAATTCATTCTTAGTAATCTCTTATTCAGAAAACAATCCCATTAAACTTTTAGGTTACTTTGATATTACACCGTTTATTCATTGTAAAATAAATTATGTAATACATCGCAGTGTACTTATTACAAGATTAAACTCAGAATGCAGCAAACAAGTAGGCTAACATTGGCTTCAAAAGGCGCCGCTGTGGCACGTAATATTTGCAAATAATATCGTATTTCTAGGCACTTGAAACATTTAATGATTAATTTCAATTTTCAATGCACATATTAAAACAAATAATTAATAAAAACTCAATTTTTTCATTATTTTAAAAAAATGTTATAAATTATTAATAAACATCAAAATATCAAATATGTAAATATTAAATTCTCGGTATAGTCAGCATAACATTTCTCAAAATGTCAGCCTGTACTTCAAATTCATGACGAGATAATTTTTGCATGAATTCAGTGCCCAACAGATTTTGTTGTAATGTGAGTGTGTGCGTGTGTTTTCGTTTTCAATGAAACCTCTAATTTGTTAAAAAAAGACGGTCATTAAATTGTTTAGCAAATTTACATAGCAAAATTGGAGCGGCCATCATAGCCAACATAACACACACACACACACGCACACACACACACACACATTCAGTACTAGGCTGAGTAGCCACCAATCACGGAGCGCACTGCGGATTGAAAACGTAACCTATTACTTTTAATGTAAGTTTGACCACTGAAAGCGTAACGGAGCTGAGCAGGGTGAAGCGGCATCGCTGGGTTACGCTCCGTGGAGCTTTGTCTCTGACTTCGTTCGGTTTTGAAGCTGATTCCGCTTCCTTCACTACACTGACCACGCTCAAAACTTATTTATCGTTATCTATGTTACAGTTGCCATGGTTACGGTTTTAAAAGTAGTTTCCTAAAATCCGTTATAGTAGGCCTAAATATTTAGATTTAAAATACGCAAACGCGTTCTTTAAACTGACTGAACTTCGCTTCCGGTTGCCGCATTTGTTGACAACCTGGCTTTAATAGCGTTAAAAGTTCTTTTAATATTTGTAACAAAAATTAAGAAATTTTATTTAATGTTGATTTTAACGCTGGTTACGATTGTGAAACCATGCTTTCAATAATCGTGTAAACAAAAATCTGATACGACATTTTGGATATATATGATATCATCACGTCAGAAATACAGCGTTTTGTTTAGATTATATACCAGAACGTAGTTGTTGTGTAAACACTTTATATTTATTGGAGAATCGAAAAATTGTGTTAGCAACATTTCAGTTTTAAGTATAAGCATTTATCATTCTATGAAAGTTAGAAAGGGATAAAAAATGCGGCGCATTAAACTTAAGTCCCTACGTGCTTCTTCTCTTGTTTCCAGGATTAGATTCCATTGCATTCAATATTACAGAGTTCACGTTTGTATTCTGCTGAACAAATGTTGCGTTCAAATCTAAATTGGTTTTTGGTAAACAGTCAGGGTGCGGTGGGGGGGCTCGTTGTTTCCAGTTTTTTTATGCATTGTGTTCTCATGTTTGTTATTGCAAATGAGAATATTCAAGTGTACGTAACACAAGTGCCTACTCGTGACTTTGGGTTATTTTCGAAATAATTTGAAAATGAAAATGTCATTTTAAAAAGATTTTAAGATTGTTTACAATCTGTTTACTAACAATTTCTCATATTGAAATAAAAATAAAAGTCGTGTAACATGTTTTCTTTTCCTTTTTTTATTTTAATTACGATAATTTGTTCGAAAACACGACAGATTAACATAGCTAGTTTTTAACAAAATAACCTGAAAATTCTTATTGCCTATCAAGTGTTCAATGAAATCAGCTGTTCTTTACTATTCAATTTAAAACATCTGATCTTTTAGTATAATTAACGAAATTAAATTAACGATTCATTTTACACACTTAAATCGGTCAAAATATTTCGTAGTTTCGGTAGTGTAGTGGTTATGGCGTGTGCCTCAAAAGCGCAAGGTGGCAGGTTCGACCCCGGCGTAACACAGACATTTTTAATTATATTTAATTTAATATGAGAATAGCAACGCGCAAAATTCACCGCTTGTTATATGTCAATAACAGGCTGTAAAAGATGTTCCTTGCATCACGCGTCCCGAAAAATCCAACATCAAAAACAGTACTATAACATGATACGTCTTAAAATAATTTGTTTTAGGTTTTCTATATACCACCATTCTAAAACGGTTGAACGGATTTTGAACTTTTCAAAAAAACCATTACCAATATAGATTTGTGGCCGAGAAAAATAAAAATGGCAAATATTTTGAAATATACACACACACATTATATATATGTTATTGAAGGTAAACATGAATGATACAAGTACACACATAATGATTGATATTGGCACACAAATCAATTTCGTTATCCAACCATATTGTATGTTATTTTTCAGAAATACCTTTTTTTATTTCACGGGTTTATGAAAATTTCATATTACAATCATATTTAGACCTAAAATACAAAATAAAATACTTAATTTTTTAATTTTATTTAGAAAATGTTCGTATCTTCTCGGAAAATTAATAATTTTTTCTTTAAAAGTATTTTTCCTTACAGATCTCTATTTGTTTGAAAAATTAGAACTGTAAAAGATACTGGCTTATTGCATGCATTTCCTAGTAGTAAAGTTTACTAAGTTCTACAAAATCCCTCCGGAGAGAGCATTGTTGCTAATAATGTTACAATAGTTGTTGGTATTCTAATCACCAATAACGTAGCCATTAGTTCAGTAAATTCACACCAGGGGCAAACGGTTTGGGAATTGTAATCTGTTCAGTGTATTAATTATCTCGCTGAGCAGTATACTATGGTTAATCTATGGTCTGCAGCGGTTAATAGACACTGAGACCGTCTTGCATTATCGCTAATGCAATATTATACAGGATAATTATTTAATTGCCTAAATAATACTGATATTAAATGAAATAAACATGAGTTTTTTAATTTTTAAAATGTGATTAGTGAAAATCTTGTAATGACAAAAGTAAATTTTTAAGAATTTGGTGAATTATTGTTGTAAAGTTACCACTATTTATAGACAGATGAACGGATTTCTGTAATTAACAATGCCTAGGTCCAAATTATTATAACCAAAATCAATAATTTTGTTGTTTTTTATTTTTTTTTCTAAGGCGAAAAGCACATTGAGGATATTAACGTCTCCCTAAATGTAAGTGTGAGTGTAAAGTATTAAAGTCGTAAGTGTATTGTTGTAAGTGTAAGTGTGTGTTAGACTCGGGTACCACGAGATACGTATACATTCTCTCAATAGGTGCAGCTAGTTGCACCCCTCTGTGGGGAATTTTATTTTAAGTTTCAATAAAATAAGTCCAAACCACACACACACACACACACACACACACACACACACACACACACACACACACACACACACACACACACACACACACACACACACACAAACACGGAAGCATTAAATATCTTAAGTATCACTCAAAACGTGTTCTCTAGTTCACGATCGTTGCTCTTTTATCGTCCACTATACAATTAATAATTAATCATTTTTTTTCAGTCGTACGTTTCGGTAATGTGGATTGCATTTTTTAAAAAACCTAACAAATTGTTCTAACTTATAAAAGATGTTAACAACGTTGTGTTACCGAAATATATATTGACTTCCTCCATTCTTTGGTTTTGTTGTTCTCATATTAAATCAAGTCAATCACGTACAATCAGCTGTTTTATTTGAACAAAAGTTACGTGACTTTGCCAAAGCTATTCTGTAAAACACGTTCTGGTTCACAGAAAAATAACTTGCCTTCTAAAATAAAAACTGAAAAACTTTTTAAAACATTCTGTTTTTATCCATAACTCGTAAGAATATCTTAACTATACAATACATATTGTGAAGAAGAAGATATATTTTTGCTTATTTTAATTTAAATCGTTATTTTAAGTAAAAAACAAAATTAATAAAATTTGAAAATATATTTCACTGTAGTACTTGTTACAAATAGGCTAATATGTTCTTGAATTATATAACCATACGTCGAAGGAAGAGACAAATATTTTTGTAAATTCAAGGGTTTATCGGAACAGATGATGTACTTCTTTTCATCAGCTTATATTCTCTCTTCTAAACATATCCAGGACTTAAGGCATTCGACTGGATTAGATTAGATTATATACTAGAGGAAGGAATTATAAAACCCAACGCATTGCGATCGACAAAAATATTTTGTAACTGATTTGTTGAGTATCAGCAGATTGGTGCCCTTAATACGTTCCAACGATCCACTGACTAGCTTACCCTGCTGGAGGTCACTAGGGTCCTGGAAACCAAACACCCTTATCCTCCTGCTAGCAAGAGCCTCATAATCAAAAATTATGTGTTGTGCAATTCCCTCCTCTTTACTGCACACTATTTCTCCACGGTACATATCTATCCTGTTCATGCGTACCACAGTGCTCAATAATGAGCTCCGTGATTTACCTGAGTTTTACTCTATCCAAGACGTTTGCCGACTCTCTAAATACTCCTTGAGGAACCTTACTCAGAAGGCGCTTGCTATGGGAATGCCCAAGAAGGGTTATCACATTTTTCTTGGTGTTGCTTATTAACCCACTTAATGATAGCAGACCCGGCCAACGATAGAGAGATCTTAAAGCCGTCTCGGGTCCGATAAATTCAGATGCAGATCATAGCCCAGCCAATCGGTCTGCTTTTTCAATACCCTTAACAGCCTTATATCCCGGAACCTAGTGAAGAGTAACTCGGTTTGCCAGGAACAGAGCACTGAGTTTCTTCCGACAGTGCCAGACCAGCTTGGACCGAATTGTAGGACCCACAAGTGCTTTGACTGCTGCCTAATTATCGGTACCATTAATACTAGCCTTGTAGAAAGGCCCTTTTAAATTTTCCACGATACAGACCAGGTTAAATTAATCACTGGATTAATAGACCTGGAATATTAATTTAGCCTGGAATATTGTTGCATACTGTTCCAGGATAACAGCTTTCTTTGCCCTTAGTCTGTGGCAATACACCCTAGCACTAATGCCTGTCTTTTTCTTTGAGCTACCTGTATTCCATACTAGGTTTTATTATGGACAACACACGATCTTCCTCCCTCAGTATCATCTTAACATGAAAGGGTCTAGAAACCATGTATCCTTTGGCCATCTGATCAGTCTCCAACGTTAGAATCGGGTTTCTATTTTCTGGTAGCATGTCCCAAAGTTGATGATAGGCAGATTCCAATGTCCTGCAGCCTATATGCTGTTTTACGTGCCTCCTTCATGACATATATGTCAATGGAGGGAGAGAAACCATAGCCGCCATTGGTGTCGTGTTCATAGAGTCACAGGCATTAATGACCATTCAGTCTGGAATAGTGTGCATACTGTCCCAGAGCAACAGATTTGTTGCTCTTAGTACGCACAGGCTGACCAACCTCTGAACCGTAGTCGTAGTTTTTTTTGGTCCCCTTATTAAGGCGTAATCAAGTGAGAATGATATCAAATAATCACAATAAATATTTTTAGTCAGATCTAAAAGAGATGAAACTGTAAACTTGCAGGTGATCAAAGTTTGTCAAATACAATGTTGGAGAAGTTATTAATAAAATCAGTTTATATAAAACTACGTTGTTGAATACAAAGAACGTTGAACGAGTTTAAGATGTTTTGGGTCTTTCAAGCGTAAGACTTCGCTTATCAATACAGTTAGTAACAATCTGTTCAAGTTGTACTTCTGTGCTTAGTAAAAACAATTTTTGCTAAACTATGTTCAACAGTAAAAACATTCAGTCATTGTTTTTCCATTATTTTATAATTTTCAATTGTTAAAAAATACGGACAATTGTCTGTAATTACGTTCATAGTTAAAAAAAACAGTTTAAAGAACAATTATTGTTGACCTTGCTAGTAATACACGATATCAATTTAATTAAATAAGCTTCACCAATCAATAACAAAATAAACTCTACTAGTAAGGCTGCACTACGTTTCGCAGTTAATGGGGGAAAATGAAAAATATACAATGTAAAACACGAATTTGTATATACAACAATGTAAAACACGAAGTTGTATATACAACAATGTAAAACACGAAGTTGTATATACAACAATGTAAAACACGAAGTTGTATATACAACAATGTAAAACACGAAGTTGTATATATAACAATGTAAAACACGAAGTTATATATACAACAATGTTTAACGTCGAAGTTGTATATACAACAATGTAAAACACGAATGGGATATATACAACAATATAAAATGCGAAGCCCTATATACAACAACCCGAAAACTCGGGGTTAAACAGTGTTATAACACTTCTTTATAAGCTATGAAATATACATGACAAATGAAATATGTGTCAATGGCAATCATAACTTTTTTTCTTGGTACATGCACGAAAAGGCAAAGAGGTTAGGATACTTTCTTTATGAAATCGCTTTCCATAATTGAAATTAAAAAGACACAAATGCTGTAAATAAAATAATTCAAATAACACCATTGACTGATATTTAATTATTGTAATACACTAATATTTAATTCAGTATTTGTACTTTAAGATTACTGTTATACATTCCTAAGTAATAAATGCGAAACCCTTCTTATTTCGTTTACTTTTTTGTCAATATGAACTTCATTTAAAATAGACGTTATAGTTATATTTAATACTTGTTTGTTAATAAAACTATCATTCAATGTATTTATTTTATTAAATATTTTCGTATTTAAAACTATAACCTATAAAATTAATGACTGAATTCTAACATTGTACCTCACTGAAATATTTACAAATGAAACCTACTATAACCGGATTTTACATTATGTACCTAAATTAGGCTAAAGTATTTACTGTTTACTAAAAGCAGAGTATTTCATTTATTAATATTTTACATATTGGAACTGGCCTAGATTGCCTTATCGATTCTACTTTCAAAACTGATTCGGTTAATAATTATTTAATTTTCGATACAGTAATAATTTAAATATTACTTTTAACATTGGTTTTTTAGCAATCAGCTGTTTTGACGCAATTAATTATTTGCCACATAATTGTGCCTGCATTGTGCTTCACTTTCACGTAGACACTTTATACTGCTCCTGGAATTTAGTTTACGAATGTTTTATCGGTTTTAAGTCGGTTTTATTGTAGTGTAATGTTTTAAAATGGAAAAGTATGAGACGTGAGTGTTTCTTGGTGTTCTGACAAACCTGTAGGTATCCCCACATGTAATATGTGTAATACCTAAGCGCAGATTCTTAGGCTTGGTACAAACCGATAGAATGCTTAGGCAATATGAAAGATATTTACCATTTAATGTTTTTGTAACATGTAATACTGCTAAATTTAAGTAGAATGATTATAACTATATATCCTTCAATTTTGACCTATTTTTCAATACATTTGTACATAAAGTCAAAGTTATGGTTGTTCTATACGGGATCCGTTTCATATACTTTTACTTTCGTTGTACTATTCTACAACTCTACGTTTGTAGTCAGGTTGTCGTATTGTTTACTTGTACATTCAATTCTGTTATTATTTCTCCTTTCATAGTTTCTTGGCAATTAAAAAACATTACTATTTTTTTTTTCTTTTTGTGATAGTTAAGTATCTCAAATGTTTCCAATAATTTTGAAATATGTAAATATATTGGCCAATGTTAATAGTTTTGTGCTATAAATGAATACAGAAAATATCTTTTAAAAAAATGTGTAACCAAGCACGTTATTACAAAATGTAAAATTAACAAATGTCGATTAACAAGGGGTAAGAAAGAATATGTAGATCGTATTTTCGAATCCCCTGTAAGCATTGTTCTAATCGGAAACTAATGACAAAAGACAAACATTTTTTCCAAATTTATAAAAATCGGTTTATCAGATGTTGTTCAAATTTTGTTCAAGTTATATGAAAAATCATAACTTCGGGTATTACGGTTTAAGTGTATCGAAAAAACATAACTGCGCTAAAGTATGCCTTTTGTCAATTTGCTTTAAACATATTTATTTCAAATTTCTTACACTGACGACTATAGCTAATAAAATGTTCATATATAACTCAAATTCGAAAAAAATGTCATTTGAACAAATAAGGTTTGAGAAGTTAGACTAATTTGTTGGAATTTTGCTATAGTTTTTCATTGGAATATCCGTATGTTTGGCACTGTTGCTTATGGATTGATTGGCGTCTATAACAAAGAAAACAAATACATTGCTTACTTCATATTGCAGTAAAGTAATTCCAGAATGTTTTATACCTTCGAATTCAGACAATTTCACAAGAGTTTTCCACGAGATTCTGTATTTACCTTGGCAGTTTTTATACAAAACGAAAGGCACAATATTCAAGTCACGTGAAATATGAGCTTTGAATAACACTCACGCAGGAAGGAAGGTGTAATTCTAAATTTGCTCTCACGCCTTACCATATAAAAGTAGGCCTAACGTAATTGGTTACTATGTAAATCTGCCTCTTTATTTCACTCTAATATACATTTTATATGTAATGTTTTTAAAATGTTTCCGAACTTAGTAAGTTTTTGTTATAGATTATGACCAGTTTTGGGTAGCCTTCGATAATTCCATTTTTGTTCTTTTCAAGTATTATTTTATCGATTCTTTGATTTCCTTTTTTTAATTATTTTTTAATGTTCTACTTTATAACTTGTTTTTTTAAATATATTATAAACGTAATTTGTAAGTGAAGGTTCATTAAAAATTTTGAAATAAAAAAAATTATGATTATAGAAGGAAATCAAGAAGAACCTATATAAACCATGACCACTGACTAGGTTTATTTTATATTTGTGTTGCTCTTTGACCGAATAAATTTGACACACTCATATGATTTTTTAATTAGAAACGATCAAAATTCAAGCATTAGTGTTGATCTCAGTTTCATAAAACGGCCGACTTTCTAGAGTTTCAAAAACATATTTTAAAACAATTCTTTTTAATTGTGTTTAATAATAATAATTATGATATATGTTTAGTTATTTTTATTTTTGTTTTTCATAAACATGAAATACTCTTATTTTAAGTCATATTTTGTTTTATACTTATACACTGTTTTATTATAGCTTAACTGTTTCAATAAAAATTAAAACTTGTTCTCTTTTAATAGAATTTTATCGTACCAGGCGTTATTAATTATTACGACGTATTCAGTATGTATATACATATACGAGTATATTGTTGCGCGTGCGTGTGTTTGTGTAAGCACGCGCGTGTGTATGAGCGCACGTACCTTTTACGACGTAGAATTTAATAAAAGCGAAGAAAATGCATAATTTTTATTATAGAACATAATCCTGATAATTAAATTAATGAGTTAAAATTAAATATGACGGTATTTAATAGAGGTAAAACAACAAATATTTGATCTTAAAATAACCTGCAGTAGTGCGACACAAACAAAACATTCGTTCATTAAAACAGGAAACCACTCACCAGCCGCAAACATGGTCAGTATACAGTTGTACCAATAAACAAAAATAAACTTTGTATTTCACAGTGTATTCCTTTTCATACAAAGAATTTAAAACTTTATGTAAACATATTTTGAAATTGTAGATATTTCTTAGCACTAGTAAAACGATACAAAAGGTATGTTATGCAGTATTATTATTACTTATGAGAAAAACCTTTTTAAACTCTAAAATAGAGCTTTGGACAAAAAAACTATTAAGAGATTTTTAAATTATTAAATATATAGTTCAAATGTGCACTTACGTTGAACAAGAAAATATTACATTAGTCTTGTTGTAACAACTGCAAATTTCTTTCGTAATTTTTCAGCTGCAATAATTTCTTTAAGACAAAATAATTTTCAGCGTGCGAATGTCCGCAGTGCAGTTTCATGAATTATTCAAGTTGTCCTGAACATTTAGAGCCCATCTAACTCTCGGCTATCTCCCTACGTGCCACGTTATGCAATATTCTTATCCGTAACCTTAAAATGACAAACATGTGCAACATTATATCCACATTCTTATCCACTCTGTTTGCATGAATATATTTTAAAAAACAGATTTAATGTATGCTTAAACAGATTTAATATACAACAATAATATAAACCGTATTACTTATCCCAGTAAGAGAACAAGTGAACATAACATTCTTCCAAAACTTAAATAGAAGCCACAGCACGGTTAATTATTATTCCGTGAACAATAATACTAGTAGGCATTCGTTAACTATATAAATCATTGATTATGTGATACACTTATCAAATTATTAATTTGTATAACAATATTTTATTTAATTTTTAACTTAGTAATTAATAACTTTTTTATGATAATTTATTTTAGCTCTCACTTTTTATATTTCTGATAATTAATTAATTTATAAAATAAATAAATGAATTATTACGAGTAGATATGAATTACGTAAAACATCTAATAACTGAAATAAAAATGAAAGACGTATTCTATTAAGTTTACATTTCAAGACACTTTCGGTCTTTTCTTTCATCACCCATACAATTCCGTTTTATTTTATATTTTTGCTACAGGATTCCAAGGCCTGCCGCCATCATCAGGTGTGTATAATTCGTCAATCAAAGGTATTAGTTATATTACGTATGCTATCAAATGTGAAAAATATAAATAATAAGTATATGAGCTATGGTTTCAATTAAAATCGTTATAAGTAAACAATTCAAAAATATAAAAAATATAGTTTTATTAAAAAAATTGAAGGATAACAATAGTAACTTTTCAGATTCTAAGAGGTTTTAAAATGCCAGTCATAGTTCTTCGTTATCAGTGATGTTCAAACATAATTTCACCAAATATGTAACGTAACAATAAACTACAGATTATACTAAATAAATTATAAACTGAATAAAATATTTTCTAAAGTTCTGTAATAAGTAATCTCATAATACCTCTATTTTTTATTAAATAAGAGTAAATTAGTTCCAGGATAAAATATTTTACTTAATGTACTAAACTATGACGTACGTAAGGTATCATTAAGTACATTATCTGTTAAATAAGGGTCAAATATTTCGGAACGAAATTCTTTAACTTATGTACTAAACTCTAATGAAAGTAATATATCGTTTAGTATATGGCCAGTTAAAAAAGAATGTTTTATTTCCGAAAGGAAATACTTTCAACAAAGGTATTAAACTCGGATGTAAGTAAGGTACCGTTAAGCACATAAAATAAATTATGTTTTTCAAAAGGATTTTTCATTTCTTTGTGGTTGGGACCGTCACTGTCTCACAAAAAGTAAGTTTTTTAAATTCTATATACAAGCTCAGCCTACGGTCTTGATTTAATATTTCCCAATTTTTAGCAAAATATGAAAGAATGACACACACACACACACACACACACACACACACACACATATATATATATATATATATATATATATATATATATATATATATATATATATAGTGAGTGAGAGAGAGAGAGAGAGAGAGAGAGAGAGAGAGAGAGACTTACTGTTAAACTGTGATCTTTGCTATTGTGCCCCATTTCTATCTTCATGAGTGGTTTTTCAACCCTAGTTAGTCTATTCATAAAGTCTAGAATTTGAAGGGAATTCAAGATGGATAACTCTCCGTTTCTAATTAGTTTTTTCGTCGTTGAGATTCTTGTTCTAATTTCTTTCAATAATTTTCCTCTTTAATATAGAAATTATGATCCACTTGGCCAGCTTTTTGTTATTAGGAGAGGTAAGATCTCGCTCATTCTAAATTTATATTTCTGTTGAACTCCGTACTACTCATTCAAAATCTAACACATTGTTTTTAATGTGAGTTCGGCCACTGAAAGCGTAACGAAGCTAAGTGGAGTTAAGATTTTGACTCTGTGTAGTTCGGTTTTGAAGCTGACATTGCTTCACTCCTCTACGCTTCCAACATTATTATTTCTCTTTACCTAGGTTATCGTTTTATAGAATCCTAATAGTTTCCTAAATGTTAAAAGATTATATATATTTAACATTATTTTATTAAACGATACACACGAGTTCTGTAAAGTGACTGAATTCCGCTTCCGGTTGCCTGTCGTCTTCACTCCACCCTGCATTTGGTGGCGGCCTTATTCAAATTGCTCTCACTAGTAGCCAGGGATGTGGGGACCGTCCATACATAGCCCAAATGCATTAGTAAGCCCAAGATGCACTGGGAGGTCCCTGAAATCCCAGGACTCCATTTGATACACCGATAGGCTGGTGTTTTTTCTCCATCAACACGGTACGCTTTACACTTTAGAGTTAGCGAAGCTATGCATAGTAGTGAATGTGTGTGTGTGTGTGTGTGTGTGTGTGTGTGTGTGTGTGTGTGTGTGTGTGTGTGTGTGTGTGTGTGCGCGTGTGTGTGTGTGTGTGTGTGTGTGTGTGTGTGTGTGTGTGTGTGTGTGTGTGTGTGTGTGTGTGTGTGTGTGTGTGTGTGTGTGTGTGTGCGTGCGTGCGTGCGTGCGTGCATGCGTGCGTGCGTGCGTGTGTTTGTGCGCGCGCGCGCGTGTGTGTGTGTGTGTGTCGAGTATATGAGTAATAGTAGTATGGACTAGAGTAAATGGTTCTGCAACCTTTTTCTGCTTCGAAACACTAAATAATTTTTTTTTATTCCGTAGATTCCCTGTACAAAATTATTATTTTAATTGTGACTGCATATTCGTGCAACATGAATCTGTAACTCCTATATGACTTTATATTTTGTTCAAAATTTCTGATGTACTTTGTAAGACAATATCAGTGACTGTTGTGTTACAACGAATCGTTACGGAACTTTATCGAAACGCGCGTGTTGTTGATGTATTTCTGTGTCTGAAGGGTTTGTAACGCTTCTGGCGCAAGGATAAATTAATTATTCAAACGTAAATTGTTTGAACGTCTACAGCCGCGGGTAAAATACGCTAACCTAACTACTGAAACAACATCACACTACATTGCGTCACAACTTTATCAATGCTACTAACAGCTGAGACCACGGAAACGGATCCAAAAACTAACACTTTAATAGCAAATAACAAACGGTACTTACATTTTTAACAAGATACACAATAAAATCCATTCATCCCTTTAAACAGGAGTTGAAACTTAAAATATTTCAATATTAGAACTTTTAAATAAAGTAATAATAATATTTTTATTTATTTATTTTTCTTTTTGAGGCAAAAAGCACATTGGGGCTATTATCGCCTTCCAAAATGTACGTGTGAGTGTAAAGTTTTAAAGTCGTAAGTGTAGTGTTGTAAGTGTAAGTGTGTGTTAGACTCGGGTACCGCGAGGACGTCTAAATGCTCTCAATAAGTTCAGCTAGTCTACACCCCCCTGCGGGGTAGTAATATTAATATTAAATTACGCATGTACAAGTGGATTTGAAAATTCATACGGTCAAGTTTGCGAACTAAAGAAGGAAATAAACATATTTTAAAATATTATGTGAATTAAAAGTCAAATAGGGTTTCCAAAACATAAGCAGTATCATTATATTTATAATTAGGATTACTACCTAATTTTCTGTCTAATGGTCCATTTACTCACTTGGTAATGGCTACCGTTGTTTCGAAACCTTACTGTTTCATCTTCAGGCCGTAATACAAAATGTCAAATCACTATGTCGAAGTCGTCACAAAGTTAAACAAAACATTGAAAACACAAGTCACAAACACTAAACACAATTACACGATTAAAATACACACGATAAAATTTGGCTTGGCTAATCGATACGTGCAACTCATGTCATTACATTCCGGAAAATAGGTCATACTTCTAATTATTTAAATATGTTGTCCAGAGGCTATAGTGTTGCAATAATGATATATTTTTAAATAGCTAAGCAGTCCTTGTTTAACATGCCAAATGTGTTCAAAACTGAGAGGTCGTCAAAATCGAGAGGAGCGGAATGAATATAAACGGCAACCGAAAGTGGAGTTCAGTCAGCTTAAAGAACGCGTATATATCTACATATTTAGGCCTACTGAATTAGATTCTGAAAAACCAACGAGTTTATAATTGTAACCTAGGCAACAGTAACTTAACTGACGAGAAATAATAAGTTTGGGGCGAACCAAACTTCAATACAGAACCAAAACCGAGTCGAAGTTACGCGTAGCGGAGTAATCAGCTAATCCGCTCGATTCTGTTCAGCTTCGTTACGCTTCAGTGATCGCACTTATATTAAAAAAATAAGTTAGATAATTGAATATGAACGTACTAGAACGATAATCCTTATGCAACATATGTGAGCTTTTTTTTCAAAGGTATTTTCACCCTGTCTTTGCAGCTTACAGCGTTCGTAGCGGCAAGTAGTCTGATTATTTGGACTTTAGCCTCTGATATCGAGCACGCTTTTTATAATGGTGTCTGTACTTCTAATCCGTTTCTATTTAATGGTGAGATCATTTGAATGCGTAGTCAGCTCCACTTAGCATTTGGTGGCCGCCCGGCACACGTTTTTACTTAGTAGAAGTGGCAGTCTAGGAAAAAATTGGAAAACGGTAATTTTTCTATAAAAATCGTTGAACATGCTGTTTTAGAACTTCTTGTATCATGTTTTACTGTTTCATTAATCAGAAACTGTCTGTAAAATTCTACAACATACATACTTATGACTATGGGTCTGTAATCATCGTCATCAACACGTTTGCTTTAAATGTCACATATTTTCTGAATTCATCCCGATATTTCTTCTTTAGTCTTCCTCTTGATATACGTTCACATTTACCTTCTTCAGTATCGTTATATTTTCCACTCTGAAAATGTGTACGCCCCACCATGCCATTGTTCTTCACTTATACATTGTCCACACTTCGATTTAGGACATTTTAAAAATCATATAATAGTAAAATAATTATATAGACATATTACGATCTATCTGTTACTGAGAAAAAACAGAGTTAGAATAAAAATCTTTATTTTTAATCATTGATAATACTGTTTAAATTCTTCAAGGATTCGGTATTTGCACAAATTTTATCTCTTTGTGGAACGGAATGGAGTTCATTACGGCAAAGTTTGCTTGTGATGATTGAATTGTTAATTAATTATATTACCCTTCATTTTCGTGGCACTGGGAATTCAAACATTTTTAAAGGCTGGCAACCAAGATTAAATGTAATCAAATTTAATTCTGTAACACAATCTCGGTTAAATAAAATCTTTAAAGTTTTAAAAATTAGTAGTCTAAATGAGTATGTATTATTCGTTAAATTTAAAAGAAGGAAAAATTTAATTTCAAAATGTAAAATTCAATCGCTCAAAACGTCTTTGATAACGAATAAATTTTATTGGAAAATGCGAATATAATCACAGGTCTTGGGCCACGAAATTAGTACTAGGAAGGTTATTGAACATTTATTGTATTTATGTTCGAGCGTGTGTGACCACATTTTGTACAAAAACAAAAAGACACAAGATTTGTTTTTAGTATACGTGACTTTACATAAATTAAAATCTGAAAAATATTTTCTAATAAGTGTTTAGGATTTATAAAAAATATTAAAATGCACTAAACGGATACATAGAGTCAATTTTTGTGTTTAAACATATGGTGAATGATCGATATATTGAATTATATTATGGATTAACAAAATATGCTATTATAAAAATCAATGTTTTCTCAAAAGTAAGGTATAATGTTATTCATGTGTGTGTGTGTGTGTGTGTGTGTGTGTGCGCGCGCGCGCACTCCTGTGTGTAAGTAAAACAACGCTTCAATCACATTAGCAAGAGAGCTGTGTGCTTCTATTACTGTTTCAGTAATAATAATAATAATATATATATATAATTATTTCTTAATTGTCTCCTGTTAATAGTTTTTTTACGTCAGTCTGTGATTATGTAGTTCTAGTGACACCATATTTAATTTTAAAATACATGTAAAAATTTAATACATGTTTGTGATAATACTTTTAATTACGACTGTTTCGGGGTCTACTGAAAAGGTTTTTCGCCTTTGTTCTCAAAGGTCAAAAAAAGGTTTTTTTTGTTAAATAAAAAAAATAATTTGTATATTTTTTAGATATATTTCATTGAAAAGGTTAAATATTACTGTTTTTTGTACGTTATTATTTAAAGTCTTTCTTCTTTCTTATCAGTAAACACATTCCCCTGCTTGGACCACTTCCTTACAATCCGTGCCTTGAGTTCTATTTGCAGTAATCAAACAAAACGATTCCAATTTGCTGCTGGTATAATTACTTGGACAGCTTCCAAAGACACTTATGCCGTCGTTGATTGTTTGGCTTAGATCGGAGAGAACCTCAATCCAGGAAATAAATAAATCAGATTTGAATTTATTGGAAATTTATTATTTTTAGTTTTTTAATATAAAAAGTAGTATAAATTAGATTATAATAAGTGCGAAGGTTTTGTTCTATAATGTTTATTTTTATATCGGTTGCGTTGTATTTAATCGGTTGTGAGTCTTAATATGATGATACTCATAAAATATGATAATAGGTGAAATTTTAAAAACAAGTTTTCTCAAAATCACCCATTTATGAGGTTGATATTTTGACCTAATTGAAATTTACGTTCGAGATTAAATTGAATAAGCTCAGTCCCGAATTTCCAAAAGTAATATTTTTTTTAACTTAAACTCTATTTGAAAATTTCATTTCACAATTATTAAACAGCATTAAAATCAACCTATTAAACATAAAAATTGCCATGAAAATACGATAAAACCCTGACAGCCGTCAAATTATTTTTTTAAATTTCATCCTTTAAAAATGACCGCCATTTTTAAACTGTTAAAACTAATTTCGCCTGTTTAAGGTATTCTTTTACCTTTTCACTTTTTTAGAGGGGAGTATATATCAATCTCATTTCAAGATTCCGAATATGGGTCATACCATGATAACCGTTCAAATTGATGTTCGCTAATAAACTAATTCTTTAAGTAGCGAATAAGAAGGAACCGTAAAATCCGAAAATTACCCACAAAATGATTTATTTTTTCAAATTTTAAGTAAGTGGATGGACTTTACAGAATATATATTTTTACTGGTTTACTGGTTAATGTCTTTCTTACAATACACGTTGGGGCACACATTGGGTCTTTTAATTATTAAAGGTATTTCAGAATTACAACTTGCTATTAATTATTGTGAAAATATAATGCAGTGTTTATTATTTTTTGTATTATAAAGTAAGTATCAACGCTTGTTACTTTTAATTAATGTTTTTAAAAAATTAAAAAAATAAACTAAAAACAATTCTGCTCGCGTTTAATCTAAATTTTATTGTTTTCTAATAAATAATAATTTGTATTCAACATGTTCTCTTAAAAAGATATACATAAAGTGATTAAACAAATAAAATGTCATACGGGCTGATATTTAGAGAAGGGATACATTTAAGGCATATATTTGTTGTGAGATTAAAGTTTAAATGTAACAAGGAAATATAAGGGCGATGTTTGTGATCAATTACTCACCGTTGTAAAAACATTCGAGCTTTTCTTTAAGTTAGTTAACTTTGTAAATATTCTGTAAAATATTCACGTTTATGTAATTTTATTTACGTTTAAGGGATATTATTGTATATTTTAAGTAGGTATTCTTACAAATAAGATTAATATAACTATTATTACGATAAATTATTTTAATGTAAAGAAAAATAGATAAATTAGATGACTTGTTTTTTCGGACTCCTTTTTAATGTTCAAAACCAGAGGTCACACATCAAATATTAAGTGAGAGTAATTTATAATTTAACAAGATAAGATTCTGAAACGGCTGGGAAATTTTGCAGTCTACAATTAGCAAAATTAATTTATGTACCGAGTCTGATTTTCACATGTAAAACTGTTCGTTTGTTATCGATAGTCATCCCTTTGATATCTATTTCAATCATTTAATCGACACAGCTGCGTGCAGTAGTAATTTAAAACTTTAGTTTAGATAAAAGAATCGATAGACAGGGAGGGCGGAAATTGTTTGTACAAGACGTTGTGATATATTTAGAACTATTCGTAAATAAACTTTTGGTATATTTAGAATTGCTCGTACTCTTAAGTTGAAATATACTTAGAACTTGTTGTATAAAGATTTGTGATATATTTAGAAATGATTTTATAAGAACTTGTGTGTACGAAAGAATTTTTCGTACAAAAAGTTGTGATATATTCAGAACTGCTTGTACAAGAAGTTGTCGTACAGTAAGAACTGTTTGTACAAGACGTTGTGATATATTTGAACTGCTTGTACAAAACGTTTGCATACATTAAGGATTTTTTGCAGAAGAAGTTGTGATATATTTAAGACTGTTTGTACAAGGATTTGTGATGAATGTAGATCTGTTTAAACAAAAAGTTGTGATATATTTAGAACTTGTACAAGAAGTTGTGATACTTTAAGAAATTTTTGTAAATGAAGTTGTGTTATATTTAGAACTGCTTTTCCAAGTTGTGATACGTTAATTACTTTTTATACAAGAAGTTACAATATATTTAGAACAGCTTTTACAAGATATATTTGAAACTGTTTGCACAAGAGGTTTTGATACATTTTTAGAATTGTTTCACAAGAAGTTTTGATATATTTAGAACTGCATGTACAATAAGTTGTGAAATATTTAGAACCGTCTGTACGAAAAGTGAAATATTTAGAACTATAATAAAGAGAAACAGAACAGATGACCAGTATCGGCCGGTAATGCAATGGATGCGTGGTATTCGGTTATATTGAGAGTAGGGATAAGCCCGACGCGGACACAGATGCTGTATTGTAGTGTCACAGATGCGATATCGGAAAAGCATTTGTTACGGTCGTGTCAAAACCTGGGATAATCAATGTAAACTGGTGGTTCGTGGATATTACATTTCGATTTCTCGAAATAATGTCGTTTCCATTATTCATGTATCAATAACCACAATAAATTTGTGAAATTAGTTAACAAAGTGAAGATAACATTTTAACTTATTCCAGTTCCGATAGACGAATAAAGTTTTACAAAATTCGTTTAAGTAATTAAACACTTAATAATAAACAAGAATTACATTATCCATTGTTTACAACACCTGGCAACATGGCAACAGTCTTTTTTTTATTTTCAGTACTTTCTAATGTTTAAGTTTACAAAATATATTTTTTCATTGTTTTTACAATAACTCTAAACCAAAACAATTTAGTTATTATTATTGTTATTGTTATAATTCTTAACTATAATTTTAGTTAAGAGATAAAAATATTACCTCAATTTGTATCTTTAAATATTGAATTCAGTTCATTATCTCGCTAAGTAACTTATAATAGAATTTTGACATAGTTTACTTATTATTATATCTTTTTATACCAACATTTTCCTTTATTTGTGGATGTAAAAAAGCAAAATTTTTACGATAAAAGTATTAACTTTTTAAGATATTGAAAACAACAGCAATTTTGTACATTAAAACGGATTATGTTAAGTAACGAACTTGTACAGCTATTACCAAAATATATTTCTTTTTGTCAAGTTTGAATAAGATCTGACCAAAGTTTTAAAAGAACCAAAACCCTACATATTATATACATTATAATTATTTTTAAAGGCTAACCAGTTAAAAGTTTAATATTTAAAATTATAAAATGTTATTTGTTTGTTTTCTTTAATAAATAAAATATTAAAAGATATAGGTTAAGCATAAGACATAGATAACCCAGTAAAATTGTAATTGATATAATAAGAAATGAAATACAGAAGGCAGTTATATGGTTACCATTAAAAAGCTAAGTGCTGTTAAAGGAAATTATAAGTTAGTATACTTTGAAATAGGCTGAAAAACGAGTGACAAGAAACATAATAAAGTCCAAAATCGTAAAGATATAACAATGTAATAATTAAGATTGCAGCCTAGAAAGAATATATATATATTTGAAATAGTATTTCAAATCAGGATTATTAATGTTTGGTAAATTTATAGTAATCTCAAGTAGGCTTAACTGCAATAGAAGGTGATACGAACCATACATTTTTAATCGTGAATTTTGGTAGGGAGAATATTTCTAAATTGCATATTTGAAATTTCCAAATTGATAGTGAATTAACTATACTAGTATATATTTATTTTGTTTTATTTAAAAATGGTTACTTACATGTGATTATAAGTGTAAATATATGTGTCTGGGCATCGAACCAATAACCGAAGATGTACGGGTGACCACAGCGATTAGATGCCAAATTAAAAATAAACTAACGTATATTAAAGAATTCATCTTGTTAATGTAAATGTAGAAAGAAGATTGTAAAATAAATAATTTGTTATTTTGTTTCAGATATATATATATATATATATATATATATATATATATATATATAATTTTTATTACCCACTTGCCCTCTCAAATTAGAGCCTATAAATTTCCACAAAATGCTTCAATGAGCATTTTTGTTGGCGGAACCTCCTAAAATATTAATATTAAGGAATGTAAAGTCACTTAAACTATTAGTGGACTTAATACTATATCTTGCAATTAAATATGTGTTATAAAACCTATATTTTTTTATTAAAAGTGAGTGTACAATATTACTTAGGCAATTGCAAAAAAGTGTTCACATTGATGCAGGGGCAACATAAGCAATCGAAGTACACAAACTTTGCATGAGTCTGTATCCCTGTTCATGTATTTTTGTAGTGATTGACACAATGTAAATTATTAGCTCTCACCAAACACACAAATACATTTTTCAACAATACATTGTAAAAACTTTCTCAAATTAAACTAATTTCACAAAAAACTACTTCAGAAAAAAAAAAAAAACACTTAGTAAATCGACCACAGTGCCAGGAAGTTTTAAAATCCTTTCCTGTGGTATATAATCTAATAGTATGTCAGTTTTTGGTCAAAGTACTTCGGTCTTCAAATATACATCTGTATTTGCATACAAAGAACCTGAAAATGAATAAATTTGGAATATTTTTAAATTCATTTGTTTCACGACTAAAAATTTTGCTATATTGTACTTCCCAAAGTAAGAATGTGATACTTTTGTAGACGTCATTTATTGAATAAACAAAACAATTATGTTGTCCTGCAAATCGAGCACGTATTTGATACACTAACAGTGTATATTCACTTATGAAATACAACCACAATGATTTTGCTGTCGTCACGTCATCATATACTGGATATAAGCAAAGTATATTAGGGTAAACAGAGCTGTCAAATTGACTGTGCAGTGTATTACATACCCTGCTGCGCTGTGCTAGTATATGCATTAGCTGTCAATAGACGTTAACAAGTGTTTGTGCCTTTGTCAGTATCAGCGTGAGATTTAAGATGAAAATCGTTTATACTTAGAAGCATGTAACATATAAAACCGATTCAAAAATTTCTTACTGAAAATCTTTTCTGTCAGTTTTGACTCAAATTTTTTCATCGTAAATAAAATCATGAAGTCTTTCAAATTTTATATAAAATACGTTTTCAATTTGATAGCATATTTACAGTTTTGTTTTCAAATTTACTTCAAATTCATGATTTTTGTAATTTAAAAATAACTTAAATTTCCGATCTTGCCCCTGAACTACAAGTTAGGATAGTCGGTTCACGTACAAACTAGACCTATAGGGAGCAATAAAAAATTAAAAACGCTATTTCATTATATATTTATAATTAGTATAAAACAGCAATACATTCATAAAATTATTTATAATGCAGATATTTTTTAAAAATTATTGTAATTTAAGGACTGTAAAATTAATACATAAATACCCTTATTTCTTTTAGTTACACAAGCAAGATTAACTTTTTAATATTTTGAAAGCAAGTGTAATTTCAAAAGAGGTTCACATGTGGGACTTATTCGATTACAAAATACTATTTTCGGACAAGTTAAAACATTTGGTAAGTCAAAGTTTCTTTACTGTACATATATATTTCAAACAGTTTTGAATATAAATTATTAGAATTTGTTTACCATTCATAACTACACACAATTTCTATTTCCTCCAGGCCTCAAATACATTTAAGAAGGTATTTCCTCACTCTTGCATTGTTCGGCTGAGTAAAGAATGTCCAGTAATTTTCCTCGGCGATCAGATAACCTATAATATTATTTTTAACTTCTTTGCTTTGTGAACCAAGCGCCTTACTCTTACTTAATTTAGAAATTATTAATTTTTATTCGATTTTTAAAAAAAGACTCATATAGGTGTCAGTAAGCATTAACGATAAATACAGATTTTTTAAAACCAAAAACTACATTTAAAAAATACACCTCACAGAGAAACGAAGGAATAGTGCAACATTGTTATAATGTCTATTAGTGTGTAGGCCTTTATCTTAAATTTTATTTTAAATGTTTGTGTTACATGATGGACTTAAAAAGAACCTTCAAGAATACTAGAATTCATATTTAATCAGGTAGCAATCAAAACACTTGCGGTTCCTATAATTCGGTCCAAGCTGTTCTGGGAGTGTCGGGAGAATCTCAATGTTCTGTCCTTGGGAAACCGAGTAACTCTTCAATAAGTTCCGGGGCATAAGGAGGTTGAGGGAAATGAGGAGGCAGATTGACTGACTGGACTAGAATTTAGATCTAAGTTTATCGGACCTGAGCCGGCTTTAATGATTTCTCTTTAGTTGGTCAGGCATGCTATAATATATTAACAAGCAACACTGGCAAAATAATCTTCATGGACATTCCAACAGCAAGCGCCCTTTAAGCACCTTTTCTTATGGAGGGTACAGAGAGGCAGCAGACGTTTTGGGCTGGGCAAAACATAGGAATATCATGGAGATTATTATAGGTCATGATGGTCTGAGGGTGTACCACGAAAACTGCAGGACACATAATTCACGATTGTGAGGCTCTTGCTAGTAGGAGACTTGAGGTTTTTGATTTCCAGGAACCTAGGGTCCTTCTGCAGGATGAGCTAGTCACTGGATTCTTAGAACTTACTAAGGGCACCAGTCTACTGAACTAATACTCAAGAGGTTCAGTTGCAAAATACTTTAATGTAGTGCAGTCCGTTGATCGCAGTGTCTGGGGTTGTATAATCCCATATTCTAATTTTGAATCTTAATTTTACATAATGGACTTTATAATAAACTGCAGATTTTGTAAAAACCCCTGTGATAATACTAATATACTGTCAGATAAAGAAAAACTATCATGGGGAAATAAATAGGAGCAAATCATTAAGGCCATTATTTGAAGTGAACTGACTGTACTTACTGGGTGACTGACGGGGATTCAATATCTCACTACTACAAGGACCACGGGAGGTTAGAAAAGAGGTTATGACTAAAATATGAGAACAATCTAGTAAGTAAGTTTCAAGAAAATCTGTTGCTTTTCACGGGTTTTTCATAGCTCTCTAATTATGTAACGATCAGTTCATTTAGTGAATAAGCTGATAATTTTTTTTTGTAATTGTCCTCATTACCGAACGGAAGAACGTAACGGAAACGTAGAACAAACAACCAAACGAATTTCGTCTCTTTCTGTCTGTTTTTCCTCCTTTTCGATAACAGTAAACGCATAATATATGAAAACGTTGTGTTGTTTTGGTTTCGGTATTTTTCATTAGTTTAACAACACGTGCACGTATTGTATCCGTTTATAATACATTCGAAATTAATATAAACTTTTATAATAATTGTTATTAATATTTCTAGTTTTTACCAACATAACCTGAAACGTATTATAGGCTATTAGCTGTTCAATGAAATCGGCTGATCGTTAAAAATTAATATAAAACAACTGATCTTTTACTATAACTACAGTAAATGATATCTTAGCTAGGTTAACGTATTTATTGATTTAAACAAATACAAGATATTCGTAAACATATATTCAAATTAATTATATATTTAGCAAAGATATCATTAACAAAAGCTTCGCTTCTGTCGGTAAATCCTTGAGTTTTACACATGTATTTTTTCTCGTAACTTTAAATGTGTTTTATATTTTATTTATTTTTTTTCCGGCGAAAAACCATTAAGGTTATCATCGCCGTTTTTATATTTTAAAAATAAAAGTAAAATTGGTAAACTGCAAAGTCTTTTCCACAATCGCCAATTAATAAAATAAACAAATTTTCAAAAATATCGTCTAGTAGTTTTAACAAAAAAGTAAATTAAACCTTAAATTTCAATACAGTCGTTGTTTGATATTGTTAGAGTTGCAATAATAAACAAAACTAAGGATTAAACAAATTAGTTTATTTGCAAAGAAAATCTAGAGCATGTGTGACGTCACGGCTTTAAGAGATGAGATTGGATACTGGAGCGGAAATACTCTCCTGCTACAAGTAATTAGAAACTAGCGTCTCTTCTTGAAATCGTTGTAACAAAATATACAACTAATTGTCACATGATTCAACTTACTTCAGTTTATATAATTTGTAAACATTTATATGTAAGATTGTGTTTCCTTTGTTAATAAAGAGAGGCTTAGACAGACGTTGTGAAACGAGTGATGGAAAAACAAAATTCATCTTTTTGATGTCATATGATATTGTGATTGATATTTAATGAAATTTAAATAGGTAAACTGAAGTATTTCGAAAACTGCGACAAGCTGTATTGCTGAAGTGATAGAAGCGAATTTTCAAAAGTTGTTTTCTTACTTTCATTCTGAAACTCTGATTTCACCATTATATTGAGCATTACAATCTGCATAACTTAGCGTTATAAGCTTTTGAATTGCACTGAAAAATCAAAAATGAAGCCTGTCCGCCGTCAAATTAAATTTTTTAATTTCATTCAATTTTGAAATTTCAAAACGTTAATTTATACAATTTTAACGCTGATAATGATGATTGTATCAGAATTTTAAAAACGCTTAAGACAAAAAAGTTACAAATAAATTTTTAAAGATTTAAATGTAGTGCAATTTTTGATATTATGAATAAGATTATGCCGGTTAAGGAACTAGAGAGCTATTACCAGAATCTATTTTTGTATCAAGTCTCAATAGAAATCCACCAATAATACCGGAAGGCCGATCTAAATGAATTATTAATCATTTTCATTAATTTTGTTTCTTTGAAGTCAAAACAAAACATTATCACTATATATATATATATATATATATATATATATATATATATATATATATATATACATTAGTTTATGAAACTAATAATAACCTCAACAAACATTACTGGTGATGTACTTTCTAAGTAACAGCTGTAACATAAAGTCAGATGTTTGAGATTTAATTCAAATAACCTTAATTAAACTTATGTTTTCCTTTACTGAGTCGTTTGGGAAGGACATAAAAATGATTTTTAATTAAAATTATTAAATAAATCATGGCTGTCAAATTAAAACAGCATTCCATCTCACAACACCAGAATGAAGTATTTTCATACCAAAATGACTGAAATTAAAGTTCATTTCGCTATCATTTTTAATTAAACATTTCTCACTTAATAATTGAAAATAGTGTACACTGAAATTAAATTGAAATTATAACAGGAATAAAAATTTAAAAAAGCGTTTTCGCTTACCGCCATAACTAAGCAATATTTTTTAAATGTAACTATTGTTATTAAAAAAGTAAAATAATAAATTAACAGGAACGATAGGGGAAATAATAAAATTTAAACAACGAAAACATGTGTAAGACCAGCAAGTTGTTAGAGCTGAAAACTAGCCTCATTTCTCAAAAATTGATTCATCAGGTTTTCTTCAAACTTTGACTATATATGAAGATTCATGCCTCATTAAAAAAATTTTGGTTCAGCTGTAAATCGAAAAAAACTAAACCACTGATTGATTTTTATTTACACAAATTGAATTCATTTTATTTCGTATCTGTTACGCCCACTTGATTGCATGTGATTCTCATATATGATTCACTCACTCACATATGATTAGATCTGCCGTAATTTTAAAAAATCAGATAAACCGGTTTTGAAATTTTATTTCAATTTTGTGTACTGTTTTCAATAGCTTTTCGACCAGATTTTCTTAAACATAATTTAATATAAGTTTTTTTACATTAGCTTTTTTCTGATATAGTGAAATATTTTATAACATATTTTTTTTAATTCTTAGTTACTAAAGGTATTATTTACTTTCCATTCGTGATTACGATTGAGTTGCAATGATAGCCATTAGTTCAGTAAATTCACGCCAGGGCAACGACAGGGAATACGATGTGCTCAGGGTATTAAACCAACTGATTGAAACTATGTCGGTTAAATTGCTGAATTAATTGGGTTATCGGTCACCTGTTAGGCTTCTCTCTCAAAATTTACTTCAGTGAAATTTATTTCCATTAAATGTTTCTCTTGTTGGACTACCGGAAGTAATGAAGTAATAATGATTAATATATATTACAATTCTATTGCTATAGAGGCAGTAATAGACACAGAATTCAAAAAAATAAATTTACACAAAACGTAACGTTGATTTTGATGGTGAGATTGGATTTTGAAAAAGGCACTAGGATATTTTTTTAAATTGTATGTATATCAAATTACATTTTTAGCAACTAGCCTTTTTCAGATGTAATGAAAGAAGTAATATTTTCGTATCTGCCATTTTGTTTCTGTAGAAACTTGTGTGTTGAAATTTCCACGCAAAATGTTTAGTAACTTTAAATTAAAAATTTTTGTTACTGAACTAAATATAAAAATTATGCATCATGTTTTTTCTCTTCCTTTTTTTAAATTTAACAAATCAACATAGCTAGTTTTTAACAATATAATATGAAACTTATCATGTTTCATCAGATGATCATTACGAATCAATATAAAACAACTGGTCCTTTAATACAACTACCAAAATTAAATTAATGATTCATTTAATATACTTAAATCGGTCAGACGTCTTCGCTGTTTCTGAGGTGTGGTGTGGTTATCGCGTGCGCCTTATACGCACAAGGTCTGCATTGGCGGAAATACAGAAATTTTAAATTAAATTATAATTAATTTAACATGTTCCTCGCATCACGTGTCCAGAAAAATCCAACCGTAAAACATGATAGGTTGATGGATTAAACAAATTAGTTTATTTGCAAAGAAAATCTAGAGCATGTGTGACGTCACGGCTTTAAGAGATGAGATTGGATACTGGAGCGGAAATACTCTCCTGCTACAATTAATTAGAAACTAGCGTCTCTTCTTGAAATCGTTGTAACAAAAATATACAACTAATTGTCACATGATTCATGTCATTGTTAAACATTTTTATTACGAGAATGTAAAAATAAATTTAATGATTTTTCCAAGTTGGAAGTTTATCCAAGTATTATTACCCAATTATTTTACAGAGTTAAATTTGAATTTAAAAGTATTTAAAGTTTTAAAATATTTCGTTTACGAATAAGTGTGATACTGTCTGTGGAACACTGCGGGCAGTTTTTTAAAAATAAAAATAAAATTTGAATGCCTTTTCAAAACGTAATCTAAAATTCAATGTCTTACCTAATTTCAATGCCTATGGTCTGGGATTTACCGTGATGGCTGCTACAAGAGCTTATGTTCTCTAAAAATGAAAAAAAACAGAAAAAAGGCAATGAATAAATCAACAGAATATATAATATTATTTGAATCAATAAGTAGACGTACCTAACAAAGTAATATTTTTAAAATTATGGGAAATAAGATATGTTGATGTCTTTATTATAAACTACAGTATGTTTTAACATTATTGGGTTAATTTCATCAGGTCTCAATAATGTGTTTTAGTTGATCAAAATACTTTATATATTGAAAGTATACTTTATAAAGTATGTATATTTTATACATTCCGTTTTTTTACAAATCTACATTGAAAATAAACAGACGAGAATACCATCATAAGTAAATTCTATTAAAATAATATCTTTTAGTGATACACAATTATAATTTTAATGTTTTATGATGCTCATTTTATTGAATATTTTCATTTTAAACAATAAATTCAAATACGTTATAATCTAAATGGGAGAAACATTAACAATGTGAGAAATTTAACGGTAAAAGTATACATAAAAACATCAAATATGTTTAAAATTGGATCAATAAATTTTATTATTATTTTAACTCTAAAGGGTTTCTTCGTTAAAGGCGTTATGGGCAATTTATTTTGAGAAGCTGATAGGCTTCCACGCTGACATGATTTTACAATCTTCTTTTATGAACCATAGCAAAAGTTATGATTGTATCTTCCATTATATGTAAATTTAAGTCGGCATATAAGTCACTACGTTTAATACCACACGGGCATTGCTTTTGTTTTTTGTTTTTTTGTTGTTATTTTAAGCCGAAAAGCACATTGAGGCTATTATCGCCTCCCTAAATGTAAGTGTGAGTGTAAAGTGTTAAAGTCGTAAGAATGGTGTTGTATGTGTAAGTGTGTGTTAGACTCAGGTACCGCGAGGGACGTCTAAATCCTCTCCATAGGTGCAGCTATTCTGCACCCCTGCATTGGCATTGGTAATTGCTCGAATGATCATATTCTGTGCTCCCTGAATCATCAAACTGTTAGATTTCCTCTTACACCAACAAATTTGACAAATATTCGTCCAAATAATGACATACCTCAAGTCATAAATTAAATATCTACCGTAAACAGGAGTTTATAAATTTTGAAAAGCAACAACTTTGATTTCTTTGTTTACCCTGAACATAACCACGCACAGGTATTTTCGTTATCTTGGTTTAAAACAGTGGTGTATAAATTATATTATAATTAAAGACAATTGGCGCTCAACCAATTGTAAAGTGTAATGCGATACAAAATTATTTATGGCCTTTCTACTGTGCAGCTAGACAGCTTATAAGACTTGCCACATTTTTATTACGAGAATGTAAAAATAAATTTAATGATTTTTCCAAGTTGGAAGTTTATCCAAGTGCATTCACAATTATTTTACAGAGTTAAGTTGCGGTATATTTTGATCATATATTGAAACTGTTTGGCCAGAAAAAACATGCCTCAATTAAAATATTTTGTTTGATTTAGGTTGATTAACTGATATCTTACAATCTTGCATATACCTAACAATAACAACGTATTGCCCACGAAACAGTTTGCCTTCATTTTTATAAATTTTATTTCGCGAATAGGCTTATAATAATGATATATTGATTATGAGCAGAAGTTTTCTGGAAAATTTCCAAACATTAGTGTTTGCGAAGGTAAAACTTGAAACTATGCCAAACATTGTGCAAACATTCTTACAATCAGATCCTGTTCTGACGCTAATGACAGATACAAACAAAAATCTACCAAATTTCTACAAAACACATTTACTGTACTAAGTTCATTGTACAGTACTGTCTGCAATTGAGAAAACACATGTCTAGATGACGTGATAAAAGCGAACATTATAAAATACCTTTTTCAGAGTTTGCTTTTTAAGATTCTAATTTAACCATCATAATCATATTAAAATACATAAATGGACACTAACTTATCGTCAAATAAATTTTAAACGTTTTGAAAAATTCAAAATGTTTTTTGTGTAAATTTTACGCTAATTACAAGAGTAAAATTATGTTTTTCAAAAACAAATGTAAGAAAAAAGTTATGAATATTTAAAATTAATATTAAAATGAATAAAACAATTTTGAAACTCAGACGGATTTTACTGAGTAAAGAACTAGTCAAATTTATTGTCAAAAAAGATTGCCAAAGTTTGTATCAAATCGGACTAAAGTATATAATATATAACTTAATGGCCAACATTAAAACGTGATCTTAGGTATAGATCGGTGATCATTTCAAGGTTCTTGGTCTAGTTTTCTTATGATGGCCGCTTCAATTGAATTTCGCTAATATCACTCAAGAGTAAATTAAAAAAAAATAAACATGATCGCTAACTTAAAATTTACTTTCAAACTAAAATCTTTCTATTTTAAATTTGGATAACTTTTATTTTATGAATTTATACGGCCACTAAAATATTTGCAATTTGTATCCTTGAGTTATTTTAAAAGATTAAAATATTTTTGTTTGTATTAGCATTGTTTACACTACGTTTAATTAGAATAAGCTTTTATTAAACAGTAATAGTCTTAAGTTGTTATATCTGACTTCAAAAAATAACAAAGCAATTAAATTGATGTATTTGATTAATTGACCCACTTCCTAGCAGCGTTAAAAACTAGGTTATTAAAAATAATAAATATGTCATTGCAGTATATAATAGATATAAAGCAGTCACCCTTCAAGTTATTGGCAATAAACTGTCATCTGACTTTATTGACCGTTCCAATACATTTAATGAGGAGCGTAGTACTTATTTTCCGAACTTCCGGTAAAGTGCTTTTTTATACTCGTATTTACAGATTTATAATAAATCTTTGCACAATATAATGAACATTTCACCAAAATCTCAAACCAAATTTGAGATTATGACCGATTTCTTTACTTTTTAACAGTTGCTGAACTAATGGACAACATTTGATTGAAATCGTTAGAGCAGTATTAGGTTTTTTTAAAAAAAGGAAGTTCTTTAGTTGAAATATTGTTCGACGTTTTGCTTTATTCCGCGATTTATCTTCAATTGCGTCTAGAATTTAACCTAATGGCTTTTGTAAGCAAATAGCAAAACCATAATAAAATTAGTTTATTTGTTTACACAAACCAAGCTTTATATATATATATATAGCTTAAATATCATCATGATACTTGAAGGAAAAATTTATTTTTTTTCCTTCAATTTATGCCTTTAATTTTCATGTAGAAATACAAATTTACCTTTACCAACCGTAAAACTGTGGGAAGCAAAAATAGTGTTTTAAAAGCTACTGACATTTATAATCGTCTTTCTAACGAACTAAAAATATTAGGAAATACCACATCAGGTAATGCAAAAAAAAAAAAAAAAAATTATAATTATTATTTTGAAATATAATTATATTAAAATAGTTATATCTGCTATTTTCACTATATATTTTAATTGTGTTAAAAGTATATAATATTTATTAATTATCATTGGTTAATGGTGGTTCAATGTTGTAATAATTTACTTGTACTTTATTATTTTTTCTTAGTATTAAGTTATTTCGTCCAATCCTACACATGGGTATTTTGTTACTCTGTAGGCTTTACTGGTATTGACATATTTTAAGTATCTTACTATGTAAACATTCGAAATAAATAAATATATGAATCTCATCGAAAACTGGTTTACATCCGTTCGATACAAATTGTTCCGACGTTTCGGCAAAATCGCACCAGACATCTTTGAGGTTATTCTCACTTCAAATCTGAAATCTAACTGAAGGAAACTGTCACCTGCCAGATCCTTACATAAACACCGAATGACGTATTTATAAAGTGGCCTAGCTCACATAGATCAAACATCCATTAAAGGCCGACCAGTTAAGGAGCTGGCAGGTGAAAGTTTCCTTCAGTTAGACTTCAGACGTGAAGTGAGAATAACCTCGAAGATGCCAGGTACGATTTTGCTGAAACGTCAGAACATTTGCTGACCTTTGTTCCTCTAGAAACAATTGTGTTTGGAAAGTATGTTGATTAATACTGCATAGGTAAGCTACACCTTTACACTTATACAGAACCGCGATACCTTTGGCCAAGCCTGGTTAAAATATTGCTATTTGCTTACAAGAGCATTGATGAATCGTGAAAAAAAGATATCCGTTGCAAAGAGAGAAGCGTATACATTTTGAAAAAAGTTTCTTATACGTTTAGTTACAAAAAATAACATACAACAAATGAATGTTACGTATACCAAATTCACTATTCGTATGTCATGAAATAAAATGCTTTCAATTTAGAAAATCGGTCGATAAGTTTTTGAGAGTGAAAAATTAGAACTAGCCTATCAGAAGAAAATTCGGACTTAATTGGTCACGCTGTTCTGTGGTTTCGCCGATTAGACACAGCATAAAAGTGTTTCGTGCAGAACTCAAGCTTTGAATCTAGGCCATAAAAAAATGTTACTTTCCTTTCGTAACAAATAAAGAGACAGTCTCAGGAGAGCATCGGCAATAAATGCCCTCTCATTCGCAAAAGAAATCCCCCAGCGAGTGTATTAAATCTTTGTAAGGGTATTGACTTGCTGTCCCCCCTCACAAAAACAAACACAAAGGACTTACTTTACTGTAAGGAAAACGTTTTATATTTTCAATTTTCAAAAAAAAAAACAAAGCTTTACACGTTTTGAAGAAAGAAATGCATACACGAGAGTAAATACATTTCATTAAATGCGTTGTTAAATTTATTATATTTTTTTTTTACTTTACATATTGTGTTGACAAATCTGATTTCGACTGACTTTTGAGAAAAAATATCCCATGTAAAAAGTATGTGATCATTGGTAAAGAAAATTGTTTTCCCAATGAAAACAATTATATTATTGTTTAGGCTTTTAAAATCCCCAAAATTTGTTTTTATGTAAAAGTGTGTATGTATATTTTTCAAATCGCAGGAGGCTGAGCTAGTTTTGACAATTTGTGGTAAGCAGATAACATTTTGTCTATATTTTGAAATATTTCATAAATATTTTTAAAGCAGACAGAATTTCTACATATTTTCAACAAGACTAAACTAACGTAAAAATAAACTTGTATCGTGTTACGTCTCAATCGACTTTAAGAATTAATATTCATCACTAAATAGCTCATATATTTTAACAAACAAATGGCTTCTTTTTAATAAATAAACCGGCAAGAAATATATCGCCGAAAAAATCGTCAACAGCTCCTAAATTCCAAATATCTTTAACCATAATATAAATGAACTGTAGCGTACCAAAGTGAATAAAACTATATCTCTTGGTAATAACCGCAAAAAGGGAAAATGAACCCTGACCGCAGTGATTTGTTTTTACAGCAGTTCTCGAAAGTGATTTTACGTGCTTAAGGATTCAACTTGAACTCTAATGCTTTAATAATTTACAAAAAAATAATTAAAACGTTTTCAAACAGTTAAAAATAATTGAGTCTGGCTGTAGACGTTGTAGGCTATAAGTTACAAATTTTATCAATTGTATTTTTATCATTGTCGCTGTGCACAACATAACCATAGAATACACTTAAAATAAAATCGCTTTATAAAATTTCTTATGAAAGCATTATTCGTATTGAGAAATAGCCTCCATTTTTTAAATGAAATCATTCTTTTAAACATTTTTGTTGGGGTTTATATAGGTAGCAATGTTTCAAAGCCATTATTAAGAATGACAGTTCAAAATATGGGGGTTAAAATGACATTTAGAAACATGGTGAAAACATATTACTAAAATTGGTGTGAATTTTACAAATTATTTCTCTGACTGTCCGGCTTAAGTGAAGAAAAATCGACCCAATTACAAAAAATTTCCTTATATATTGCTTTAAATGTCATTAACCGAGGCGAAGCGAGGTCTGTGTTTCAACTCATTTGTTTTTTGTATTCTTTGTTGGTTATGCAGTTTGGCCAAACGCATTGAAATTTAAAAATTTATTAAGAAGGTACCTTACATAAAGCCCGAACGACGTATTTGTAAGATTTTTTCTGATTCATTTCTCTTTTAAGATTTCGGCCTCTGATTCACAATTGAGAGGACATAGTTTCATCTAAACGTATTGATGGATTGCTTTGAAATTTGGTACGAAAATATTTTGCATAAAATTACAAATATACATATATATATATATATATATATATATATATATATATATATATAACGTTTTTCCTGTTTATTTCCGTTTCAAGTTGACGGCCTCTCTTTTAACAATGACGACTGTAAGACTGCTTTAATAACACTGTTAAAATAAAACTGTTAAACTGTTAAAAAACTTTAATAAAGTAAAACTGTTTAATCAAACGCATCGGGTGATTGTTTTAAAATTGGTACCAAGTAACACTTATAAAGCCCGGAGGACTTATGTGTAAAACTTCTTTCCCATTCACATTCATTTCAGATAACGGGCTCTGATTCAACGTTGAGAGTATGCTGGATATTTCCTGTAATACTGGCTGAACGGCAAAACTTATTAATTTAGACAATTTCATTAAGAAAAAGCATACAATTTCCAGTAAAATTGATCCAGTAATAATTTCCGTAAATATTACGGTTACCGGTTAAATTGGCTGAAAACGTTACGAGCGCTCTCGTTGAGCGCTCTTCGTACTAATTAAGAATACACTACGAGGTCTACTGTTCTTTGAACTACTACTAGTGTATAAAGATTCCAAACTGAAATCATTGCGAAACTAATTTTTAATAGATCTGTACAAATTTGCAATTCCAGATGAAATCATTTTTAAAAAATATACAAAGGCCGTCAAGGTTTCTTCGATTTGCCTAACCATAAATTTGTTTTACTTCAAAGTCGTTACATAACATGAGTATAGATTCTTATTTGAGTTAAATGTGAGTAAAATCTGTTAAACCGAGTTTATGCATATTTTTTTATAAATCACACACTTTTGTCAACATACCTACATGTCTTCTTTGGGTGATTATGTAATACATCGTAGCAATTTAATGTTTTTCATGAATACAATACTGTCTTGTATTGTTATATATATATATATATAACTTTCTTGGTTAATGTAGAAAATATAATAAACGATGTTTATAAAATTTTGGTATTGGGTGATGATAATATTTCGGATTTTTGACACACAAAATTAAAAAAAAAATAATTATAAACAATAATTAAATTTTATTTGTTAAACAAAAAATATTTTTAATAATAGACTAAATAGATTTTTAAAAAATACCTACAAATTCTACTCAAATTCCAATTACTGTATGTTTTACAAAAAATACCGAAAATAAAGACAGTTATTACAATGAATAATACAAAAGAGAAGGGTTAGAGCTTCCCTTATTTGCCGACTCTAAATTGTAAAGGTTTGAAATGACTAACCAGGGAAGTCACAAGCTGGCTTGTTTCCAATTAGTAAGAGGGTCGCAGGCTCTTTGTTTAGAATCATATTGCTAATTCCTAAAGCAGACTTTATTTATTTGTTAAATATAAATACTCTAAAAACGACTAAATTTATAAATTAATTATATCGGAAAATGAGCTGTTGGAACGGACATCGTAGTGTAGTACGGATAGGGTAACATGAAATGAGCGCCAATATCTTTGGAATACGTCTTGATGGGGTAGTTACAAATTTTAGTAACGCAGTAATTGGTCCGATTTGATTCAAATCGACTTTGCGTACACAAATCTATTCTAGTTTAACTTGCAGAAGTACTTTACTTGTCATAATCTGTTAAAACGTTTAAAAATGTGGTCAGGTAAATTAAAAAAAATTTTTTTTTCTTACTACATTTTTTTTGGAAATCATATTTCGTCATAATAATACACTTTAAAATGCCCTACAAACCAGCATTTAAAATTTTTGAATTCATGTTTTCTAACAGTGTTTATGGTTTTCGTATTTGAATGTAATTTGTAGTTTAAAGTAAAACTTTTATGTAGATTTTAAAGCAAATTATTACTGAGAAATCAAGTTTCCAAATAAGTGTAAAACAGACAAATTATTTATATAAATTTCGTTTCATTTGATCAGTGAGACAGCTGAGTGCGACTTATTTAGTGTGTCCGAAACTGATTTTGTTTAGTTCAGTTATGGTTTTTATGTAACTAGACTTACAATTCGTTATTTTATGACAAAACGAATAGGTTTTAAAAATTCTGTTAACACAATTTATAGGTTTGATGTACATCTTAATTTTTCATTATTTTTTTTTATTGTTGTACAAAATCGAAATTAAATCCTGTCCGCTGAGGAGTTATTTTGTTTTAGTTTTGTTCAGGAAAAGTGAATATTTTTATTTCAAATTTAGTACACTGATTTGAGTGTACATAAAGCCAACATTTACTAACTGACTTAAAGCACTGAACAGATTTACCAACTCGTTTGTCAAACATAATAAGTGTGAACATTTGCATAAAGTATAAATAATTATTTAATTTTTATTACACAATTATTTTGTTTTAATGTATAATATTTTATGGCTGGTTGTGATGGTGGATTTCGCATTTCACTTAATGCAAACGCACAAATTGGTAGTTTCAGTAAAATATCAGTTGTTTTATATTAATTCGTAACGATCAGCTGATTTCATTGAACAGCTGATAGGTTATAAGTTTTAGGTTATGTTGTTAAAAACTAGCTATATTAATTTGCCGTGTTTTCCTATCGTAATTAAAATAAAAAAGAAGGAAAAACATTAAATATGATTTTCATTTTTGGCTCAATAACAGACATTTTGTTGAACCTATAAATAAAATCAGGAAATCAGCTTTGGTTTATTTTTGCCTTATAAAATGAAATTTGTAATTCAACACATTGCAAGTAATTATAAATGAAAAATGTAAACATCTAGAAGATTTGGTAAAACGAAACTTAAGCCTGACCACAGCCTTCTGGATTGTTCCTTCGCGAATTAATCTCGAGCAGTAATTAACTTTTCGTTGGCCTACTGTTTCGACTTGAGTTTATACCTCACCAACGTTAAATCAGTGTTAATTAATCGATACTGTGAAATTAGATTGACTTATAATTAGGTTATATTTTTTTTTAAATAGTAAGAAAAGTTTTAAGATAATACTTTTAGCAATACAATATGTTTTATGAATTAACTTCTATTACAATTATTAATAATCAGTATTTCTTTTAAAATTCGTTTGAATGACTTGTATTTGAACAATTTAAGGGTTGCCTACAAAAAAACTAAAACAGAAAATATTTTGTTTTGTTTTTACTTCTAACACTGAATTAATTTCAACCGTTTGTTGCTTGTTTATTTCAGTTCACCTTTTTTTCATTAATACATTTCTCCTTCTTTCACATTTCTTGTTGTGACATTTTGAATTATTTTCCAACATAAAAAAGGAAATTACAGTAAAATGCAATTCGACGGAAGTTACGCTTCAATATTTGTCTGCTTTCAAGTTGTAAAATATAAAACGTAAAGCCACTGGCTGTTGGAGTTTCAACTCTTTGAGTGCGTTATATTTGTGTACTACGATATTCGACGGGGAAGACCCTGTCGTAAAACTACGTAAAAATGTGTTGCAACATGCCCCCTCTTTGTAAATCCACTGCACATGTTACATACTGTATTTATATGCTACTTTTCTTCCATAAAGTAAACACAATACGAAAATTAAAATTGTTTATTTTATGGAGAAGAACGCTTTGACCGAGGGAAGCGAAGTCTGTTTCGGCGTTTGGATTGTGTTTGTTTGTTTGATTGTTACGCAGTTTTAGTTAAATTGTCTTAAAATTTCGTACCAAGTTATCTTGTATAAAGCCGGCACAACGTATGTTTAAAATGTTTTCATTCACTTCTGTTTCAAGATGGCGGCCTCTGATTTACAATAACGAGTTTACGCATTTTTATCAAACTAATTTACCGATTGTTTTGAAATTTGATAGAAGGCACCATGTATAAAGCCCAAATTTTGTATGTGTAACATTGTTCCTTATTTACTTCTGTTTCAACATGGCGGCCTCTGATTTAACGATGGCGAGCTTATGCAATTTTAATCAAACGCATCGGCCGATTGTTTTCAAGTTCGGTACGAATTTTAAAAAGCCCAAAAAACTTGTGTAAAATTTTCTCACTTTCACTTTCATTTCAAAATGGCGGGCTCTGATTCAACTTTGAGAGTGTAGTTGTGCTGGTTGTTTCTTGTAATACTGGCTGAACGGCAAAAATTATAATTTTAACCGCTTCGTGGAGAAATTGCGTACCATTTTTAATAAAATTTGTCCAGTAACATTTTTGTAGATATTACGGTTACCGGTAAAATTGGTGGAAGAATTTACATGCGCTATCGTGGAGCGCTCTGTGTATTAATAAAAATATACTGCAAGATCAGCTGTTCCTTTTAAGACGAAAAGAACATTGAGGCTATTATCGCCTCCCTAAATGTAAGTGTGAGTGTAAAGTGTTAAAGTAGTAAGTGTAGTGTTATAAGTGTAAGTGTTTGTTAAACCCAGGTACCGCGAAGGACGTCTAAATCCTCTCAATAGGTGCAGTTAGACTGCACCCTCCACAAATAATCAATGTTAGGGGATGTTTAATGTTTCAAGACATGCACAAGTTTCTCTTCCAACTCTGCAATGCCTTATGTACCAAAGGACAGTCGCTGCAAACCAGTCAACTACAAAACCGTTTTTATTATAACAAATCATTCGAAATCTTTTAAAAAATAATATGTTTTTATTTTTTGTTATGATATTTTTTTTTAAATGTAATTTCAATATTTTAATTAGCATTAAAATTGAAATATTTTAGCATTCTGAATTTTTAATTAAAAAATAATTCAAACCATATTATATTAAAATTTAAAATGTTCATAAGCCGTAATAACAGTTTGTTTTAAAGTTTAAGTCAGAAAAGTATTAAACTATTTAAAAATTTCAAACCCGTATTTTCAAAACGTCCTAACAGATTTCGCTAGGTAAGGAAATGAAGTAGCCTAACATTGATGAAGGATCTGCGAGGTACAGTTCGCTGCCCACTTGTGTTAAGGACGTCCCGAGTAAAGGACTCTTAGCTAAGGACTGAAGGAAAGTGCAAACTACAGTAGGGAGCTGTTGAACGTTCAAGATGAATGCTAGACTACCAAGGAACGGAACAGAGCTTTCATACTGTTTGTAAAGGTCCCGTGGCCTCAATCAGACTCAAAGCAGTTCATGTTTTATTCAATACATTTGGCTCTATCAATATAATTGCACTATATCGCTATACAAAGTATAGTTTTACATTGCTATCAAAGCAGGTAAATTCACAATAAAGAAAGGCTTTGGATTTGGACTATTTGCAGAACTTGTCACTGTTGGTTCAGTACAGAGTGTGTCGGAAGGTAGTGTATAAACTTCCTTACATTAACCTACATTATTTTATACAAATTATAGCGATAAAAAAGAGAATATTTTGTTAATTAAAGCAAAAGCTTGGGAGAAAAAATCGTCTAAATTTTTCCGGCATTTTAGTCACAGATGAACTAAAAAGGTCCGTAAACCAAAACTTTACATTTCTAATGATGCGTTAGTTTTCAATAATTGACCAATCGAAGCGAGGTCTCCGTTTCAACTTGGTTTGTGTGTTTGTTACGCAGTTTTGGCCAAACGTGTTGACCGATTGTTTTGAAATTTGGTACGGAGGTGCCTTATGTAAAGCAAAAATAAAGTATTTGTAAGGTGTTTCCCATTCGCTTCCGTTTCAAGATGGCGGCATATAATTTACAATATCGAGTGATCGCAATTTTAGCTAAAAACTTTTAATTTTTTTTAATTCAACACAAAGATATAAAGCTCATATGACGTATGTGTAAAATGATTCCTTATTTACTTCGTCTTCAAGATTGCAGCCGCTGCTTTAACAATGATGCGTACATGCAGTTTTGGTCAAACACATTGACCGATTGGTTTAAAATTTTGTACGAATGTACCTGGTATATAGTCCGAAAGAAAAAAGTAAGATTTTTGCATTCACGTCCGTTTCAAGATGGCGGGCTGTGATTCAACGTATAGACTGTAGCTGCTAGTTTTTTCCTGTAATACTGGCCGAACGGCAAAACGTAACGTAATTTTAACAGCTTCGTGAAAAAATAGTATAAAATGTCCGTTAAACTTGGTCGAGTAACGATTTTCGTAAATATTACGTTTACCGGTTAAATTGGCGGAAACGTTACGAGCGCTGTCGTAGAGCGCTCTGTATATTAATTACGAATATACTGAAACGTCTACTGCTCTTTGGGTACGGTTGCAAATTAAATTATTTATTGGTGGTTCGATATTAATGAGTTTAACAATGGAACAATGCAAACTAATCGATTGCATTTAGTAAAGCAGGCGACACGTTTGATTGATAATTATCCTCATGTTTTTATTAAGGTTAATTAACAAACTAAACAATATTTGTAACATTAATTTATGTTTAATCACTTATAACGTATACTTATTCTGCGTCTAATAAGTATTGAAAAAGGAAGACTGGATCGTTGCACGTTTTATGTCTAGTTTGTGGTTCTAATCATATTTCAAAGGTAAAATAGTTTAGTTTTCTATGCAAATTGTAGGTTGGACAATATTTCATAGTATAATATTACGTAAGCCTTATACATAGGCTATTAGCCAAAGCAGTGTACAAATAAGGCATCTGTAGCTGTACTTAGTTAAAAATAATTGTTTTCCTCAATTGTTGAAATTTTAACGGTAAAAATCTTGGGCGCCACAACAAGAGCCCAGTCTTTGTTACAGACACGCATCAACCTCAAGTGTTTGGTCCTATTTTTGTTTGCAGTGTTTTAAAGGATAGCGTCTATGTTCAAATTTTACGTCTATTGTTGGATATTTGAAAACGAGAGACGATTTACTTCCTCGCAGCGTTATGCATTGCTTTACACAAACAGTTATATTAACATGAATAATGAATGTATGCATATTGGTGAGCAAATCACTAAGTAATAAGTTCTAAAACCGAACTGCGTACAGTAGCACAGTCACAAAAAACCCGAAAGTAAGATAAATCGAAAAGAAAGTTTCCTGCAGCCTAGATGGTTTGTCTCTAGGGAAGTCAGGCAAGCCCCAGTGTGTGTTCATTAGTGTTTATGGGGTTATTGACTTGTCACATCTTACTGGCTTTAACAAAACACGATGTGTTAGAGCATATTTTTAGTTAAAGATATCTGTAATGTTGATAAACGTTAACTTTAATTGTATGAAATAAATCTAAATTATTGAAACATTTATTTTACAAATAAATAAAGAAAGCAGTAATTATTTCTGTTATTGAACCAAAAATAAAAATTATCTGGCGTGTTTTCTTTTTATTTTACTCACGATAACTTATCGTTATGATATATCATCGCACATTATAACCAGCTCTAAAACATGTTAAAATAACGGATATTTTACCAAAATCTCGAGATCGATTTTTGCACGATTACTACACCGTTCGTATAGAGGGAAAGTAAAAAACTTTTCAAGTGTAGAAAATCTGTTTTAAAGTGTAAGTAAATGTTGCGAACTTTTACCTTATAAGTATTTTAAGTTTGTTGAGGGCAATTCGCTGTAATCGCTTTAATTAGGTGAAACTTCAGTTTAAGAACTTTATGTTTACATTAACCTCGAAACAATAGCAAGGTAATAATTCACTTCCATTTATTTTTAGATGGTAAAATTCTTCATTTTCCAAAATTTTAATAAAAATATAGAATTGCAATGCATATTCCCATTTATATTAAAACGTTTTTCCCTTTTCTGTTTAATATGCTGTAAAATTTGAATATTTGCTACTATCATTGTAACTATAAATAAATAAACAGGATAAAGTATTGTAGTATTTCAAAATTTAAAATCAAAAGGAATAATGAAGAACGCAATATAAATGCAAAAGATAAAACAGCATAACTGTAGATATAGACCAATGAGAAGAAAGAAATGGAGTTTAGTAAGGAAGTAGTACTCGTATAAGCCGGAAGCGCCAATGGATTACTAGTAACCCTAAATTGATTCGAAAAATTGAAAATAGAATTACTGTACTCGAAAAGCGTTAAACAATTTAAGTGAAAAGACAATGCGAAACTTGGTCTCCTTACAATGTATATATTTGTCTTAGAAACAAATTAAACTATCAAAGATATTTGTTAAAGTTTTATGAAAGGAAACATTATATTCGTTAAATTTCTTTGTACAGGTGGATTATTAACTAAATATATTTTGGGGTTATGTTTACTCAAGAGCAGTAGCTGTAATGGATCGAACAATGTTGCCTTGGTATACTGCTGCATTTAACGCTTATCTTGCTATTGCGCTACTAAATGAAAAAGGGAAGAAAACGAAAAAAAATGAGTTTGGGTCCGACCATGGACAAAGCAGAAAGACACTAGATGTAAATGCCACAATTATTACAAGATTGCATTTGGAACATCGTGATTCATACTGACGATTTTTAAGAATAAATTTATTTTAAATCTCGGTTTTTGTAAGTATTAGTGTGGATATTCTAAAACATTCTTCTTTTCATATCGTAGCATTGATGTTTTTACTGTTTCAAAAGACCGTATCAATTTCGCCATCGTTTTAAATTGCATGTGTCGAAAGAAACGGAAGGTAATAAATGCTGACACAAACAGGAAATTACAAAATTGTGTGGTTATAAGTACGCATTTTGAAAATATTTGTTAAACAATTATCAAAATTTGGTTAATGGGTTGGTTTATCAAAGAACCGTCAAATTTATTTGACGGTGTAATATGCTCTTTAGAAATTATTGAAATAACAATAATAATAATAATAATAATAATAATAATAATGGTAATGGTAATGGTAATGGTAATGGTAATGGTAATGGTAATGGTAGTGGTAGTGGTAGTGGTAGTGGTAGTGGTAGTGGTAGTGGTAGTGGTAGTGGTAGTGGTAGTGGTAGTGGTAGTGGTAGTGGTAGTGGTAGTGGTAGTGGTAGTGGTAGTGGTAGTGGTAGTGGTAGTGGTAGTGGTAGTGGTAGTGGAGTGGTAGTGATAGCGAGTGATGACGATGATGATAATGCGAGTGATAGTGATAGTGATAGTGATAGTGAGTGATAGTGATAGTGATAGTGATAGTGATAGTGATAGTGATAGTGATAGTGATAGTGATAGTGATAGTGATGAGTGATAGTGATAGTGATAGTGATAGTGATAGTGATGAGTGATAGTGATGGTGATAGTGATGGTGATAGTGAGTGATGGTGATGGTGATAGTGATAGTGATAGTGATGAGTGATAGTGATGGTGATAGTGATGAGTGATGGTGATAGTGATAGTGGTAGTGGTAGTGGTAGTGGTAGTGATAGTGATAGTGGTAGTGATAGTGATAGTGATAGTGATAGTGATAGTGATAGTGATAGTGATAGTGATAGTGATAGTGATGGTGATAGTGATAGTGATAGTGATAGTGATAGTGATAGTGATAGTGATAGTGATAGTGATAGTGATAGTGATAGTGATAATGATAATGATAATGATAATGATAACGATAACGATAACGATAACGATAACGATAACGATAACGATAACGATAACGATAACGATAACGATAACGATAACGATAACGATAACGATAACGATAACGATAACGATAACGATAACGATAACGATAACGATAACGATAACGATAACGATAACGATAACGATAACGATAACGATAACGATAACGATAACGATAACGATAACGATAACGATAACGATAACGATAATAGTAATAGTAATAGTAATAGTAATAGTAATAGTAATAGTAATAGTAATAGTAATAGTAATAGTAATAGTAATAGTAATAGTAATAGTAATAGTAATAGTAATAGTAATAATAATAATAATAATAATAATAATATGTAATAAATCATTTTATTTTTTATTTTTGTTCTAGAATTGCCTGATAGATTGTTATTATAATGAGGGGCTCAGTTTATAACCTATTTTTCCTCTACCGACAACAAATAACATATTTTTAATTATCTCTCTGTATTTAGAACACTAATAATATTCTTTACGTTTTCAATTTTGTCTGTAAAATAAATAACTCGGATAATAGTCAGAGTATAACAATATGCTAATAAGCAGGCCGGGCTTTGTCCACAACCCTTTCTAAATGGCAATGGTCCAACGTCTGTCTGACTTCCCTGGACATTTGAAACCTTTCCAATTTAAACTCGACAAATGAGAAAAGTTGTATTTCTGCTATATGACTTATTCATTACGGCCCAACTGAAGCGGTGCGGTTTTTCGGTTGAAAATTTGCCTTGGGAAAAGTAACCCGTACGTTTAAAACGCGGATTGATTTTAGCGGGAGGACGGCAAAGACTTTTGTTGTTACCGAACAAAACTTACTGACAACGCTATTGTCCTGAACTCGGCCACTAATTGGCAAGTTCCCAACACACGAGGACATGCCTGCCCTTATAGTCATTTGAAACCTTTTCAATGTCAGTTGACAAATAGGCTAACTTCCTCTTCTGCATTACGCATTGTTGAAACTTCTTTAGTTTTATAACGTTGTTCTAACAAAAGTACAGTCCTGTTAGATTTACGATGGGATTAACGACAAAGAATACGATTTTTAGGTTAGTAAAAAAGACATTAATACAATGCATTTGTAAGCAATAACGTCATTTCGTTATATAACTTAACGTTTGCAAAGTATAATCGTGTAGTAGAAACTGCGGTGTAATTAATTTTAGGAGCTGAAAGCATAAAATGTAAGTAAAATATTAAATTATAAAGTGTAAAATACAAAGTAAAAAAATGTAAAATATACAAATTTCCTTTAAGTAGTACAGAGGGACGATGCGAACTTTTGCAGTTACTGGGAGAAAGAATATACAACAATGTACAGCAAGAAGTTGAATAGTCATAGCATCTCATTATAAACTATGAAATGTATGACAATAATAACTTTCCTTGTTGGTACATGCATGAAGAGGAAAATATGTTGGGACGTTTTATGTAAACGCCAACTGTAACTGAACAAAAAAAGCTTGAGTTCTGTGAATACAATTATTCAGGTAATGGTATTTAATTACTGTAATACATTAATTTTTAATTCAATACTTGTATTTTAAACAAAACTATATAGACAAAAAGTAAACAATATTTACTGTTTTCTGAAAGAGGAATATTTTATTTAATACCATTTACGTATTATAACTGTCCTAGACTGTTTGCCGATTCTACTTGCAAAACTGATTCGATCTATAGTTATTTATATTTATATTATTATTTGAAAAATAATTATTATGAATAATAATTTAATAATTATTAAATTATTGAATACAATAGTTCAGGTAATATAAATATTATTTTCATCAATGTTTTTTTAGCAATCAGTTGTTTTAGTACAAAAACACACACACACACACACACAATTAATTATTTGTCACTTATGGCTGAACTGTGCTGCACTTTTACGGGGACACTATACTGATCTTGAAATTTTGTTTACAAACCTGTTATGGATTTAAAATCTGTTTTCCTTCTTTATTTGTTTCATCCAACTTTGGGGTACACAAAATCAATCACTTTTTAATGTTCTGTGCCTTCCTCATAGCCCAGTATTGCTTCATTCGTTGTGATCTTGCTTTTCTTTCTTCGTCAGAGATTTCGATCGTTCGCTTGGATTTGACTTTGCCTTGGAACCGTTGCTTCTTGTCCTTGGTTATTGCTTTGGCTGTTCTGTCCATGAGCATTGTGTCAGTGATTTGTAGTTCTGTTATGTCCTTCTCTTTTTCTCTAAACCAAAGTGGTTTGGCTTTTCTATTGCAAAAGTAGTCAAATATTTTTTTGGTTAGTCCATTCGAAGGATGTGCCCATAAAAATCAATTCTTCTTCTTATTATTGTGTCTGATAGTGTTTCAGTTTTTTGGTAAAGAGTTTCATTACTGGTGTGGAGTAATTAGTTGTTACGGAATTTGGCGCCTAAGATTTTTCGCAATATCTCCAGCCTTTCAAGTGGGCCCTGGGTTGTGAGATATAATGTTTCAGCTGCATATAAGACTTCTGGTTTAATTACCGTATGATAATGCCTTATCTTTGTATTCCAGGAGAGGGACCTCTTGTTGTATGTTTGGTAAGTTGGAAGGCTAATTCAACTTTATTTCTCCTAGATTCCATAGCTTTTTTTCTAGGGCGTTCCAGCTGATCCATTTAAAGTCTGTTTTTATTTTATTGTGAAATTTTAAAATGAAAAAGTGTGAGGCGTGAGAGTTTCCTGGTGTTCTGGCGACTCCGAATGTGAACTTTCAAAAAAGCAGTTAATTTTAGTGTTATAAAAAATAACTATAATTGCCGCTTTTTTACTTCCGTATTTACAATGAAAAATGATTATTTCTGCACTTTTGATTTAAAGTTTTTTTTTTAGGTTATGGGGTTTTCAGAGGCCTTTGATTCAACGATCAAAAGAGCCTATTGTGCAACTACTATCCTTAGATTCTAGTTCAGTAAAATGGTACCCTCGATGAATTTTAGCTGACCACTGACTTTTTGACAGAAATTCTCGGAGCCTTGGAAAAGCATGTTTCCTTAGTCATAGATTATGTGGCCTGCATTACACACGTTTTCTTCTTGGTGTATCCTATTCTCTTCGCGTGTCCTTCAGATCACAATGTCCTGCAAAGAGTCACACGTTTATCTTGAATTATTCTTTACCCAGGATCTTGATGTTTCTGGATGACAGCATTCTAGTCTTTAAGTACAATTCCAGTCAGCCCAGTCATCGCAGCTCTATAAGGGTTTGACAGAGGAAGTCTTCTGTTTTTAGGTTTAATTATAAGATCCTTTGATACCGCCTTCTCTATTTTCAGTTTTCCCTTGTAGATCTAGATCTACAGATGTCTGGCTGATTTATTTTTGGTCGTCGTTTTGCTGGTTTGCTTAAAATGTTTGTCATCTCTCGCTTCTTTCTCTACAGGGCTTCCTAGAGTCCCTCCTTGTTATTTTCACTTCTCTGGCCACCATACACAGTCCATATACTTACACTAACATGAAAACATCTAACTATACAGCAGGTAGATAAGGAAAGATCAAACCCAGCTAGGGCATCTCGGAATCGCCAAACCCGTACCTACAATATGTAGCTCCTTGAGGGAGTTCCACTTATGATAGGAATATTGATGATAATAAACCACTGCCTCGGGAGTATATTACTTGGAAAAAGATAATTTTAAATACAGTCTCCTTTCTGGCAGCAACAGTTGATGTTTTATCTACAGGTCTGCTGGTTTTACTTGGCATAATACCTCTTGTATTTTATTTGTAACTTATCTTAAGCCGCCTCGGTTGATAGCGCAATGGGCTTCCACCCCGAGGACCCGGATTCGATTCCCGGCCAGGGCTTGGCATTTTCATACGATATAAATCGTCCCATCGTCTGCATTAGCCCAAGTGTGCACAATAGTAGGACGTTAAAAAAAAAGTAACTTATCTATTATCAGACAAATAATAGCTTTTTAACTGTACATTTAATAATACTTTTGAATTCAATTAAAATTAGGCTTGTTTTTAAGGTTAGCACTCTTCTTCGAATAAGTTTATGCAAATTTCCATTTGAACATATTATAGTAATACTTAGGCTGACACATGGAAATATGAATTATGTATAAATAAATTTAAGAACCCTTCAAAAAGTGATTTATAGTCAACTTAAATATATTAAGGGAGATATTAAATCGATCCTTCCATTTCTCGTATCAAAAATTGTTTTCGAAAGTAGTTTGAAGTTAAGTTAATTCTCGTAAGAATTTGTTTTAAAATATTCGCTTTTCAAATCTTCGTTTATGAAATGCTTTATGGGCAATCATTGTGCTGAGTTATTATTTAATTACATTATATTAAATAAATTAAGGTTTATTTCTTTTTAATCATTGCTGTATTATGTAAATCCTTATTTTTTTCAGGTTTTCAAAGAAAATGACTTTTTTACTGTTTTCAAATCATTTTTTCCAAAGTTTAGCACTATTTTTAAAACAACGGCGTTTACAGTGCTGTGTTCGAGCGAAACATGGAGGTAACACAACATGCACAAATCAATGCCCTTTATATGCCGGTGCGCTTTGTTCGGACTTTAATGCAATCGTGTCACATTGCAAAGGCCGTTTGTTATTTACCTGACGCCAAAGGTCAGAAGTAACGCGATTATTTCGTCACGCTAAACAAATGCATCAGTAACGTTTGCCACGATATTGTTCAACATAATTATTGTTAAACATAACGGAAAAAACAACTCATCCACATTCGCATCCATTTCTATTTTATTTCAATGTAATAAAATATATAAAATGCAAACTAGAAAGGTTTTAACATGTATCATGTTTTTGGGATGGTTGTGATGTTGAATTTTGCGCTTCGCGTGATGCGAATGCACTAATTTATATTGGTAATTTTATTAGAAGATCAGTTGTTTTATATTAATTCGTAACGATCAGCTGATTCGTTGAACATTTCATAGGCTATAATACGTTTTAGGGTATGTTGTTAAAAACTAGCTGTGTCATAGTAAAATATAAGTTGTTTTATGTCAATTCGTAACGATCAGCTGATTTAATTGAACAGCTGATAGACTATAATAAGTTTTAGATTATGTTGTTAAAAACTAGCTATGCTAAATTGTCGTGTCTTAAAACAAATTATCGTAATTAAAACAAAATGGAAGAAAACCTGATACACAATTTTTATTTTTGGTTCAATAACAAAAATTATCACTTTTCACTGACTACTATTGCGAAAATACAACTAAATAACATGTGATAAAAAGTAGATTTTTAAAAAAAGTACTTAATGACAGTCTTTTTAATACGGTTAAACAGGATTTTTTGGGTGATGAATTTTCTCAAGGTATTACAAAAATCGATTATTATGTCGAACAAACATTGCGGACATAATGAAACTGTTCTACATTTCAGGATAAGCGCTCATAACTCTACCGATTTTATGAAGTGACTAAATAATGTAACATTTTTATAGGCTACCCAAAATCCTGATTATATCTACCTTATTTTTTATAAATTGTTCAATCATCAGTTCTATTATACTATTAGTTTACAAAGTCCTATTTGTAAAGCTAAAGGTACATTTTAAACAAAACAAATGCGGAAAAATGGCGTACCACTATCAAAAGCGTATAATTTAAATAAGATTAAAACGGCTTGTTTAAATGCAGATTAGAAAATTTTAAACAGGCAGCTGAGGCATCGAAGGGATGTGTTGATTGTTATCGGGGGCTGCAACATTGTTTACTGAAAAAGATAGATACGTTGTGCGCATGCTCCATCGGGAACCTCGAAGCGTCGGTCCTGAGTCCTGCCTGGACCCTAGTGCTCAGTCATCCCCAGGTCTTCAAGTTGGCCCGCGCTATTACGTGTAATAATATAACCTGTTCAGTTATTAATTATGTAGTATTATTTCGATAAATACGATATTAGTGTTAAAAATTTTACTTAAAATGTAATTACGGAAATACTGTATAACGCGCTCCGTTTATGCGATTGGTGATGTGACGCAGTGATGTGTGAACAGATAATGGTAAAACGCGGTGAAATTATTAAAGTAATAATTATGCAAATATTTTAGTGTGACTTTTGTTGTTATTTTTTCTAAATACAATGTTTAGTCTGTTTTATTAGAATAAATTACTTTTGTTATAAAACCGTGTAAATTTGTTTGTAATACCGGCGCAAAGTAAATTTTAGTGACAGTCTGTGCACGGGAAATAGTTTCAGAATAAAATGATTTAATTGTAAAATATACGCAAAACAGTGGATACAATGGAGGCTGTGCAAGATGTACTTTATATAGGATATAGAATTAACAAAGGTCAGTATTTCTGTATAAAGTAAGGTTAGTTATTTGAAATTAAACCATTTTAATGTTAAGCTATAACTACTAAATATTTAAATATGTTTTATTTTACTCTTAATGTAATTAAGAAATTTATTACAAATAATTCTTTACCGTGAAAATATTTGTCTACATATGTTTCAAATAGTTTTAAAGTAAGATAGTTTCAAAAATTATAATATGGTTATTTTTTTTCAAATATATGATTGTCACATTCAACAACCTTTACTGAGGGATTACATTTTTATCGTGAAACAATAATTTTTTAAATTTTTATTGGCGTATCTGACTTAAGGTCTTGGGATTAAAACAGTGGGTTCTAACATTGTGTTTGTCTGTTCTGGTCAATTTTTACTTGAGTCTTCTAAAAAAAACCTTTAATATCAGCCTAATCTACCAAAATTAGTCCCGACTAAGTAAAGTAATACTTTTTCTTACAAATTACTTGTTCCATATTCAGTATGACATAAGCTAAGCAAAGTGTAGGCCTACACTACTGAATATCCTTACGGCAGGACTCAGCCTTGAAATGAGCCTCAAGCACAAGTGCGAAGGCTTTATAATTTCACACCAGTTCGAATAAAACTTGGAACAGATATTCATAATAACTTTGAAAAGTTTGTTACCCTTTGCAGTTTTTTCAATTTATTTCAAATGTCGGCCATCTTTAAATAAAAAAAGTCTTTTTTTTGAACAGCGATAAAATCTTCAAGTATTAGTTTTTTAAATTTAAAAAATACAAAAATAAACTAGTCAGGTGACAGAACTAGATCGTTTTACTAATTTAAACAGAAATTGAAATAAAATTACGATAATGAAATATTTTTTTTAATGGTAAAATGTTTTTTTATGAGTTTCTATGACTTTTGTAAGCAAGCTGTGAGTTATTTCAACATTATTACGTCTTTGGTTATTTTTACAAGAAATATTTTCTTACAAGAAAAAGAATGATTCCTTTTCTAGTTTTATCACCTCAGATATATATTGTTTAATTAATTTATGAAATTTAAAATTAAATTACGAATAATTGGTTTCCACTATTAGTAAGATAAAATGTCTATAATTTCAGAAACTTTTCGTGAAGTAAAAAAATATTTATGTAATATAATATTTTGTAAGTTTTTTTTTAATAGGCTTATTTTTATTAATTCTGTAAGGAAGGTGCGGTATATTTCAAAATCTTTATTTCTATGATTGTTCTTTCTATGAATAGCATGTTGATTATTGACTGATTCCGTTTCTAGATTTGTCACGTCAAAGGTAATTTATGCAAATCAGTTAACTGCCTATTCAGTAGCACTACTACGTGTGGCCATGCATTATGTCTACCTGTAATCTATTAGCAAAATTGGAAGGGACAGATAAACTTGCCATTTTATTAATAGTAAATGGTTTTCTTTCTTCATTTCTGGAAAGTAATGTATACACAATCATTACATTGATTTAACATTAAAATGATAATGTTATCGTAAAAATAAAATTAATTCACGAACAGCTGTTTTTACCAACTTAAAATTGCGTCGATTTCAGTTCTCATGAATAAAAAAAAATGAGTTAGATGGTTGTTTCTGGCCAAACCAAAATTTTATCGTGCATTTAAATAAAAATCATATTATTGTGTTTGGTGTTTGTGACGTGTATTTTCAATGATTTGTTAACTTTATGTTGACCTCAACAGAGGGATTTGACATTTTGTATGTCAATGTATGCCTGAAGATGAAACAGGAGTTTTCGAAACCGCGGTAGTCTTTACGAGGTGAGTGAAAACGTCCACTAGACGAAAGAAAATAGGTCATAATCCCAATTATTTTTTAAAAAAGAAGATTTTTTCTTAATGTTTGTCCGTATTTCTGTGTATCAAATCAGCTTTCAGTATAGTCCGTAATAACTCAACAAAATATATGTAACCAACTTTCCGAATTCCGGTTACAGGAAAAAGTTCCGTAAAGTGGGCCAAATTCCTGAAAATCATCTTCTACATCTGAATTTTGCTCGCACAATTTACCGTACAAGAGCAAAGAACAAAAACGGTCTATTACCGAACCAAAAATGTAAATTGTGTATCATGTTTTCTCGGTTCCTTATTTTGTTATTAATTAGTTGATGTCGCTCTTCAGTTATAACTCTTTTAATAGTTGTTACATTTTCAACATTAATTTAATTTTTTCTTTTAAATTTATTTTCTAATCGTCTTAGTTTTTCTCTTTAATTTTTTCTTCATATTTGTTCTTCATTTAAAACATATTTTTTAAATGATTTTATTCTGTATCATTTAAAAAATATTTTACTATCAGTAAAAAATTTTTACTATCAAAAAAAAATATTTTAAAATATAAAATAAATAAAAATAAAAATATTTTACTATAATAAAAATTATTATAAAAAATAATAATTATTTCATTTTTAACATTAATTTAATTTTTTCGTTTTAATTTATTTTCTAATTGCCGCAGTCGTTCCTTTTAATTTTTCTTTATCTTTTTTCTTCATTTAAAATATTTTTTTTTAATTGAGTTTATTTTATTTAGAAATTGACTTTTTCAACAAAACCTTAATTGAAATGATATTGAAGCAACAGCTGTTGTGCTAAATCAGCTGTTTAGTAGTCACAATTACAATTATCATATATACAATAGCACGCAATGCATTAAATATATGCAATATGATATTGGCACGCATCGCGCAAAACCCAACATCACAACTAGCCTTAAAACATGATACATGTTAAAATAAATATTAGCCATATTTTATTAGATTTTATTTTCTTGAAATTTGCAACGCGACTTATCAATAACTAATATAATAATTTTATACGTTGAAGCGATTTCATTATATATTGTTACGTTTGTCGAAGTGTCCAAACAGATTTTTACTTTGCGTTAAACGAAGTATAATTGTAGTGATCGTGGAAAATCTATTTTGTGATTTGGATTAATCCATGTAAAAAAAGAAATCAATGATGTTTTAATTGTTAATATATTGCTAAAGAAAAAAAGTAATGACCTATTTTAATTTTTTTCTTATTTTTTATTATTTTAAGGCAAAAAACACACTTATCGCCTCCCTAAACGTAAGTGTGAGTGTAAAGTGTTTAATTCGTAAGTGTAGTGTTATAAGTGTAAGTGTTTGTTAGACTCGGGTCCCTCGAGGGACGCATAAATCCTCTCAATAGGTGCAGCTAGTCTGCACGCCCCTGCAGGGGACCGATTTTAATACAATGTTGGTTTGATTTACTCATATGCTGACATTTAGTTAATTTTTTCAAGTACAAAATAGCTTAAACCCTCTTTGGTTAAACTGTGAACTTCTCAAAATCGGATGCTGTTATTGTAATCAATTGTAAACTTATTGTAATTATAGTGACCAAACAAAATATCAAAATATTGGGGAGTAGGCTGTCGAAATAAAATAAAAATACGATGCAATATCTCAAAATCGTGTTATCCGATTTTAAACTAAATCTTAAACAGACCGACAGAAGTAGAAATTTAAATAAGTTTAATTACATTGGTTCCAATTGTTAATTGCTCTAAGAATTAATTATTTTGAAGGCTGGACTAGACATGAAGCATAATGGTGTTTTTTAATAATTTAAATAATAATTATTGAACTTATTTTTATACATATTAAACAAAATCTTCCACAAAGTAAGTATATGGTGTATTTAGCTATTAAGGCTTTAACGTTTTGTGCTAACTGGGTTGTGTATTAGTATAATGGAATTAATTATAATTTAAATATTTATTATTGAATTTACTTATGTAAATAATAAGATTTACGTTATCATTGTTTTAAAACGTTAGATATCAGTTAATAAAATATATTTTTTAATTGTAGAAACGCTCTAAATAATTTCGTACTATATAGATCGGGATTGTATTACAATGACGTTAAATATAATTTGATTATTTTTTTGTTCAACTATTTTTAAAAATAATCTAAAAGACATAAATACTTAAAGTAGGGATAAATTAAAGTAGAGTGTTTGAACTTACGTGCTTTACCTTAATGAGCAGAAATTAATGTTATGGTTTTTATGACGTTTTTCATTATCAAAAATGTAATCAGGCTTGTCCAAAGAATAAATACCTCACTTCAATAAATACCCGGTTGTAGAGTAATCTAGAAAAGAATAAAATTTCACTCTAACCGTCGTTGAATGGTTTTTTTTATTTATTCGCGAATTGTAAATATTTTTTGTTTCAATTTTTCTACACTAACACGTATTATGATTCTTTATATATTACCAAAATTTGGGGATCCGATTTTGATAAATTAAGATGTTCTCTTTTTTTTATGTTTCTAAATACCGAATCAGATTTTGGTTGTGAAACTAAACGGTACCGATTTCTCTGCTCCGTACGTTAGCGGCTGATATTTTATACAGAAAATTATAACCTGAAATTAAAATTATGAAATACTTTACTAAAACATAATACATAATTTATCACTTTATTGTATAATTTTTTTTACCATTTTTTTTGTTTTTTTTTTTTTTGTTTTGTTTTGTTTTTTTTTTGTTTTGTTTTTTGTTTTTTTTTTTTTTTTTGTTTTTTTGTTTTTTTTTTTTGGTGTTTAACGTCCACAATAGTCGGACGTTAAACACCAAAAAACAAAAACAAAATTTGGTAAAAAATTATACCATAAAGTGATAAATTATGTATTATGTTTTAGTAAAGTATTTCATAATTTTAATTTCAGGTTATAATTTTCTGTATAAAATATCAGCCGCTAACGTACGGAGCAGAGAAATCGGTACCGTTTAGTTTCACAAAAAAATATACGAAACAGGAAATTATTCCAACTATCGTCGGAACTGTGCGCGGAGTGTTGAAACTCACATTAGGGTTGGGAAGGAAAGGAAAGGGCACACCGCAAAGTGCGTACAATAAAACTTGTCCAATAAAAGTTAACCCCTTCCTTCCATTGTAGGATGGCTCAACTTCTTCTCTCCTGAATCACTTGAATGAAGATTGGTTGCCTTTTTTCGGTCTAAACTTATCCGCCGTGTATGAATACAAACCTTCTAATGAGCATCAAACTGAACAGGCGCATTGCAAATCCTAATTATAAACTGTTCAACAATTAAAACACTATTGAAACTACCATCATTACAAGATCTACATCCGATACCTTGAAATGAACGATCCTGACCTATAGGATTACTTTTTGATGGATCGTGTTTGTACATATATTTGATTAACATCCACAGTTGGCACCCCTGCATTACGTTGTTAAGCGTCGCAAGTCTCACAAAAAATTAATTATAATTAAAATTTTCTGCGTTTTCTTCCGGGATCACACATTGCACGTCTGAGACGCACGTGATAACCATTACACTACGGAAACTACGAAGAAGTTTATATTGGTAGTTATATTAAAAGATCAGTTGTTTTACATTAATTCGTAAAGATCAGCTGCTTTATTGAACCGCTGATAAGTTTAATGTTATGCTGTAAAGAACTAGCTATGTTATGTCGTGTTTTCGAACAAATTATCGTAATTAAAATAAAAAAGAAGAGAAAACACGATACACGACTTTTATTTTTGGTTCAATAACATTTTTTTTTAAATTAGCTTGTTAAATAAAACATCAGAATCCTCCAGTCTACCATTCTTACAAACTGTTTAGTTCAATAGTTTTTTTATAAAACTATAGCGTACTATAGCGAACATACGCGCACGCGCACACACAAATACAAATTGTGTAACAAGGCGTTAAGTTTACATGTAAACACACTGTAAGTGTGAACTTGTGGTTGTTTCACAAGGCGTAGCATACGCTCTCCAACTTGTTGCTACACTTCTTAATTCCACTTTATTTATTAAAGCCGCTTATTTGAATTCCCTTCCTCTTTGCCGAGTTTGATGCAAACAGATAAATTACAAATTCTAGAGTTTAATTACAACATCGACACACTTTATTAAACAGTTAGTTAATGTAATTGACAGTTCCTGTTTGATTGCTCCTTACTGACTGCTGACATTAACACAATTAAATATATTACTACTGCGAGCAAACATTTGTCTACGAACTGTGTATTGTAGCTGGAAATAATGTTATTTTAAAAGAAGAGACGAACAAGGCTAGGTTATTTTAAATAATTATTGATATTATGTAAGGCAATTAAACATGAAAAAGAAAAGTAACAGTAAAAATTATTTAAAATACAAAAAAGTTGTAGAAACAATAAAATTAGGCGCTAATCTACTATATTTATTAAATCACGTTTCTTTAATATCGGCATTGTCCATACAGTTGTATCCTACGATAAGGGTTGAGCAGGTTTCTGTTCACGGAGCATTCGCTTATTCTATGGGGCAATCGATTAACATAAATTCTACTATCGGATTTTTTATTACAAACCCCTGACTTTGATTTATTGTCACAAGCAAACGAAAAATATGCAATATTTTTCATCGAGAGTAATATATTTAAAAAAAAAAGTTTTTCAGAGTCTTTGCTGTTGTTGAACTTCATGACTAAGAGTTTCGGGGATGAAAAAATTCCTTTTGCATCGATTGAATACAAATTGGAATTTTAGGTCTACAATTTACCCAGTTATTGAGGTTTTTTGTGACTTTTTCGATAGGTTTTTGCAAGAAAATATACCTTGAAATTTCGTCAGTAAGTATGTGGTAGTGATTTTTTAAACACCGGCTGCTCTGGACCGTGCTCAGTGGCGGAGGTAAGTTTTGTACTGTGACCCAGCGAGTCAAGTCGGACAAAGTGCACAGTGAAATGGATATACAAGTGGATTGACAAATTGCAAGTTGTTCGGCTTTCGTTTACTCCAATGATTCACCAGGAAATAAAACAATAAAGGTTTCTCATTGGTCTGTCAAGGGGTTTGTGTGTACGAAACGTTCAGTGAAACGAGACATAACCCGACTTCCAGTAAATAGAAGGCAAAACAGATTCTTTACTATACTTCTGCAACAGTACAAGATTTTGGTTGACAAAAAACGATAGCGGAAATGACTCATTCATTTCACCTCTTACCCGCACCCTCACACTTTTCCACTCCCAATCACTATGTAGGTTTATCAGTGTCAGTTTTAGTTATTCTTTAATTTTTATTCGTGCGTGTCGATGTTATAAATATTTTTATTTTGTGAATTGTGACGTCAGTCCTTGCAGTTTCTTTGTTTGATTCGTCAGTGGCATACAAGTGGTTATAAGTGAAATCGCCTGAGAACTAAAGCATGCCAAACTCTCCTTATATTCGTAATATTCAAAGCAGTTCATTCTTCAGTAACGTATACATAGATAAGTCCGACAGGCAATCGTTATACAAGTCCAAGACTCGGTGCGTATCCACTGTTGCCGGGCCCATCACCGTGTATCTTTATAATTAATTGTTAATAATAATTCAATATAAATTTAAAATAATTGGTCAATATTTTCTTTTGTGAAATGTTTATCCTAATGAGATGGTACTATTATATGCACGTAAATATCATTTGATTAATAGCATTGTAAGCGGAATGGAGTAGTATACTAGAAAAATTGAAAATTTTCATTTATATTTCAGAACATTACAGACAACAATGACTGCAAGAGAATTTTTCCTAACCCTAAAATTATCGACATGGTAAAATCATAAATTTTAACAACAGAAAAATACTCCGAAAACTGTGTGTTTTTTTAAACGTATTAGTCTTAAAAATATATGTTCAATTTTTGAAAAATTGTATAGGTGTAATTGTTCAGAATAAAAAAACTAAGGTAACCGTATAATTACACTTATTATAATATTTTTAGTTTGCTTGTAACAACGAATCAAAGTCAGGAGACTAGGATTGAAAATGCCCTCCAGTACGACATTCTTCTTTGTTCGTCTGGACAGTCTATCCTTCCGTGATACCGCAACCATCCACCTTTCAATCGCTTTTTGCACTGTTTGTTGGCAATTTTAGATTTATAATTCCTTTGTTTTGTTTTGTTGGAATGTTTTCCTTTCCATAAATGCTAAACATGCCACGCTAATATTTTGTAATGCATGTAAGAACTGACGATCTTGTATAAACCATCACTTTATTAATATTTAATATACGTATAATCTATATCCTATTTAAGAATTTAACGATTCTTAAATTGGACACATTTAGAAAAAATATTTGTACGTTAGTAACCATGAACAAAATAAAGTAATATAACTTGCATTTAACAAATTTTTAATCTTGTCATTTACGTGCAGTACTGAAATTGGAAAATAACAAGGTAAAGCCCCCCCACTTTGGGATTTAAGTGGATTAACTTTTGTAACGAAGCAGTGGTACTCGGCGTATATCAACCTTTGCCTCCTCTTGCCAAGTACTGTAAATCCGACAATACAGTATACGCTCTTGTACATAATTAGATTAGGTAGCGAAGTTTGTATATGTTGTACACATAAATGTGGAATTTGGATGTTAGCAATCTGGATTTTTTTTCCAATTTTTGTTCTAATCTGACTGTCGATTTGCCAATATTAACGAAAGGTCAACATTGGTACAAACTCGTTGATAAATTAGAAATATTTATTTCGCAGCAAAATCAGTTCAAAATTATGAACACTTAAAATCTCATAAATACGCATTGACGTCATGTACAAAACTAAAACTTCTTTGCATACAATTTTTTAAAATATTTTCCTTTCATTGTATATTGCAATCTTAAACAATAAGTTCAAATAATTAATAAACTAAACATTGAAGTGGTACAAACAACTTATAACATATCAATTGAAATTAAAGTTCTATTCAACTTGAAACTAAATCTAACACATTGACAAAGTGACATATTTAACGGTAAAGGTATATAGTCGTATAAAACATCAAATATATATTAAATTTAAATCAATAAATTACGTTATTATGTTAACTCTAAAAGGTTTCTTCTTAAGGCGTTGTAGGTAATTTATCCTAAGAAGTTGATGGGCTTCCACATTAATATTTTTTACAGTCTTTATTTATGAATGATTGTTTCTTCAACAAAATTTAAAATTCAAGTAGGCATTTAAATCTCCGTTACGTCGGTACCACTTCGCATCTGTAATTGCTCGATTGATCATTCTGTGCTCGCTGAATTTTCAAACTGTTAAATTTTCTCGTATATCCCAAAATTCAACAACCAAATAGGTTTAATGATAGGCTGGTACAGTAGCCTTTTATTGGAAAGATTTCATTGCTATTTTCTCCCTTTCAAACAACAGAAATGACACAATTGTAGCTCTGCTTTTGTTAATAGCATGGATTTTCCAAGCATAACGTTTATCCGAGTGCATTCTAAAATATTTTACAAAGTTAAGTTGTGGTATACTTTGATCAGATATGGAAACTGTTTGGCCAGGATAAACATGTCTTAGTGAAAATATTATGTTGTCTGATATCGATTGGATTCATTTCAGTCTTTGCCACAAAATGAAAAGAAACTAATTTGATATACACAGAACAAATAACAAACTAGTCACTATACGTTACGCTAATGTAAACTACTTCTGTTTCGAATCCCTGTCAAGGTGATCACTATGTTACCGGACTGTATATCAAGACTGTAAATTTCATATTTTATTATTTTTGTATTTAAAATCATCATAAAATCATTCTTAAATTCTAAACATTAAGAAAAACCTGAAATAAAAATTATGATTGTTGTTAAGACAATCATAGCCTGGCATTTTTTTCACTTTAAAACCGGGTGGGCACCAAATGCAGAGCGGAGTTACGCTGAGCAGAGCAGAGCAGACTACTCATTCAAAACCTAACCCTTTGGTATGTGACCACTGAAAGCGAAACTTAGCTGAGCGGATCCAAGTGGCGTGGCAAGGCTCTGCTTCGCTTTGTGGCCGCACTTACACTAAAAACTAACCTAATACGTTAGGTTTTGAATGCGTAGTCTGCTCTGCTCAGAGTAACTCCGCTACGAATTTGGTGGCCCACCGGCCTTAGCGTTTTAGTTAAAAAAACGAAAATGAAACCGATGGTAGTTTGTCTTAATTCATGCAGGTATTAAAGCATACTTATTATTGTATTTAAATCAGAATTTGAAAAAAATTACACTTAAAGGATTTAATTGGTGGCCATTTTTTAAAATATTAACATTATCTGTTTCAAAATATTCGTATATAGATATTGTTTAATGGGAAATTTGTCTCCATCACGTCACGTTAACGTATTGCAAGCCGCATATTAAAGTATAAAACGTTTTAGAAGATTAGAAGCAGGTGCATTCTACCAGCCTCCGCACCCTTATGTTCAGTTCCCCTTCTATTTAATTTATTAAGCTTATGCTTTACATTGTTTACACCTCGTTCATCTGTATTTGCTTATTTTACCTCCCCACCTATTGTTTCTTCTTCTTTCTTCACTGAATCATCAGTCAGTGTTCTCGGCACCTATAGACAGGCTTACAGTTTGTGTTTGTTTTGTAAACGAAATGTTATATATAGCTTCATTTGCATTCCAATGTTATATATATAGTTTTACTTGAATCCCACATCCCAATTTTCGAAAATTGTAACGCTGTTAACTTTTGAAAGCGACAAAATTTTTTTTACTAGTGTATTTTTTTTCACAAGAACTAATACTTTCAAGAAACATTAACGAAAAAATATAATTCAAATAAATTGTCAAAATAAAAGAACTTTTATTTCAAATATAAGTAGAATTATAAGATTGAATTTTATTTTCCTGTTCAGGTTCGTATTGAAGTAAACATGGCGCCCTATAAGTCAGCATAATTAAATGTTCAACACAAAGATTTAATTAAAATCATTCTTAAAACTAATTTGCATTTGTGCAATAATTCCTTTTTGTAATAAAATATAGTTTTACGTTGCACTATTTTGAATTGGAAACATAGAATCCACGGTTGTGTATGGAAAATATTGTCGTATAATATTATTAATTTTTCGAAATTCTTTACATCAAATACAATTACTCCAAAGAATTGTTTTGTCGTCGTTTCAATGTTTTAATCTTTGGCTATGGTATCTCTTTCAAACTAAAGAGTTTTTAGAATTTAAGAAAATGTTCTATAATTTTAGTTGTATTTTATTTCGAAAAAATAAAATGTGTGTGTGTGAGTGTGTATGCGTATGCGCCAATGTTGATTATTAATTAGATTCTTGAAATTAAATAATTATCCTAATGTTTTATAGCGTCTTTCTTTAGACATTTTTTAATTAAAAAAGTTAAAACAAAAACAATTGTAACGCATTACCTCGTGCTAACAGCTGTTTAATTACTTGAATGTTTATGAATCTTTTATATTACTTGAATGTTTATTTAAACAGCTGTTCATTATATGCTCTCAGCTAATAATTGCCAAATAACATATACATTCACAGTGAAACCGGTTGAATGTCACAAGCAACGAAGTATAGATTCTATTATTATACTATTTTATGTAAACTGTATTTAAATTTTAAATACCCGATATATAATATCGATTTAAAACATAATGATGACAATATTCTTAAAGCGTAAAATCTTATATAAAAATTGCATTTTGTACACCTGATTTAAATATCTAAAATTTTTAATTTTTATTTGTTAATGAAAATATAATGCATGAGATTAATCCTTTTCTTTAAATGAAACCATGAAGTAGAAATATCAGAGAATAAAATAATATAAAAATATAATAACCCCTATACACAAGTTTAAAATAAAGACTCGTATTTTGAAATAGAAATTTGTAACGAAATATATTCATATCTTTTATTTTTCACAAATACAAAACGACAAATAAAATAGCATTTTTGTGTTTTAAAATTTGAAATGAAAATTTGAATTTATGTTAATTTTTGTGGTGAATTTTGTATTTCTATAACAATTGTTTTGAGTTCTGTAACTAGCCTACATAAGATCAAAACAGGTTATTGTACTGTAAATGTAGTGGTAATGGAATTTTAACATAAGCCTGAAACAAACAACATTAATTTTTAAAGAAATAAGAAGGGAATTTCAGAGGAATGGTGCAGCAACGAAAGACTTATGATCAATGTATAAACAGAGGGCGGGATGGGGTTAACAAATGGCCGAGGGGTAAGGGATAAACTGATAGTTCTTTAATTTTTAGTACATTGAATTTCAATTAATTGATTTTCAGCAGTAATTTAGTTTTTGTGTTTAATAAAACATTTTGTTGTTTGAATACCATCACTACTAAAATATGCGTAACTATTATGAAATAATTTTGCAAAAAAAAAATCAGTATTAAATATAACCAATCTAATCTGGGATAAATCATTATGGGATTTAAATTTAAATAATTCAATACAATCGGACATGCGTGTTTGGAACCAAAACAGTGTTAAAATAAATCTTTTTTACATAGAATTAATAATTAATTTTCCAAAACGTTTCGGCGGTTTTCATCACTTAAAAGAAACAATTATTTTCACTTAGCTAATATAAAAAGTAAAACTAATTAGGTTTTCAAAGCGTTATTAATGAATTTTCTTTGAAAAAACAAAATTTGCTATTTGAGCTGCCAAATATGATATTCCCAGTATCAAGTTTTTGTTATCACCATTTTTAATTTACAAAATTGTTTTTTATATTTCCACCAGGTATTAGCATTTTAACGTTTAAATTTTTAACAGTTAGAATTATACAAATTACAAATTAAAATTAATAGTTCGAAAAAATGTTGTAAATTTGCTAATAAAAAATAACGCTTTGTTTTCATAATTCATTTATTGAAGGCAATTTTTGTGAAGATTAAACATATTTTTAATTATTTTTGTATTGGAAAACATTTGTTAATAATCCAGTTGATCTGCCTAATTAATTTTGGTTTCCTTAATTTTTCATTATTTAAGATTGTTTTATATTTCAAATAAAATAAAATGTTTTTTATTTATTAATACATTTCCTGAAAATTGGCTTTAACGCTACTGAGAACATTCACTTCACCACTACTAAGTAAGTATACAAAACAGATCTATTGTTCTATTTCGTCCAACAATCTGACTTATTTTGTAAATAATATTCAATAACAATAACGTGATTTTAAAAAAAAGCTTCTCTCCCTAAACAAGCAAATTTACTGTTTTTTACATTGAAACAAAATGTTTAAGTCAACATTCGAATAACCAAATGTAATTTTTTTAAACCCTGAAAAATACCTTGGTAAAGCACGAGTACATAGCTAGTTTATAATAAAAGGTGAAAAACATAAAATTTATCAAAATAGTTTCTTCAGTTTTAGTGAATATTCTAGTCATATATTTGGTACAGTGGAGAATAGCGTGACCATCTTTATCCGAGAATTTCTTATTTTTACTGAAAGTATAAATTGTTCTGAATATTATGGTGAAAATGATTTGTGGGAACTCAAAAACTGTCGCAGTAACGTTTTGTTTGAAAATTTTTAATAAGAGGGGATTTTAAAAATTGTTATTGTTGCGTGAAATATTAGTTTTATTCAGACAAAACGTAAGATAGCATTACAGCATTACGAAGCATTACGAAGACATACATTACAAAACGTATTAGCGGTCACAATGTTAATTATTATTTTTTTATAATATTTTACACAAATATTTTTAACCATCAATTTTATTTACATATATAGTGGAGGCAGTGGAATGTTCGTTCCCTATGTTACATCAATAAACTAAATAAATATTTACTGCAGTGTAGTTAGTGACTTTGCCACCACAAGCAGCACAAGCGCAATCGGAAATCATGTTTTTTCATTAGGCCTACATAACTTTTAAGCCTAAACTGGATATTTACAATACACATATAAAACTGTGTTAGTTAGGTTCTTCAGTGTATTTTTGAAAACGTTTCCATTGTTGTACGTTAATAATAACACGCAATTAATTTTAAATTTTCGCGATGAAATTCGTTACCTACTTTCGCGCGGTACTGATTCTGAGGTTATGCGGGTCGCTTTTATTTTCGATTTTTTTCAACTTCCCGTAGTTTACGCTCTCATGTATGTATTATTAATAAAGGGCATTTAATACGTTTTAGTTCGATTCTGAAGCCACTTCTTTAAAGTTTCTCTTTTCATTTTAAATTTATTAATTATAAGACAAGAAACAAGGAACCAGATGTCCGTCACTAGGAATGAATCGCAAAACAGATGGCCTATGAAATGAAATAAATTGTAAACACACTTCAAAATGGAGAAAGTTTCTACTAATTTTAGTGAATAAAAATAACAATTAACAAAATTACAAAATATTTAATTAAAGTAAAAAAAATGTTTATGTAATATTTGTACTATTTAGTGATAAATCCTATCATCCGATATGAATCTAATATTTCACGCAAAGAAAACAATTTTCGAACCATACCGCTGTTAATATTCAAAAAGTCGCTACGGCAACAATTTATCAGTCCCAACAAAAAATTTGCCATTATAATATTTAGAATATATATTATATTCTAAATATAATATATATTTAGTTTTTTTTAATAATAGTTTTTTTCTAATAGTTTTTTTTTTAAAAAAGTTCTTTGATAACTGTGGTCAAGGTATTCTCCACAATTACCAAAAAAGAAAATGCATAACCGAAGTCAGTGAAAAGAGAATTATTGTTCAGGAAAAACCCTCTCGGTTGATTTTATTGTTGACATTTCCAAAACAAATCTAATTGAACCATTACAGACGATGTCTTATATTTACAGACGATGTTAAAATGTTGTCACTTTATTACTTCAAAACACCTTACTGTCGTTGCCATTATACTATTACACAGTACAGGAGCTGCAAAGTTATTCATAAGAACAGCTGATTAAAGTCACCTTCAACACTTTGACAAAAACACTTCGAGCAACGCAGTTTAATTACATGGCAGCCACACGACATATACTAAAGCTAATTTATTCCTCTATGTATTATGTATTTCTCTTCTCATATATGTCCTGCTATACATGCAAATGTCAAGCTATATCACATAGCTCGGTTCAAATAAAATAATTTCACATATAAAGTCTGTAATTTAAGAAGTTATATTCCGTATTTACAGGTTTATATTAGTGATATTTGAATTTTTTGTTTACACAACGAAGTTAAGTTTTATTTCCTCACTATACGGACAGGGTGGTCTCTAAATGCGGCGTGGAGTTGCGCTTAGCGGAGCGGACTAGGCATTCAAAACCTAACGTAATATTTTTGATATAACTGCGGCCACTTGACTCTGTCTAGTTCGGTTTCGAAGCTGACTCCGATTATCCCACCACCGATCTCTGACCATGCCTACAAACTTATTATTTCTCTTTACCTAAATTACCGTTGCCTAGGTTACGGTTTTTAAACAGTTTCCTAGAATCCTTTACAGTATACTTAAATATTTAGATTTAAAAGATACAAACGCGTTCTTTAGGTCTGGCGGCCACCAAATGTGGAGCGGACCGGAGTTGCTCTAAGCGTACCGGAGCTGAGCGGAATGAAGATGAATGGCAAACGGAAGCGGAATAGTCAGTTTAAAGAAGGCTATCTTTATGTACCTTTTAAATCTGAACATTTAGGATTACTTTAACCGATTATAGCAACGATAACCTAGGCTACGATAAATAATAAGTTTGGATGCGTGATCAAAGTAGTGAGGGGAAGTGGAGTGTTAGCCAGAAAACTAAACCAAGCGGAGTGGAGCTTCACTACGCTTTCAGTTTAAACAATAGGTTAGGTTTTGAATGCGTATTTGGTGACCGCCCGGCCTAATAGTGACCGAGCAACATATCCCATAAAGTATTTAATGTTTGTGCACATCAGTAGGGACTAAAGAAAGTTCATAAGTTGGTTGATATTCTTACAAGCAAGCCTAAAATTGTCTATATTTGGCAAAAGAGAAGGAACAACTTTGACCTATCAATCTATTTTGATGGATAAGCTCTTTTAAGGTACTTAACAGTCCTTAAGACATAAATTAAACATTGTTAGTATATTAGGTTCGGAAACTATAGGAAGTTTACAAAATTTTGTAAAATCTATTTTATTGTTCGATTGTTAGTTATAATAATATTAAAATTTATAATTTACTTAAGATTACAATTTCTAATAAAAAATATATTTAAACTATAATTTTGTCTAAAATAAAATTAATTATTTTACGTTGCCAGTTAATGTTGGAGTTCAGGTTCAGCAAAATATGCTAAACCGATTTTGAGACTTGGTAGCCTAACCACTGGGTTTTTGTGATGTGTGATGTGCTCAATGCTTCCGTAACAGAATATATTCTGGACAAAACGCAGTGGCCTTGCTTATTGGGAGTGATTTTATTTATTATAAATGCGCCGTATTAAATCATACTTGTTGCTTGTCAAATTTATTCTCGCTATTCGTTTGATAAAATGCTCATTTCTCCTAAGACGGCTTCGCCGAGATTAAATTTATTGGAGCCGTTATTTATTACGGAGTGCCTTGTTTCTTAGATCCGTTATGCAAATTTATCCAGTGACCGGAAATATATGATTTATTACTTTTCTAATAGTATCGCCTCAAGTGTAGGCAAATACAGCGATATATTCTGTTGCAAATATTTCATTTTTCAAAAATAAAGTGTTATTTTGAAGTATAACAAAAAACATTCGTAACTACTTCAATAGCCTAATGGACACTCGAAATAAAATAAATTAAAAATATTTTTTGTATTCAACCCTTATATCTCAAAATTCATAATAAAATTGTAATAACAAGGCTTTAATAACATTGTAGCCTCTTAAATACTTGAAAACATACATTTCATAAAGTTTAGGATAATAATCTTACTTTTCATTCCTATAACTCAAAAATAATATGAACTTCTGTTTTGCATTTTTTTAAACTTAAGAAATAAATATAGGCTATTCTGAATGTAATCGAACTTTTTTTCGCTAAGAACGTTGTTATTTTATTAAGTACATATATATGTCTTCCCTATCTTCAAATATTTTATATTTCTTGGCTCGTTTCGGAATACTTCCATTATCAAACGTTTTTGCAGTACTGATCCTCCACACCTAGGTTCGTTCTTTTATACTATCCTTAACACCTCCACTCCCTACTGCTACCACGTAGTCCGGTTTCTATTTACTGATGTGCTCGCTTCTGATTGGCCCTCCCAACACTTTCTCTTTACGATAGACTTTAACGTTATAATTGTTAAATATTTGCAGGCTATGAAAAATAACGTCTGCTTGTGAATTTACTTGATAGTTTAATTACCTTTCCCCTTTAATGTCAACTTAGTTATTTCTAAGTTTTCTAAAATATTTAATCGCCTTCCTTTACCTTCACAATGTAATATTTTCACTTCTTCTGGTGTATGACCTTCTTTAACCAAATGTATAGCGTAATTTGAGTCGTTCTTTTTCTACTTAAGTGACCTTATGTGTTCATTATATCTGGTTGTAAATTTTAGTCCCGTTTGTCTTACATAAGTCGCTTTGCAGTTACTTTGTATTTTATAAACACAATTTTTACTAATTTTATCTTCTTCTTCAATCCTGCTCGTTAATTTTTATCGTGTTCTATCCCAATATGTATATCATATTTTTTTTTAAATACTTAATTTATAAGTCTCTTTTCACATGTTAGTAAACTTAATCCATTTCCGTTTCTTTACTCCTTTTTCCAGATTTTTTCTTTCCTTCCCTACTTAATTTTCCGTAATAAACTTCTTATAATTTTTTATCTTATCCATTTTTTTATAATATCCGCTATTTGAAAATGGTATTTTTATTTTTCGGGATTTTTTTCAAAGTCATTATTTTAACGATATTTTTGTTTTTTATTATGTGATACATCATTACGTTGAGAAATATTAACCCACGGAAAATCAATTTTTTACGACAAATGACGATCTTTAGCCATTTTATTACCGAAGCCATGGATGTTTACTTTGCACTGAGAAAGCTAAATTTACTACAGTAAAATGCTCATGCACGTTAACACTATAATAAAGCATTTATTATCTTTACAGTTCTTCTTATGCAAACAACGTAAAAAAATGGCTGCCGTTATTTGTGAAATTTGCGATTTGTCAGTTAAAAGTTGGAATTATGATAGTGTTGTCGAATTTCTTATAAGTCACGGCATCTTTAAAGAATCGTATTAGCGTTTTACGGAATATTAGATGTATATGCAACAACTGAGTTAAACATCCAACAGCCGAGTCGAGTTAGATTATGAAGTTGTTTTTTTACGTTTGTAAAATTTATCGTCTTTACAATTAAAAACACATTTCCTACTTCTGCTCGTTAGTCAATTTGAGGTTATATTTGTCCCTTTCGTTTTCACTTTTGTATAACTTCCCATTGTTTCCGCACTTTTTTTATATTTTTAATACTAGGCATTTATTGAAGCGTATTAGTGCAAAAATTACCGAAATTGACAAAGTCCCCAAAACTCAGTTTTACTTGAAAAATAATATGTAATTCTTCTCTATACATTCATTTTATTTTATGGTACATTTATTAGTCTATTGAATAAACGCTTAAATGCCGCTAATTTGTTCCTTTAGCATTTAGCCTATCTATATTTTTCCTTCAAATCTTAAAATCTATTTTCCGTGCCATTCTTTTTTATTTTAAATCAAGAAAATTGAAAATGCCATTTCCCTTCCCTTCTATTATAAATTTTAAGTTAGTGCGTATTATTATCTAGTAATAATTCCATATTTTTAACGTTTTTTCAACAGTTTTACCAATTTATTTGGAGGTGTTGTTCTATAATTGATTATTGGTCTAATAATGAGGTAGTTTTATTTATGTATAATAACTTGAGTTGTTACCGGTTAAATTATCTGTCGTGGAGCGCAATGTACTCTACTGTTCTTTGGGAAAATTTAAAACACTCGGAAAAACAAAAATAACGGAAAACTTAAGATCATTTAAATATGAAAATAACAACTCAAATCATGCTACACAGTTGATTAGAGAAGGACATGCTCCAGAAGAAATGGAAAAGTCAAAGAAAATATTATATTATTAAAATAAAGGAAAGCGTTTGAATATTTCAGAAAATTTAGAAATATATGAGTTCAAATTAAAGGGAGATAATAAACTAGCAAGTAAATTCATAAGCAGACGTTATTTTCCAAAGCATGAAAATGTTTACCAATTATAAGGATTAAGTGGACTGTAAAGAGAAAGCGCTGGGAGTACATCAGTAAGTAGGCGAGGGGAGGGGTCCGCCCCTTTCTTTAATATGAAAAAAGAGCCTAGATTTAGGGGATCAGTACAGCAAAAAGTCTGATAATGGAAGTATTCCGAAACGTGTTAAAAAATATGAAATGTTTGACGCTAGGAATGACAGATGTATGTACAGAACAAAATAAATGTAGGCTTATACGAAATTATAATCTTTTACCTCTGTTAATAGAAGTGCTATATATATCGCACAGAACACGTTTTCAGTGTGCATTTATATGATAAAAGTAGTAAATTAGTAATTACAAGTTTATTGTAAACGCCTTCGTATATTAAAGACAGATTTGACTCAACTTATATGTTGCTTAACATATATATTGTAAGCAACTAACTGTAAATATAGTGGTGCAACTGAAAATATCAAGTGTAAACAACACTGTGATAAACGTTACCGAGTGGCGAAAACGTCAATGTAAAATCGATTGTCTTTTGCTGACATAAAGTGATTCAGATTACCAAAGATTTTTTTCCTTTTTATATACGTTCAAATAAAAAACAATAATTAGGCCTAATCCTAAATCCAAACAGTAATGTTTTGATAAATAACGTGCTTTGCCAACACAGGTTTTAATTTCATAAATTTTAAATCTGATTTTAAAGTTTTAGAATTATTTCAAAGCTTAAAAATTCAAAGCTAAAGAATATTTTTATATTAAACGAATTGTTTAATACTATGAAATTGTTTTATTTTTGTAAATATCATACAATAATATTATTATTTGACAGAGTAATCTTTGTTTCAACCCGACCGTTGGGCAAAGTTTATTTTTGTTCGTTAAGCAGTTTTGGACAAACTGACAGATTGTTTTGAAAATTTAGTACGGCGGTACTTTGTATAATGCCCGAACTATATATATAGTAAGATTTTTTCCCATTCACTTCCGTGTCAAGATAATGATCCCTGATTTACAATAAAGAGCGTACGCGATTTTAGCAAAACGCAATGACCGATAATTTTGACATTTGATTAAAAAAGTGCATTGCATGAAGCCCTAAAGACGTAGTATGTATAAGATTTTGCTCTATTTACTTCTGTTTCAAGATGACGGCCTCTGATTTTACGATTACCAGTGTTCGCAGTTTTACCCAAACACATTCATTTTGAAATTTGGTACAAAGGTACCTCGTTTAAAGCTCAAAAGACGTATGTGTGAGATTTTTTCACCTCACTTCCGTTTAAAGATAACCAGCACTGATTCAACGTCGAGAGCGTAGTTGCTGTTTTACATCCTGTAATACTGACTGAACGGCAAAACCTACTAACATTTTGACAACTTCACAGAGAAAAAGCATAAAATTTTTGATAAATTTGGTCCAGCAATATTTTTCGAAAATGACAGTTACCGGTTAACTTGGCGGAAAATATTATGATTGTTTGACAATTTATACGACAATCTTGTATAAGGCCTAATTACGTAGGTGTAAGATTTTCTCAAATTTAGCCTATTTCTGTTTCAAGATGACTGACTCAGATTTAACGATGGCGATTGCTCGCAATTTTAATCAAACGCATTGACCGATTATTTTAAAATTCAGTACCTTTTATAAAGCCCAAAGGACGTATGTGTACAATTTCTTTTCACATTCACTTCCGTTTCAAGATGGCGGGCTCCGATTCAACGTTGAGAGTGTTGCAGGTTATTTCCTATAACACTGGCCGAACGGTAAACATCGTAATTTTGACCGATTTATGGAGAAAGAGCAAACAATTTCCAATAAAGTTGGCCACGTGACATTTTTTTCTAAATATTACGGTTATCGGTTAAATTAGTGGAAAAATTAGGAGCGCTGTCGTGGAGCGCCCTGTATTAAGAATGTACTGTGAGGTCTACTGTTCTTTGGGCTACTAGTAATAAATATCTAAATAATTTGTCAGTGAATTCTTATTCAAAACGCCGCAGTTACCACTAACAAATCTTTTCTTGAGAAATTTCTCTTACCTAAGAAAAAAAAGTAATTTACAATTAACTGAAGTTACATGTATCATTGTGTTGTGTGTGTGTGTGTGTGTGTGTGTGTGTGTGTGTGTGTGTGTGTGTGTGTTGTGTGTGACAAAATTTCACTTTACCTGTTTAACGAAAATTGAAAATTCAATATCACTACGTCCTGGGTATTTTTACATCACCCGATATCGTTAAAACGAATGACATTAGGCCTAAACGAGTTAAATCTTGAAAGAGTTTAAGCCTGTCAATTCGAAGGATGCAGAAATTGGAAAATAACAAGTCGGGCTGTTGGGTAAAATAAAAATCTCCTTCCTTCGGGCTTGAAGTAGATTAACTTCGGTAACGAGGTAAGTGTCAATATTTGCTGTAATTCAGCCGTCATATTATATTTGTCCAACGGAGCGGGCAAAGCGCACTGTTCAACTGAACCGTAATCAAGTCGTAATTTTTCTAGAGTGGTTTTTCCTTTTAAAATATTTAATTATCGTGCATCGTGTAAATCATGCTCTATTGCAGTATTTCAATTCTATTTTCCGGGCAAAACATGTACTTACAAACATAAATAATTGCTAGAAAAATATACCAAATTTTTTTTAACATTTTTTTATAGAATAAAATATTTAAAAAATTTCTCAGTTTACGGAGTTCAAGTTTCGTCGTATTATAAAGTACAAGTGTGGAACTCGGGAGTTACTGACAGAAGCGAAATGTTTGTTAATGATTACCATTGCTGAATGTATAATTAGTTTAAATATCTTTTCTTTAAATAAATAAATACGTGAACCTAGCTGAGATATTATTTAAAGTAGTTACAGAAAACGATCAGTTGTTTTATAGTAATTAGTAACGATCAGCTGATTTCATTAACAGCGGATGGGTTTGTTATCAAGAAAACCTGTTCACGTTTTTCAAAATAGTCTTCCAAATAATAAAAAATATACGTTATTTTCCCAACACTTTACAAAAATCTTTATTTCAATATTATAATCTGTTAAATTAAAGTTTAATTTTTCTTATGTTAAATTAATAACAATGAAGGTTAGGTTTCATTATTATAATTATAATTACTTTTTCATATTAAACTATTTGTGACATCAAAAAATTAATTTAGTTTTTTTTGTCACTTGGTTTCATAACTTATGCCTAACTCTTTCTATTATTAACAAAGGAGATGCAATTTTATATACAATGTGGTACAAATTATATAAACTGAAGTCAGTTAAATTATATGACCATTAGTTGTATATTTCGTTACAATGCGAAGATGTATATTCACGGATGCAAGTTTCTAATTATTTGCAGTAGGAGAGTATTTCCGCTCCAGTATCCAATCTCATTTCTTAAAGTCGTGACGTCACACATGCTCTACATTTTCTTTGCGAATAAAATAATTTGTTTAATCCTTAGTTTTGTGTATTATCGCAATTGTAACAAAGTCAAACAATGACTGCATTGAAATTTAAGGTTTAATTTACTTTTTTGTTATATATATTAAAAGATAATGATGAAAATGTGTTTCTCTTATCAAGCAGTTTGCGATTGTGAAAGGGATTTTGCAGTTTTATAATTTCCCTTGTTATAAAACAAAAACATGTTTAAAGTTCCATGAAGGATTACACGTGTGGAACTCGAGGAACGAAGTTTTTGTTAATGATATATTTGCTGAATATATAATCAGTCTAAAGATATGTTTAAAAATATCTTGTTTTATTTAAATAAATAAATACGTAAACCAAGCTTATATATGATTTACTGTAGTTTTAGCAAAAGATCAGTTGTTTTATATTAATTCGTAACGATCAGCTGATTTCACTGAACAACTGGTAGGCTATAGTAAGTTTCAGGTTGTGTTATAAAAAATGCAATATTTTAACAAAAAATATTATAAACGTTTGTATTAATTTCGAATGTATTATAAACGGTTACAACGTGCACGTTTTCTGCAACTAAGAAAAATACCGAAACCAAAGCAATACAAAGTTTTCATATATACGTGTTTATTGTTATCGAAAAGGAGAAAGAAAAAGAAAGAGAAATAGAGTGACGAAATGCATTTGCTCGTTCGTTCAATATTTCTGTTCGTTCTTTTTTTTATATTCAGTCCTCTGGTCAAAGCTAACACTAAAAGCTTCGATTCAAAAATAAAACCAATATAATCCTTCTGTGACACCAATTAGATACGTGTCTGCTGCAATACAAACCAACACTGTTTGTTTTGTTGATGTTTTAAGTAATTTTATTTTATGTAAGAAAGTTTGTGCAACGTTTTCGCAATACATTGCAACAATATAGTAGTATATAGATCCAGTTTCCTTAAAGACGATCGCCATGTTCGGACACTTAACTTACGCACGCTCATAGAACACTATACAATAAAAATGCTCACATTCACTTAGAAACGAGTTAACGTTGGTTTCCCCCTACTTTTAATGTTTCAAGTTTATTATGCGTCCTTAGCTACGAATCAATCAAAACTAACGGGAAAATCGCGCGCGCGCGCGCGCGTGTGTGTGTGTGTGTGTGTGTGTGTGTGTGTGTGTGTGTGTGTGTGTGTGTGTGTGTGTGTGTGTGTGTGTGTGTGTGTGTCCTCGCTAAAGACTAAAAAAGCTGACCGATTTCAATTAATTATTATCCTTACATTGGAACTATTGAAATTAAAAAAATCGCAATTCCAATTTTACGTCAAATCATCCATTTAAAGTTCACATATACTGTATGTTTTCACAATTTACTTTCATCCCTTAGTAACCAAACATAACGTTGTATATTTGTATTACTAAAAAAATAGCTTCTGTGGTTATCGAAAAAATATTGTAATGTTGGCCAAACATTTTAAAAATTGATTCGCTATAATTTGCTTTTGTTTTTGGTCAAACTTGAAAGTTCATAGTTAAATTCAGCTTTTTTCCATTACGTTTAATTCTAAGACATTTAATTTTAATGAGGAAACATCTTACGCTAAAATACTTACATTAAATTGATAAATAACGGATTTTCTTAATGTTAATTAAAACATCCAAAAGTAAATATCAATTTAAGCGTACTTTGACAGTGGTTATAATGGTGAAGTAGGATTTTTTTAAAAAATCAGATAAATAATTATGCTGGGGGAGGATAAAAATAAAATAACATTCATTATAGGAGGAGCGTATGGCATAGTTTGAAGTACCTGGGGTTGTCTGCTTGGGGCCCTGAATTTATTTTATTATCTTCTGTCATCTTCAGTTGCACCATTATCGTTTTGTAGGGTGAAAAAGCCGCTTTACGCTTTTTGACACCTGTTTTGTTATCCAGTCAGACTTCCTGCAAAGTTCCGTTTCATATAAAATCTGCTGTTTTGTTTTTATTCCTGAATCGTCAAACTGATTTGATACAACAGCTGTTCATTTTGAGTTTTTGCTTGATTTTATTGAAGAACTGACTGCTTTTGTTGCTACCCTAAAATTTGGAGAATTTGAATTTCGCGCGCGAAACGTTTGTGGTACGACCTGCTGCCGGTAGAGTGGACGAACTGTTGTGAATAAGTGTGCCAACAGCTGTGACGGTGAGAGGCAGCGTTCTTGAGTTTCGTGTGTTTGTGTACCGTTGTGTTTTAGTGTTTCGGCGATTTTATAAACTTGGGTAAATGAAAGATTTTAAGAAGCAAATAACTTACATCAAAGTTTGCTTCATGCTTGAAAAAATTGGTGCAAAATCTCATCACATGCTTGTGGAAGCATTTGGTGACAATGCCATGCGTCAAAGTGAAATGATTTTGTAGTAAAAGCTCTTCAAGGATGGACGAAAGTTTGCCGATGACGATTAGAGTTAGGATAATCATCGATAAGCAAAACACCGGCAAACATCGCGAAAATGTGACAAGCTTTTGTTGCAGATCGTGGAAAAACAATCCACGATGTTTGTGCAATCTTAGGAATGTTGCATGGATCCGTACAACGAATCTTCGTAAGACATTTTTCATGAAATGACACACTGCTGCAAAATGTGTACTGAGGCTGCTGAGGAGAACCACATTAGCTGAACTGAATTAAAAACCGCAGCAAGAGACCCCACCCCAACATCATCTCCGATGTCATAACTGGTGATGAAACATGGGTTTACTGTTATGACCTTGAAACTAAGCAGCACGTCGCAGCGGAAGTCATCTTCATCGTTGCCTAAAAGTGCTCAAAGGTTCCCCACACACCCTATTCGCCTAACCTAGCCTTGTGCGACTTTTTTCCTATTCCCCAAAATAAAGTTATAATTGTACGGCCATCATTTTAACACATTTGAGGAGATCCAGGTAGAATCACAGGACGTGCTTTGAACACTTACACTTGCAGACGTCCAGGGATGCAATTGTGGGGGAAAAGCTGGGATAGCTGTATTCATGCCTAAGGGGACTATTTTGAAGGGAATGATGGAAACTATGAGTTTGGTAAATATTTTTTTGGAGAAGGGAAAATTCTACGAATTTTTGGGTAGTACCTCGTTTATGACCGAATAGTCATACATGTTGCTGATAAGGGCTTAACTTACTTTTTTCTTGACTAATATCAACTTCTTTGTTTATTGATGGTTATCTATTTACCAATAAACTTTTTGAAAGGATTTTCGTTTGGGTTAGCCTTCACAGATACATTTGGAACCGAACGCACCATCACTCTGAAGACAAAACTGTGTGGCAGGGCGGCCTCAGCACAAAGGGACGCTTACCTCCATGGGGTGTATCCGTTATGTCACATATTTTCATTATTCAAAAAATAAATCTCGATTAATGATTTTCTGTCAGGATTTTCCCTTAGGTTCTTACGCTCCTTCCCCTCCCGTTGGGATTCATCCTCTTCTACTTTTAGAGTCGTTAACAGAAATTTTTCTCCCCCTTGTGATATTTTGATGAATCTTCTTTCGCCTTCAAACTGGTTGACCGGATTTCACCTAGTAACCCTGGGCAGGGACCCTCACCAGGTGCTATCATCCAGATCAAATGGTCCAAGGTATTTTAAGAGGTGTTACTCCTCTATCACTCATCACTTCTTGTTGGTTGCAGGCCCCATGCTTGTGACCGTTATAGCGGGTTTTTATTAAATTTTGAAAATTTTAATTGCAGAATTTTGAAACAGTTGAACGGAGCTTAATCAATAGGAACTTGTTTCAGACACGTAATATCGTAATCAATTTTTGTGCACAGTTTGAATCAAATCGGACAAAAACAATGCAAATTTTATGGCATTAAAACTCATAAATACTTAACCATCCATTTATACTTTATAAACATACAATTACACTCATACAGTTAAAAATAAAACGTTGACTTTTCAAAAATGTTTTCTTTACGTTATGCGATTTGTACTAATTTCATGGTCTAAAATCTTAGCCATTACGATAGTTGATTTTATAACGGAAATGTGCCGAAAATGTTCATTCCTTATTCTTTCAAATTGCCTGAACTTATATTGTCGGATTTACAGTACTTGGCAAGAGGAAGCAAAGGTTGATACACGCCGAGTACCACTGCTTCGTTACAAAAGTTAATCCACTTAAATCCCAAAGTGGGGGGTGTACGTTTTACCTTGTTATTTTCCAATTTCAGTACTCTACGTAGATGACAAGATTAAACTCCTGTTAGATGTAACTCAGTTATTTTACTTTATTTTTTTAACGGTTAAGTTCAAATATTTTGTCTAAATATATATACTCAATAATAACTAATGAACCCGTGCGACCTTTCCCAATTAATGGAAAAAACATAAACAATGTAGACCGAAATGATGTTACTTATTTTAAAATAGGGTCATTAATTCTACTGATATTTAATTTATTTAATACAATAGCTCTTACTTTGTCCTACTTTCGTATTTAAAACTATAACCTGAACAATTATTGACTTGAATATAATATTGAAATATCATATATTTATTGTAATATTTACAAATTAAACTTACAATAACCAGAATGTACATTACAAACGTAAATTAGGCTATAGTATTTACCGCTTACTAAAAGCAGAATATTTTAATTAATAACATTTACATTTTTGAAGTGACCTAGATTGTCTTACCGATTCTAATTTTAAAACTGAATCGGTCAATAATGATTTAAGTTTTGGATGCAGTAATAATTTAAATATTACATTCCACAATGTTATTTTTTGGCAATTTTCTGTTTTGGTACACACCAATTATTTCTGTCACCTATGCCTGCATGTGCTGCATTCTCGTGGCGACATTTCATACGCCCTTGAATTTTGTTTGCAGAACTTTTATCGGTTTTAAGTCGGTTTTATTTTATTGTAAAGTCTTAAAATGGAAACATACGAGGCGTGAGGGTTCTATGGTGTTCTGACGAACTGTTTGTACACTAAATATGTAGTTTCAATACTACAGGTTCTTACTTTTTAGTAAAAATTACAGATCAGAATGTTTAGCATAATATATATACAAAAGAATCATACTTTGTTTAGGATTACTTATTTTTATTTCCTGTTCCGGTCCGTTATTTTGAATATTAATCTGCGTTCCGTTGAACTTGACGATAACGAAGAAGGCATTAGAGGCATATTTCCCCAGCCTATGATCGACCAGGTTCATAAAGATGTCACCAAAACCTTCTCAGACAGCAAATTACACAATAGAAATCTACAGATGTTTTTTTTACAAAATTAATTTAAAATTTTTATACTCCTGTGATTTCGTGGATGTACAGAGATATACTATACGAAAACACAACATTGTGTTATTTAACTTTCTGCAAAGAATGGCTGGGCTCACTAATACGGTATATTCCTTTCATAACCGAGGAATTAAGGCATCAGTCGGAACATAGTATTTGTTTAGGCTTAACAAAACATGGTGGTTCTAAGCGTATTATGCTGACTCTGAACCAGACTGTAGGATTAAGGGCGGGAGGGTAGGTGCAGGGTGGCTATAAGATGCGCGCGCACGCACTCCTACCGCTCATGCTATTTTAACAGGAAATAATTCAATATTGTGGGGAGGAGGAAAACGATAACAACCCTCAACGCTGTTCAAATCAAACGATTAATAATTTTAAACAAAAGAAAAACAAACGCGATGCAATAAAGGATTATTTATATTTGTAACAAACGAAATCAGTTTAATTGTATTTAAAGACAAGTATTATTTATCTATTCATTTATATTAGCGATATATATACACAATATCAGTAGAATCGATGCAGTATAGAATATTAATATAAATGTTTGAGGTTATATTATTACGAAATATAATAAACGCACAATACAAAATATGAAATAGACGTATAATGATAATACTTATATTAAGTATTAGGACAAATAAACAATAAACGTAAAGTAATATTAGAAAAAATAACGAAAATATTTTGTGCCGTAATAGAAGAGGTTATGTACAAGTATAATTATTGGGATAATCAGTACAAATACTGCTATTCTTAAAAGATATACACTGGACAATTATAAGAAATAGTAAATATAATAATATATTATGATATTTTTTTATATTAGGAAAAATGATCAGTGCATATTGTATATTTATTACTAACAAAAGTGACCACATATTCAGAAAAATTACATACGTTGTGTAGTTTTAAAATAAATTATTGAAGTACGCGTACAGTTTTATGACAATCATATATTTAAATATTATTATTATTATTATTTTTTAAATTTAAAAAAAAATACATTCCTTGTAAAATGTTTTAAAATTTTAATCGTTTATAAATCCAGTATTTTACGACTGAGATAGACCTAAATAGGTATTCACAAATCTTGAAACAATACACCTGAAAATTAAAAAAAAAATTTAAACGTCTAGTAAAAAAAAAAAGAACGTACATTGAGAGTGTGTATGAAAAGTGAAATTGTATATATTTTTAGTAAAAGCTACTGTAATGTTTCTAAGATTAATTGCAATTTGTTTTTGTGTCTAATAATATAAAATGTTTAGCTTTAAAAAGTCTACAACAATACCAGAAATGTTTTATTTAATTTACTATACAGAAAAAGAAGTCAGTTAATTGTAGATACAAAAGAAACTATCGGAAATCTTTGGTCAAGCTGTTCTAGATAATTACCTAAAACTATTGTAATATCAATTTGATTGTGTAGCTAAATAAACACATTGTTGCTGATGTCGGTGGATCACTTTGCAGACTGATGGGAATGGCGCCTCCTCACTTGTTGGTGCTGACGCTAATTGCGGTAAGTCTGGCCTCCCCGCCTTCATGCCGCGTGTCTGAGTTCTTCTGCGACACCGGGCAGTGCGTGGCGCTGGATCGCTACTGTGACGGCGCCGACGACTGCGGGGACAAGTCTGACGAACCCCGATACTGTTCACGTAAGTATTGGTGCCCTTCGTAAGTAGATCCCTCGTCCTCATTAGACCGGGTGGCCACGAATGCTGAGCGGAACGGACTACGCATTCAAAACTTAACCTGCTGTTTATAGTGTAGGCTAAGTGTGGTCTCTGAAAGCGTAACGGAACTGGGATGGAATCAGGCACTGTTGCGTGGCTCCGTTACGTTTTCAGTGGCCGCACTTATACTAAAAACTATATATTAGGTTTTGTATGCGTAGTCCGTTCCGTTCAGCGCAATTCCGCTTCGCATTTGGTAACCACCTGCCCAAAGACTTACTAGCATGAAGTAAGGCGTTAAGGAAAAATCATGTTAGCGTTATAGTTACAGCTTAAAAGTAACACTGTACTGGCATGTCAAAAAATAACACTTTTTTAAACTGTAGTAAATTATCCACAATTTAAGACCAAAACAAAATGTGTAGCTCTAAAACTCTTCGAGATAGAACATTTTGAATTTTCAGAATTTTTCTCAAAACTGTGAAAAATACAGTTTTTTACGGTTTTTGATCGATAGCAAGTAAATGGTGAATCCTATTTTTTTACACAATAACCAAACTGATTCTGCTAGCTAGTTTAGATTCTTAGAAACAATCTTATCAATATTTTTGTAGTTTCTCATGAAAACACGTAATAACTGAAAACTGAATATTGACAAAAACAATATCTTTATGACAAAAAAGAACTTTATAGTAAATCATTCAAACAAATAAACGATAAATAATCATAGTTATAGATATACATTTCATGCAAAAATTGCCATTTGGAGTGATAATCACAGATAACCCAGACACTTGGGCAGCAGTCCTGGTGGATGTTGTAGAAATAGTTTTACTTATAACTGTATAATTATAACAACTGTTTTTATGTAACTGTTAATAAGAAATAAAAGTGGAATAAAGCATCAGCTGATGGGTAACTCAAATAAAAGTAAATCACGATGAAACTATGTTTCTAATAAATTACACCAGAGCTGATGGTTGGATTTAGTGGAAAGTCTACATCTAGCCTCTGCAGTGGAAACTAGAGACAGCAGTTCAGGAAAGTTTCAGAAAAAAAGTACTAACGCTGTGAAACTGTGCTGACTTTTCACTATTCACTGTTGGACTAGGTGTCGCTTGCTGTCAGTTGAGAGGTGAGCCGGGCGCTCAGTACAGGGAGGCTGTTAGAATCTACCTGGCTGCTTTACATGTTTAATCTTGGATGTTTGTTTAAGAAAACAAGTAAGTTATTTTACGTAACATTTACGATAATTATGGGTATTTGATTCCAGCATGTAACAGAACCTATTACGGAGACATTGGGAGGACGTATGAGGTAGAAATAAGACGACCAAGAGAAGACAGACTGCCCTTCTTGTGCCATCTGAATTTCACAGCTGCTGGCGGTGATCTTGGAGACCTTGTTCAGGTATAATTAGTTTAGTGATCATATATGTTTGTTAATGGTGTAACGCCCCTACTGAAGTACGGTTTGTGTTTACAGCTAACGTTCGACACGTTCACAGTTGGAAAATTCGTCTCCTTCACTTCGGAAGGTTGTCCTGACGGTCACATGTCCATACGTGAGACAGAACGGCCTAACACAGGAGGTCAGTGGTGTGGAAGTGCCTGGGGCTACACTGTGTACTACAGTGAAGGCCGATCACTTAATTTAACCCTGCAACTGGACAAACTTTCAGAGCAAGTGAGTTAACTGTCAATAACATTAGTTTATATTTGGTTACGTTCTCGTAGAACTAAGCCTGTCCAAATGTCTATAGGCTACGATGTAAAGATTTCAATTAAATTTGTCTTCTATGTATTGCTTATTTTTGACAAAAATCGAATTTCCTCAAAATCTTCCTCCTTAAGTACATTGAAGAACACAAAGAAATAGGAGTCACTGACTCGAAACAAAGAGTGACTAATATTTCGGCAATAAAAACATGGGAATCCGACACAATTGTTCAAAAACTATTAAACAGATTTTACTAAAACTTTATCATATATGAAATTTTTGAGTATAATAAATGGTGAACAAATCGAAAAAATATCAAGTAGCCTAAACCATCGCAGTTTGTTTTCCCGATCAGTAAGTATTTTTGAAACGAAGCTTTTAATGTTAGCTTTGACGAGAGGAATAAATAGAAAAAAAGTCTGCCGAATGGAAGAATTTAACCGAAATATAGAATGAACGAACACACGAATTTCGTCTCTCTATTTCTGTATCTTTCTTTTTCTTCCTTCTTTTCGATAACAGTGCACGCGTATTTATGAAAATGTTGTGTTGCTTTGGTTTCGGTATTTTCCTTAGTTGAAGAACACGTGCACGTTATAACCGTTTATAATACAGTATATATACAATTTTATAATAATTGTTGTTAACATTGCTGCTTTTTAACAACATAACCTGAAACACTATAGCCTACAAGCTGTTCAATGAAATCAGCTGATCGTTATGAATTAGTATTTAACAACTGATTTTTTATTATAACTACAGTAAATAATATCTAAGCTAGGTTCGCGTATGTATTTATTAAAAATAGTGTTTTCATAAACATGTCTTCAAACTAATTATATATTCAGAAAAGATATCGTTAACAACACTTTCGCTTTTGTCGTTAACTGCCTGAGTTCCACTCGTGTATTTTTTTATGTAAAATTCGATCAATTTCCATTTAGTTTGAGCAACCCCCCCAACAAACTAAAAAAAACATTTTTTACAATAAGCCAATTTTTATAAGAAAAATTGAAGGTGAGCTTCTTGTAATGTTTTTGTATAATCAATTGTCATGGAGATAGTAAATTAGCTTTGATGGTGCACATAACATAGCTTCCTTTACAAATGAGTTTGTTATTTTTCTTTACCTTGTTAAAGCTTGTTTTACTTACTTTGTTGTTTACAACAAGAAATCTGTTGCCGTGCAATTTTTAGAATATTTTGAAAAGATTTCTTTAAAAATGTTATAAAATTGTCTACGTCTACATTAATTATTTTACTGATAGATAGATGTAACTGACATTGTTGTAAAAACTGTTAAAAAAATCAAAAAGTTTATATTTCTTTCATAATAATATAAATAATACTTGTATTTTAAATAATAATAACAGTTAATTAAAACATTAGAGCGACCAACGATATCTAACAATCTGTTTTGTTTTAAATATACGATTTCAATACAATTGTGAAACAATTCTTAGCTGTCTCAAAAAATGTCGGCATATTGATGTTTTAAAAATGCAACTTTCTTTTAGAAAACAAATAAGAAACTTTATCCTGTATTATAATATTTATTTAAACACTTTTTATGCACACACTACATTTTATCACGTTTATTATACATATAGCCTATTGGACTACAAACATTTAGCGATTTTTTGTTTCGTTTCGAGATCTTTTGTGCATAATTCCTCACACTGCGATTCATCGAAAATTCCTCTCGATATAATGCTAATACTGGATTTGTAAGCAAATAAAAACATTAAAATATTTTCTCATTTAACAACCAAACCTTACATGGTGTTTATGTAATACGTAGTTTTGTGTGTATTCTTTCCACTGTTGAGTGTTTAAAATTATTTGTTATTTAAAATGAAATTGTTAAAAGAAGAGGCAAAAAGCAACTAATTCAAAAATAACTACTTAGGTATTTAGAGCAACAAAACAGTTTTGATCATGTCACTCGAAAAACGAGTATGCCTACTTACAGGAAGAAAGAAAGAAAATTTGTTACATTTTGATTCGCGGTTCTGGACTAACAATCTATGTTGATTAAAAAAATTATTATACATTAACAACATACTGAATCAAATGATATAAAATCGTTGTAAAACTTTACTTCACTTGGTTTCAGGGGATAGGTTATAATTTCGACTTCAAACTGGCCTATAAGTTCTTGAAGCGGGAAGAGGCTCACCTCAGATACGGCAACAGCACTTCTAACAGTTGGCGAGGTGAACTTATCCCGGGCAGTTACTGCGACCGCGTATTGGAGCGTTGCGATTCCAGACCTTGTCGTATACAAAGCCCCAATTATCCCGGAGTGTACCCTAGGAATGTGACATGCTACTACCGCGTAGAACACAGACAGGTTCCCAGGGGAAAACACGCTCTGCTGGCGGTTAGACAAAGGAACAGTCATAAAATACACATTAAGGATCAAATTGTGAAATACGACAGAAGTCAAAGGGTATTAAGGTACGTTATTTCAGTAACGTTTATTTTTTTATTATTTACAAATGTTAATTGCGCACTCAAATTTTATATATACATTACTGACGTGTGTGTGTGTGTGTGTGTGTGTGTGTGTGTGCGTGTGTATTTCTTAGCGTGCCGCTATAACTCCTCAACCCACCCTGTTAGTCTCATGGGTGTCATATATGGTATGGTAGCCCACTATCTTTCAACCATGAAGAAAGTTTCGGTTTGGAATTCCAGGGTTAAGTTTCACAGATAAGGGTGTGAAAAGAGAGCATTGCATCAGTGGATTACTTAAGCGAAGTCCGTGAATCAGCTGACAATAAAGTGCCGAAGCACTACATTTAATCTAATGTGTCTAGTCTATCGATTAGAATTTAATGTCACGTATATATAACTAGAACACAGCTGATCGGCAACATTCCAATGCTTAACCTTTAAAATAGAATTAACACTGATATAGGCTAACAAAAAAACATATTAACCCTTAACTGAAATATGTTGGTAACGCAAGAAACCAAAGGCAAATACAAGACTGTTTAAATAAACCAAAAATTAGAAATGTAATATGTAAGATGAAATAATTAAATTAAAAATAATTGTTACATAGGGAATGCACAATGTAAAACAAACGGACGTCGATCAACCAGCTTCGAAAGAAGCAGTACCCGTGCCAGTGGAAACGAATGAGCGGAGAATAACGTTACCTCAAGAAAAGAAATATATTTTTTTTTAATTCTTAATGAACAAGTAGGCTATTTTTGGAAAGTGGAATGATTCTGTAACGTTCGGAATTCAATTCTAATAATCCATGAAAGATAATACCAGGCATTTTAAGTGTTTTTAAAGTAAAAATTAATTAAATGCAATAAATTTAAGTTATAGTATACCGAACTTAGTCTTAATAAACTCACGGACTAGAAGGTGACATCTTTAAAAATTGAAATATTTATGAAAAATCTTATAGTATAAAAGAAACAAACATACAGAATTAACTTTTTGTAATTTTATTCTTTTTTAAAAAACACAATAATGTAATTTTTAAACTGCCAGTACGATTACCCTGACCCGAGATAAAATAGCTTATATTAGCCTAGTGTAAATATAATTAAACGTTAATTTTATTTGTTTTAAGAATTATTATACATTATTAAAATCAATTTTCATATTACCATTTTTGAGTTTGGAAATTAAATATTTAAGGACACTACAAGCCGAAAAAAGCTTGGAAATGTTCAGCTAATTTTTGTGCCGTACGTATTCGCGAGGTCCCCACTGACTCGCCGGAGATTGTGGAGAGACTGTCCGCTGAACTCTCGGCGCCGGCGTATGTGCTTTTCCATAGAGGATAAATACGCCATCTTGGCGTGCTGTGAGTTTTAGTTTTAAGTATATGCCTTTACTATTTGGCCCCAAGGGCGCTGACTTGGGTCTTGGGCCGGGAAAGGGGCCAAATGACGTTGAGGGGCTAGCGGCGGTCGGGTTTTGGCTGTAACCGTCAGTGTAGTGACCCCTGGATCATATTGTAGTGTTTCCTTCATTTTTCATTTCCTTAGTGATCGCGCGATCAGTAATTCTTTGAATTGTGTTCCTAATTAAGTTAAATCATAAGTGCTCATATAAGCTGCCTTCCTATCTGTGTGTGAGTGGCTGACCTGGAGGGATCCAAAATGGCTAAAGATCCACAACCTCGATCCCGAATCCCAAAATATGCACCTTATACGTTGCATTTTATATAAAATGGTGAATTTTATTTTTTTAAAATACATTTCTTTAGAAAACTTCTAGAAATCATTCTTAAGTAGTGCCTTTTTTTATAAATTTCTGTTTCCTGTTGCTATTTACTGCATTACAATGTTATATAGACTCAAGTAATATTTCATAGGATAGAATGTTTTCTTGAACAAAAATTTTGAGAAATATCAAAATAGAATTTGGCACATAAGAGAATTCCATCACATGTAAAAAAGAGGTATATTTTACATACACAACTTCTTAAATTTGTCTACATAAGTCTATAAATAAATAGTCCAAAATTGTATTTTTCCAGTGTTGTAAAAATATTGATTTATACACAATATTCGTAAGGTTTACCCACATTACCGATTTAACGTTGTATCAATATTGTTTTGATGTGTATTGTTTTCGATAGGGTGTGGGACCAATGCAACGTTGTGCAGGACTATTTGACAGTATACGACGGCGGGTCCACAACAGATCCTGTGCTAGTGAGGCTGTGCGGAGGCGATGTAGTACCCGATATAATAAGCAGCGGGCCCAACATGTTGCTGGAGTTCCACACGTCGCCCTACGACAACCCGTTCCACCCCGTACCTCTCAGCTACTTGCCAGGCTTCGAACTGGAAGTCAAGGTGAATATTTCAAGTTAAACTGAATTCAAATCGGATTAAATGTGTGACAGCATGAAGGGCGTTAAGCGCTAGACTTGATGAGAGCAGAGGTTTACTGAGACTTAAGCGCTAAAAATAATTTAGCGGATTAAGTCTTAATTTTTCATTTTATTTTTATCAAACGAAATACGTAAGCCAAGGTGGGTGGACATTAAATAATCCAATCAGAGGTTTTGATAGATATATTTCGTTTTGCATTTCTTTGAGTTAAACTTAAACGGATGTTTGCCTTTATTTATATTGTTAATTGGTTTGCCTTTAATGTTTGCCTTTAATTAATTAATTGGTCTTGTAACTATATTAGTTATCAGAAACCATGCAATGGTTTAATGTGACATATTTCATCTTCTTCTTTAATTTTGTCAGGTATTTTTCGTCGAAGCCAGATCTCACAGTTACGTCCGCGACAGTTCTCACTGTGAATTTCTGCTGACTAGTTTCGACATGCCTTGGGGCGTGCTGGAGAACCCGAAACATTCATTGCCGCCCAACACTACGTGCAGGTATCACTTCCAAGGACGTCACCACGAGACTGTCTGGATATCTTTTATTAAGTACCACGCGGCCAGCGCGGATCCTGCTGCTTACCAACTAAGTGCGGAGTGTAATGCGAGACTGAGGATATGGGACGGAAGGATATCCGCTGCAGGAGGTTCGCAGGTACATACACTACTGAAAAAACAATGAAAATTTGTGTAATTATGAAAAATATACAACTGAATTGTTTAAAGTAAATGCATAGCTCATGTTGAAATAAATTGCATCGAAATTTTAAAAAAAAGTACACCTGTGAAACTAGGGGAGTTAAAGGAAGGAAGCGAAACTTTTGTTAATGATATCTTTGCTGAATATAAACTTATTTGAAGAAATATTTACAAATATTTTGTTTTATTTATATAAATAAATACTTGAACTCAGCTTAGATATTATTTAATGTAGTTATAGTGAAAGATCAATGGTTTTATATTAATTCGAAACGATCAGCTGATGTCATTGAACAGCTGATACGTTTATATTAATTTCGAATTTATTACAAACGTTTACAACGTGCACGTGTTCTTCAACTAAATAATACCGAAAGAAATATCAACAAAAGTTTTCATATAATACTCGTGTACTGTTTTGGAAAAAGAAAGAGGGAGATAGAGAAACCAAATTCGTTTGCTCATTAGTTCCATATTTCCGTTACTTTCTTTCGTTAGACAGTCTTTTTCCATACACTCCTCTTGCCAAAGCTAAACTTCGTTTAAAAAAGAATTTGTCGGTCCTGTAATAAAATGACAAAACAAAATAACCACTGATGACGGTAGTTTATTGTTTATTATTTTCGGAAATGTTTTAACGAATTTGTTTTCATTACAAATTTTCACCAATATACGTTACTTTTATAAGCTTATGAAATTGTAAAAACAATACAATAAATGAATTACACATTAATAGTTTTTGAATCGAAACTTTTTATGTTAGCTTTGGCGAGAGGAGTGTGTAGAAAAAAGCGCCCCGAACCCTTCTAATGAAACGGAAATGTGTGACGGAAACGATCAAACTAATTTGTGTTTCTTTCCTTCCTCCTTTTCGATAACAGTACACGCATATTTTATTAAAACGTTATGTTGCTTTGGTTTCGGTATTTTTTTCTTAATTGAAGAACACGTGCACGTTGTATCCGTTTATAATGCATTTGAAATTAATATAAACGTTTATAATAATTGTTGTTATTATTGCTAGTTTTTAAAGACATAACCTATAACGTATTACAGCCTATCAGTTGTTCAATGAAATCATCTGATCGTTACTAATTAGTATAAAACAACTGATCTTTTTAATATAACTACTAATATAAATTTGTACACTTGCAGTACGCAACGACAAAATCCAACCTGCCCTAAAACATGATATTTACAATTAATTCTTATTATAATATTTGTATGAGGGTATACAATTACAATGAATATTACAAAATGTGCATGATTTCAGACAAATGTAAGTTTACTGGGAGATTTCTGCAAGGATGAGGTACCTAGACTTTGCGACCACTCGCTACTTAGTAACAGTTCGCGATTTACAAGGCCGTGTTCTTTGACAGAGAGCTACGTTTCCTCCGGAAGTGAACTGACACTGGAACAGTTTCTACGGCAAGGTTCCGTCTTATTTCCACTAAACTTCCTGATCCGTTACGAGTTCGTGGACACTTCGTTGGAAGGTTCACATTTCAAAGGATCTGACAATCCGTGCGACCGCCTGTTCAAATCACCCGCCAACTCGGTGTCCACCAGAAGGTTCCAGTCGCCCAGAAGTGTGTTCTACTACGGTCGTGGCGGTGCTCAAAATTTAAGCTGCATATTGAGGTTTGAACCGGGTCCTGGTGAAGGTGTTAGGCTTACATTTACACGCCTTAAGTTTGGAGATCGACCTTGTTCGACGCAAGAAGACGCGAGAACCGGACGGTGGAAGTGTTTAAAGAAAGAACACAATCCTGGTATCGCGGAGCTATGGGTATCGGAATACCCTTGGCCCGGCATCCAACTACCCAGAGACTGCGTGTGTTCCCGTTTAACGGAGCCTATCACGTTCAGCACGTTAATGTCCTCAGTGGTTGAAGTTAATTTTACGATCACAATGATGAACATTACTCAAGACTTTAACGACTTCTACTTCGAAGGCGAATACCAATTCGTGAACGTAGTGTCCGAATCCGTTACAGAAATCTGCGCTAAATTCAAAGACGAAAGAAGACTTCGCGGTTCCAGTGGAGAGGTCGCTCTGCGCAGTCCGATCGCAAGGAAGGTCGAATACAACGAAGTATTGGCTGCTCGGTTAAGTGACGAACCCGATGATAGGGACAAATCAGGACCGGTTAGTACGTGCTCGAACCATCCGTGGCTGATCGAGCCTGAAGACATGTCCAACAACTATCTGTACTTAAAAATCAGAGGTTACGAATTGTTACCGAGCCGATGGAGAAGTGAAAGTTTCCAGTGCTCCACGATGAATCGAATCTTAGTGTATCCTGGTGTAGGTTCTCGTGAACCGAAAGTAGTCTGTCCGTCAAGTGAACTCAGAATGGTGGAAGTATTTTCCGACGGTTGGAATAGAAGTTCGAGTTTAACGCTTCTGACGCCTCACGCCAGAAGTTTCGTGGTAGAATTTCTGGAGAGGGAACCAGGGAGCTATTCGGTTTCTTGGATGGAAGTGTCGAAACGTCCGCATCTTAGCGCCACCAGTTCGTTCGTAATGTCTTCTACGAGTCCTCAAGACTGTCCTTATAGGTAAGCCACTTAAAATATGATTGCATGCATATCATGCCATGTTTCGAATTTTGTATTCTAAAATTTTAAAACAGCTGTTCGGTTTATTAAATAAATAAAAGATCTTATAAATACAGTAAATTTCTGTTTATAAAGATTAGAAGAATAATTCAGAGGTGACTGAAGAGCCGAGGGCATTTTAATTTAAAATTAAAGTATGCATTTCTAAGATTTGTTTTGACAAACACGTCTGATAGTATTCAAGTTAAAAAAATTGTGGCACTTTGGTTTGTTCCGACAGAAGTGAAAAGTTTGATGTCCTTCAAACAGAAAAAAATGATTCTTCACTATTATGATTTAATTATTTTTGTAAAAATTCTGATTCATGTAGGAATAGTCTAAGTATAATAATAAACATAATATTTGTGATTCTTGGATTCAAAAATTAGTATAGGTAATATTCATTAAATTATTTAACTAGAAAAATTTGGAAAATACACATTTTTAAAATTAAAAATAACAATAAATATAACCTCAATTGTGATACTGAAGCAACAGCTGTTGTGCGAAATCAGCTGTTTAGAAGTGGTCACTTTAAATCTTCGTATATGAAAGAACAATTATATATGTTGTGATTTATGCGTTACGGATTCAAGCGTGACACGAAAGCATATGTTTGCACCCATATTTTGTCAACCGCGAGCATACAAGTTTTCATTTCAAAAACTTCAGTCATGAAAGAGGAAAAAACGAATAATGGTTCAGCTGTTAATGATCTTCAACGCACTGCTGGAAGTCACGCGTGGTAATGCACCACTAGCAAACCAGTAGAGAATCGTCTTTCTCTCTGGTATTTTTGTACTCGATATTTTCATTAGATACTTTTACTAATACTTGTACTAGTAATATGATATCGGTAGATTAGTTTTTTAGCCTAAAACAGTACAGCCGTTGCCCTTGGAAGGTTCGAACCTAAATACTCTCATAAAAGACCATTAAATCAACCCAAGTACACATTTACATTGTAAACAGGTCCCTGACTTCTGTTCAGTCACAATATAGCCTTATGATTACCAAATTACGATAAATCAATTTTGTACCATAACTGCTTGAATTTATTTTCATTTTTTCCTTTTTGGTGTACATCATATTTAGTACATTTTTTTCTAATTTAAAGTTTTGCTTTTAAAACAATGTAAACACACACAATATAATAAATTAAACGACACCAGTATCTAATAAAAGTATCGATACCCACTTAATTCCTGTTAGCGGAAACCGAGAGTTGAGAATTGAACAGCTGTTTTTTCTCCTAATCTGTTCTACACGTCAAAAATTCTCCGCATTCAGTGTCCCAGTACGGCTTGCCAAGTTAACGATGTAAAACCCTAAACTTGAAACTTTTGCCTAGAGACCCTCTTTTTAAACTTACAAGCAGTATTACATTAATAAGCAATTACTTTATATGAAAGTTTTGTAGGAAAATGTTACAAACTTATAATTGTCAAGTAAGAAATATCTTGGTGGTATTCCATGTGGCAATTAGAACAGTGTGAGGGGAGCTGAAGGAAGCAACAGTTGAAGGTTCAGCCGTCGTTGATATTGTTTGCCTGACAGATAAGGCCCGTTTTACAGCAGAACTATAACGTTGGCCAAACTATACTAAATATTTTTTGTTGGATTTTCGTTGTTAATGATACACGTAGATTAGCATCTAATGGTGTACGCCTGTTGTCTGTAAACGAAAACATGTACTGCAAGCTTGAAAATAAGAATACCATATGCCTTACATTTATATGAACTTTACAATGACTGTTCTGTGTGCATTTATTAATTTAAGAAATGCGAATAACTGTCCAGATGTCCTGAGCTTAACGCATGCATCAGTTCCGAGCTTTGGTGCGACGGTTCTTGGCACTGTCCTTCTGGTTACGACGAAGAAGAGTCCAACTGCGCCTTCCAGTTCGGCATCCCGCTGTTGTACGTCTCCATAGGGGCAGGCGCTTTCTTCGTGCTCAGCCTGTTGATCGTCACCACGGCCTGCTTGAAATACAGACAGCATCGACGCAACCAACGCAAGAAGAAGAACGCCGCCAGAGCGAACAACCACCTGCACATAAATCACATGCACAACAACGGCGACGCGATGTCGAAAAGATACCCGACGTCACCGGAAGACCTCTATTTGGACGGAAAAGACAGTCTGTGTTGACAAAACGTTGTTGCTATGGAAACGACAGTCTGATTTTATTAAAGTGTTTTATAGACTTTACAAAAAGAGAACTGATAAGAAAGTTAAACGTAAAGCGGAAACGAGAAGTAATGCAGGTTATGGCGTTATCTCGCATAGCGTGTACCACATATTTGCTCATTCCTTAATCCTTAAGGAAACAAACGTTTTCAGCGAGAGATAGTTTTACGTTTAAATTGTGACTTTACTGCAAACACATTCGTTTCTTGTTAAATATAATTCTTCTCATACAGTTCCGGTTCTTTGTTGTACAATACTCTAACGATCTCAAGAGACTCTGTAAAAATATAAAAAAACAGGAAGCTTTACTTAAAACTTCACCCGGTGAATATTTATTACTTCTAAAGTAAATTTTTCATTTAAAATACACAAAAAAATTCCCATATCATATACTTTGAACTGTACTCACATTTTCGCACAACGTTTGTTGTATATGTATATATATGCATAATTCGTATTAGTACTTTTAAATTTACGTAAAACTATCTTTTACTGGTAAACACATACAACCGACTGTTTATAAAAATGTAAATAAGCTAACGTAAACTTAATAATATTTATAAAAAATTATTACTAACCAGAATACAAAAGTCATTATCAAGTCAATCATTAAAAGTCAATCTATCAAAAACAACTTTCTGTGAAAATTATTTTAAGCTTACTTTTCATACAACAAATTATATTTATACATATGTTTATAACAACTCTGTAGGTGAAAAGTACATGTAAGTATTCTTAGAGTGCGGTAAACTGTTTCAAAATCTGTAAATACGTATTGATTTTCTTTATAGAGAGAATTCGTTTCACAAATGAAACGTCTTGTTGATATTATTTACAGAGACTAAACGCAAATACAATAGATAGATTATATTCAATGTTACGTTTTGTTTACATGCGTTACGACTGCCTAATAGATAAGTTCCCAGTAAATATTGTTTATTTTGTCTACGTTATTGTTTCTATATTCAGTTGTAAGACTTTTGAATAAAGAAATATTATTTGTAATGTGTCTTTATTGTTTGTTCTACGTGAAAAAATTACACATTAATACTGTTTTTGATCAAATTTAAGAAGTATATTGAACATTCCGACTGTCCATTTTCAATTTTTCTCCTTATGAAAGTGACAGGGGTTTGTATGTGCCAGCTTAATAACAAAATAAGCTTATGAGATTATTTTTATAACTACCCCAAAAAATGTCAGAAATAAAGAATATACTTCTTACAAACAGGACTGTTGAAAAGGAGAAATTAGAGTTTCGAAATTTGATGTTGACCTTAGACATTTGCGAGTAGAAGAGGATCCACCTCAGTAAATTTCGATTTGTAGATTTTTTTTGAAGTTATAACGGAAGTTAAAGAATTCATTATGATCGTCATAATTACACTTAGTGTATAATGCAGAGTGGATTTACACTGAGCGCAGCGGACTACACATTGGAAACTTAACCTATTGTTTTTAATGTAAGTGCGGCCACTGAAAGTGTAACAGAGCTGAGCGGAGTCAAGAGACGTCGTTGAACTCCACTCAGCGAAGCTACAACTCTTCTTGTTCAGTATTGAAGCTGACTCCTCTAACCACGCCACCACAATATTATTTCTCGTTACCATTGCCTAGGTTACAGTTTTTAAACATAGCAGTTTCCTGAGTCCGTTACAGCAGGCCTAAATACTTTGATTTAAAAGATACAAACGCGTTTTTAAACTGACTGAACTCCGCTTCCGGTTACAGTTCATCTTCATTCCACTCCGATCAGCGCAGTTCCGTTCCGTATTTGGTAGCTGCTTGGCTTTACTATGAATTAAAAATTATATCTTTGTTTATAAATTTTGCTCCATGATTTGATATGAAATTAAATATTTTTATTTAGATCATATATGAAATTTTGAAAAAAGCTTCATTTAATGATCAGGTTTTGCGAGATATGCCGATTTGTTTTCTAATAAATATTTAGCCAAAATTTTGGGAAGGTTTTATGCATTTTGTTTTAATACTAATATAATTAACAAATATTTTAAGCAAACTTTAATCAAAATAGTTCAAGCTGTTTTCAGAAACCTAGATTTTTGTTTAATCTTGAGGTGTTTCTACCAAAAAGTGATTGCGATCTAATATTTTTTTTAAATAAGGAAATGGTTTCGAGATGTGGAGAAACTACACTCTGAATTCTATTATTTGTTCAAAATTTACTTCTGCCTCCAGCAAATACATGGATCTATTGACAGCACAAACATCCAATTATAATCGATTTAAAAAAAATGTTGTCTACGTATCGAATTAAGAGTTGTAGTGACTAATCTCGTGATTATATTTTTATTGGTTAAATGTTTCAGAGCTATGTTCCATAATCAAAATAAAAACTATTTTTCTAGCTTCTTTCTTGCGAAGTACATTCGGGCTTCTAATGCCTGCAGTGGTTGTTTTTACCTTTACACTTAGTCAGAGTCGAGAAGGTAGTCTAATATGTATCATACCTCCTTCAAAATTATTTTCCTGCTCACTTAATAATAATGCCTTTATTTAGTTTCTTAATTTACAATTTTGCTATACAGTTACTCATTTTATACGATCTAAAGTAATAATAGTTAAAGAAAACAGAAAATAAATACACTATAATTAAATTAAACAACAAAAAAATATTATCAAAGTATTAAACATTTTAAAGAAATTCAAAATGCAATGAAATTTGTAATAGGAGAGGCCCATTTTTTAAATGGTTTCTTTCATGCTTTATTCCTTTCAATAATTTTGTTGCCGCCTTTCCTTCTTACTTCCTCCTGGCCAAGTACTTTAATACTGTTGTTATTTAAAACGTATTCTAGTTACACAATTTGATCTTCAGACACTAATGATCTTACATCTAAGGTGCCCAATAGTATTTTATTAACTTTATACGTCTCTGTAAGAATTTTAATATTATTATTATCCAGTGGGAGATTACGATCTCTTGCCTCCGTGTTGACCAAACATCCTGAGGATGTTTTCAGTCGCCTTTAATGTTTTTAATTCCGTTTACAGTTTTATTTATTTTTATTTGATGTGCAGCGCCAATCCACGTAAACGCTATTCATTTTTTTCTGTATTATAATTTGTGCTTGTTATCATTTTTCCTGTAACGTAATCTTCTATTGAGTTTCTTCCCCTTCCTTGATCCTGTTTTTACTCTCTGATACTTTCGCATTTTTACCTTTTCATTATTGAGGCGATTTACTGATATCAATCACGTTTCTCCTTTGGCTCTTTTCCTTCACTTGCTGTTATTAGCTTTCATACTTCAACCGCCCAATTTTTCCATATTTTTTTACTTTTTTTATTTAGATTTATAACGTTTTTCTTCCAAATACTAACACTTATGATGACGGTTATATTTTTATCATTTGTAAAATAGCCGATTAATTTAGCAGAATCCAAAACCTACTTGTAGCTATACACGGATTAGATTAAACACGATTTTATCTACATATCTCTCTTTATTTGTTATTTACAGAGAGAAGGAAGCAATAACTAATTATACAACACTGAACTGCTAATCCTGAATCACTTTACTACATTGAACTAAGTGTCTATAAACTGAGATGAACCACTTTAGAGTGCTAAGTTTATCACTTTAGTTAATTACCCATCAATTCAACTTATTATTAGCGAATTGCCGTTGGGAAATACGCTACTGGAGCGGCCATTTTGAAAATATCAGCCCCGGTATCATTAAATGTGCACCCCTAGTACACATTTAGAGTGATATTAAGAATTATACTACATATAATGTAGTCCTATATACAGTATGCGATGTTAACTCACCGTTTTAAAATGGCTGCTTTCAAATCACTAAAAGTTGTAGAAATTCTTTGTCTCACACGGTTGTGCAAACCATTTTTTCTATAATAAAATTAAAATTTGCATTTTAAATTTTCCTTGATAGTACAATAGCAATGGAAGTAATTACGATATTGAAATTCGACAGCAAATTTCCATTAGAACAGCCATCATGGTAAGACCCAGACTCTGGACTTTGAAATAAGCGCCAATCCGGACTTCATATTAATTTTTGAGGGATCGTTAAAAATCTATGTACAATTTTCAAAAATATGTTTAAAAAAGTTAGTCTTCAAAATTTTATATGTTGGAGTGTATGTCTACCTACGTGTAAAACGTAAATCAAAATCATGCAACGTTAACAGAACGTAATTAAACTCGATTTATGTCACGTAGAGTGCCTTTGTCGGCATGAGCACTGCCGATTGACAAAGCCATAAATTCAGATAGAAAGTTAGTGATTTAACAGTTTTCTTGCAACTGTTGGTGATGGTTAAGTTTTAGGAAATTAGAAAGCTATGTTCTGATTGGTGGTTTTGAACGACCGCGCTTGCTGCTATTGGTTCTAACATAATAGTATTGTGTCAACGAGAAACTGATACAAGAGTGACTTCGAGGAGTCGAGGGTTTTTGCACTATGTAATCACCGCGAGAGGTCCTTCTGAATGAAATATCTATTGCAAGTAGAGTATAATAGACAGATATATTGTATGCAAGTCTTGAGATTTATTAAAGGTTTTTGATAACAATTAATCAATAATTTTGTATAGAGCTATACAAAAAAAATCTCCTACAATTAGAAATCAAACAAGATCAAAAGTGTGTTTTTTGTATTAATTGTTGCCACTGGAAGTGCATTTTTAAAAATCATCGATAACTTCTGTAGCATCGAGTGTAAGAATCTACTATGTCAGTAGATTAATGGAATCAGTCTAATCCAGAAAATACAGTATCAATTGCAAATCAACTCTAGCTTCCAACCACATATAAAAAAAAATAAAATGGAAATAAAGTAACTACCAGGGAAATCAAAAGACATCTAAATACCTTATGATTGTAATTAAAAACTCCGATCATAAAAATCATTGAACAAATTGTAATAAGTTTTAACAGATTATAAGTATTACACGAAATAAATTATAAGTTATAAATAAATTGACAATTTAATTTTTTCCAGCAAAAAACCTTTAATATTGTCATCGCAGTGTCGTAGCTTTTAAATTGAAAATCAAAAAACAGCATAGTATTATAAAATTTTAATAATACAAATAAATGAAACAAGCAAAATATAATAATAAAAATTAGGATTAATAAAAGTAAAATAACTATATATATATATATATATATATATATATATATATATATATATATATATATGTGTGTGTGTGTGTGTGTGTGTGTGTGTGTGTGTGTGTGTGTGTAAAACCCATGTCCATTAATTTCAGTCCAATTTTATTTAAACCTGGCACAAAAAACGTTCAATTTTCTGTTGTAATAAATACAATTTGTTTTAAAATAAATTTCGTTAATTTGCGGAAATTGGCTTCTCTCAGGAAGCTGCATACGACGATAATCAATACTTTAGTTCAACGCTAGAAAGTTTACTATATACTTATGGATTAAAAAGAAGGGCAATTAATCCGTTAATAATCGTTCCAGTTTTATTAATAAATTCACGGTATTTTACATATTAATGAGATTTGAATTTTCCGATCTGAATCCTAATTGGTTTTCCGTGTGAATTAATAATTAGATGAACAGATTGGAGAGGTGGAAAGGGTGGAACTCACCCCATCAGGAATATCGTCAATCTTGCGATTATCATCCCCTAATAACTCGTTACTAGCGGGGGTTTATCGGAGTGATTGGATATGCAGTACGGGTAGGCTATAATTTTAAAACATCGATAAATGAATACGGTTTGTAATTCATGTTTTATGTATGGAAGCACTGATACAATCATGAATATATCGTAAAACAACACAGGATCGCAAGTAGTGACAGGAGAAAAGAAGAGAATAAGTGGTTCGACTGGAACAGAATCGAAAGATATAAAACGTTTTGAAAAGGTTCCAACAACTATAAACAGACGACCGGATTTTTATTTTAATTAAAAAAAATAATTAAATCTGTAACGAAACAGATCATTACATTTAAAATAAAAATATCGTGCAAACAATGCTGATAGGAAAAAAGATAATTTCAGATTTCTTAACATGTCTGACAAAATAATGTTAATAATGTGTAATGTGTTAAACGAATATCGGTGACATAGAGACAGTACCGTATTTTTGGTTTTTATAGTTCTCCAGGTAGCATTGCCCAAAGCTAAATATAAAATTTGTACTACTTACCTAGGACAAAAAAACTGTTTATTAGACTACGCATTAACGTTTTTCTCTAAATATTTTGTTCCTTTAGGTCTAAACATTTCAAACAATTTCAGTGAGCTGTAACATAGTACAGCTTGCTCACTGTTGTGATAGAAACGAATGACCAAAAAAATTGTATCTCATTCTCTTTTGAAATTTAGATTTCACCATAATAATCAACATTAAAATCTGCATATATTAGCGCTTTAAACTTTCAAATCACAATTAAAATACAAAAACCAACCTGACCGTCGTCAGAAAATTCCGTTATTCAAACTGAATCTGTAAATTTCAAAATGCAGTTCTTAAAGCTGAATGCGACAGAAAAATCGGGTTAAGGCTAAACAAGTTATGTATTTTTAAAGAACTGAAATGGAATAATTATGAAATTGTTCCACGAATTTTTCTGCTTAACGAATTGTCAAGCTACTACTGTAATCGATTTTCGTGCCAAGTTTGAGTCTAATCGAACCAAAATTGCGAACGTCTCTCTCTCTCTCTCTCTCTCTCTCTCTCACACACACACACACACACACACACACACACACACACACACACACACACACACACACACACACACATACATTTATATATACATTCTGCTTTCGCCGGCACTACAGTCTGAGGTGGGTCAGGTACAATTCTGTTCCATGCATCCCGATCCAGCGCTAGGTGCTGCCATCCAGTTATTCCAATCCTTGTCAGATCCTGCTCTAGGTTATCCATCCATTGTCTTCTATGGCGTGCTTTTTCTTTTCCCCAACAAGTTCTCTCCCAATATTTTCTTTGTCATCCTACCACCTACCATCCTCTGCACATCACCGAGTCAGCTGATTCTCCGTGTTTTATGACGCGCCATATACGTATTTTCACTATTTGCTAAATTTTCCAGTTCCTGATTACTTCTAATGCGCTATACGCTCCAAACGCAAACCTGTCCGAAAATACGCCTTAGAATCTTCCTTTCAAACATCCCTAACACATGCCGATCAGTAACTTTCAGCGTCCAGGTTTCTGCGCCATAGCAAGCGATCCGTTTCCCGATCTCTTTACTCGCCCTGTATTCAGAATTTATATTTACTCCAAGGTACTTAAAGTGTTCAACTGCTTCAAAACCGGATGACGTTCCTGTTCCAGATGCAGACACCAACATGTACTTTGTTTTTTTCGTTTATCACTAGACTGGCCGTTTTACATTCAGAAGTTCAATGAGAATTTCCGTTATTCCTCTTTAGCTTCTTTCGAGAACTACTATATCATTGCATATCGAAGGATGTGTATGGTCCAGGTTACCAAACTTCCCCTCGGTTCAATTGTCTTTAAGACTTTGTGCAGTTAGGTAAACAGTATGGCCGACAGGGCATCACCTTGTCGGACTCTATCATCGAAAATATATATATATATATATATATATCATGTGAGTGTGTGTATATATGATATATATATATATATATATATATATATATATATATATATATCATGTGTGTGTGAACGACGCCTCTAAAAGTTCAGAATCAGTGCTCATTTCAAGTTCCCGTATTTTGTCAAGATGGCTTCTCCAGTAGCTCACTAGTTCAATGAGAACTCGCTAGCTAATAACGAAACTCGTGCACTTAAACATAAAACTGCACAGTTTTACGAGCCTGAAGATGTACAAAAGATTGGTTCCCGCCAACTGTCTACGAGACAGATACGTAACCTAGTTATTTAAACTGATAAGATCGTTTTTATTTATAAAATGTGAAAAATACACACAAGTACATCGACAACTGAAGTATAGTGCATGTTGAAGTTGTACTAGTTTATTGTCAACCGATAACTTCAGCAGTAAACTTGGAATAACTTTGCTGTGGCCAGTAACTTTTCTAGGTTAACCTAAGACTTATTCTCTTTGTGTTTACTGTCCCAGAGTAATCTGTCAACAGTAAACTACCAATATCTAGTGTTAGCGGTTTTATAAATAACAAAAAATGTACAAATATTGCACAGACTTTCTCAAATTCAATTACTTGCAGTACAAAGAACAGTAGACCTCGCAGTATGTTCTTAATTAATACATAGAGCTCTCCACGACGGAGCTCGTAACTTCTGCAAATTTAATCGATAACCGTAATATTTATGAAAAACATTACCGGACCAACTTTATTGGAAATTGTACGCTTTTTCTCCATGAAACGGTCAAAATTATTATGGGTTTTGCCGTTCAGCCAGTATTACAGGAAATATCCAGCAACTGCACTCTCAACGATGAATCAAAGCCGGCCATTTTAAAAAGGTAATTGAATGGGAAAAAATCTTACACATACATCTTTATTGCTTTTTGCAAAATACCTTTGTACCAATTTTTAAAACAGGCGTTTGATTGAAATTGCATACCTTCGTCATCGTTAAATCAGAGCCGTCATCTTGAAACGGAAATAAATAGAAGAAAATTGTATGCGTACAAAGGCTTTATAGAAGGTGCCTTTGTACAAAATTTCAAAACAATCGGTCAATGCGTTTGGCCGAAACTGCGTAAAAAGCAAATAAACTAAGAAATAAAATTAACTAAGTAAACACACAGAACCGAACGGTCGACTTGAAACAGAAACTTCGCTCGGTCAATTACGCAAATCTGCTTATGAAGCTGCAGGCGAAAACATCGGGAAATTGGGTTATTTATTTAAAATAGCTTTATCAGATTTTGCTCACAATTAGTCATGCAATAATTATTGTAATTCAATTCAGCGTACGTAAATTGAAATGGAAGCCATTTATGTTTTCTGAATAAATAAAATAAAAACAAACAACAGCATCAGGGTTTAGTTTGGTTCTTTATTTCCGATTTACTACCGATCCTAAATATATTTTATTTTCAATTAACCACATCGATTTGTTTTAGATTTATACTTTTAGCAAAATTTTTACCTGTAGGAGCTTTAAAAATTACATATTTTGGACTGTCTCCATAGAATTGTATGGTTAAACCAATCTTGCGCGCCAAAATCTCATGAAAATCGGACAGTGACTGTTATGTTCACCAGTGTTCAGATGTTTAAGTGAACCAATAAACTGAAGGAGTAGCCATCATAGTAAGTCCAAGACTTAAGCACTGATCTTTGCTTCTTGAAAACGTTTTTGAAAGATCGTTAAACATTTTACATACTGTTGACACAATTATTTGCGCCTATTCATTATAAAAAAAAACATAGAATACTCTACTTAAAATAAAACTAGTATTATTATACGATGTTTTCCGGGATTGTGCTTGTCGATGGTCGTACTGAAGGCTCACTGTCGTTAACAGACGTTCGTTCATCCTTGAAGCGTTTGTACTAAAAAACGTTTTTCTTGGACTCATAGCGCTGTCACCAAATGCTTCCACAAGCATGTGATGAGTTTGTGCAGCAGTTTTTTAAGCTTGATGCAAAATTTGACGCAGATTCTTTGTTACTTAAATCTGCCATTTTCACGAGTTTGAAAAATCGCAGCAACACTAAACACAAAGTTACACAACGCACGAAACTCAAATATGCGGCCATTCACCGTCACAGCTGTTAGCACACTAATTTACAAAGAGCATGGCGCATTCTTCCGGCATCAGATCATGCCACAAACCATTTACGCGCGGAATTCAAATTCCCTTAATATTTGGGTTGTTAGGCTACTCTATTCCATTACGTAAGCGAAACAGTTTATTTGTATAAAAAAAATTAATATAGTGTTCAACTTTTTGTTGAACTAAAGTGTTCAAATTTTAATTATTACTATAAAATAAACGAAAATAATATCTGCTGTATATGGTTTGTTTTAAGTTTACAGTTATATATTTTATCTTTTTGCATTGGCCTATACCTTTCTTTGAAAATAATAGGTAATAATGAATTTCACTAATTGAAAAAAAAATTAGGGTTTATTTATGATACTTTCACGTACTCGGGTAGAACTGCGAGTAGTACGTTGGTTCAAGCCTAGTTACTGTCGTTAGTTCATGGTTTTCCGTTTTCACTGGTGTAACTGAAGTGAAAAAGGTTTACGTAATACTTTAACATACATAAACATAAATTAATGTTTAATAACATATTCAAGTCATTGAGTTTTTAGAAATTGAATATTTTTAACTGTCTGTGATTCGATCTACTTAAGACCTAAAGTCCCCATCTTCAGAAATCATCATAAGAGAACGTCAACAAATTAAAAAAAAAAAAAAAATGAAAATAAACACCCAAGGCATCACATGTAAAACACTACGATAAATATGTCAATGTCGCATGCACACCTGAGGATGGGTCTTTAGTTCCGAAACGCGTCGTATGACGTAAATTAAATCACACACGGTTAAATGGAATAAATTTAAAAAAATAAAGACTTAAAATATAAATTGAAAACCGTATCATGAATTCAAATTGAATAAATAACGACTAATTGTTTATTTGTCTGAAAGGGGTAGAAAAGTTTTCCGGTTCGATGTAAGAGTATAAGAGCCCTACAAAGTAGGCTACACAACTGAGCAAAGTTTCCGGTCAAGGCGCCTTGTACAGTACTTTGTTAACAGCCGACAGCTTAGGGCGGTGTCACAAGTCTTATTTCGTGTTTGCTCTCTTCACACAGGCTTACCAACATTCCCTCAATATAACGCAATGCTTTAGACTCTAAAGTTTAGAGTGTTTGCTGTTTCATGTACCTACTTTAAGAAAACGAAATATTCATTTCACAATTTTTAAATAGGTTAGCTTTTGTAACTAGAGTACAGTATTACTATACAATTTTTAAAGAAAAAAATAGTATTAACTAAGCCAATATTTCTTTAATAATTAATTTGTTAATAATTAATAATTATTAATAATTAATAATGTACCTATATTAGTACATTTTCAGTGGGAAAATATTGAAAACAATCGTTCTTTCATCTAGTGTCTGCCTTATAAGTTCAGTTCTGAAACTACATTTTAACAAAGAAAACAGAAAAATTGCTGTAATACTTTTGCTCTAAATTTGATTAGAAATAAAAAATATAGGCCTATTACACAACTAAGTATAAAAAACGTAAATAAAATTACAGTTCAGGAATATGTAAACACAAGTATGGATTATAACTTGACTTTGTCGATTTAATGTTTTTAATACAAAAATTACTACACTGACTTCACCAAACCTTCAATATTAATAAAAATTTATGCAAAATTTTGCTACAGTGTACACTGTTCCTCGCAAATTCAATCCAAGGAATCTAACCATTACTCTGCTTCATGAGAAAGGTGTGCAAATCCAGCTGTAACACCTCGGATCTTACCAAACCCATACTTACCCAGTTACCATTCAAATATATTGGAAATATACCGCCCTCTGTTTATGTCAATACTTCTTTTATGCCCGGTACGGCAAATTTTGTGGCGCAGTGAAATCGCATTGAGCGTAACGGAAGGAAGTGAAGAATTCATAGAACAGCTGATAGTTGAAACAGCTGGTTATCACAGAGATGCCAGTCAATGAGTTAAAATAATGTGTTTAAGAAAATCAAACTACTTGACCAATAAAATAATGATTGAATTAGACGTTTAAAATATTCAAGTGAATAAAGTAGAATATTATTTTTAAAAGTACTAATTTACACTACAAAATCTATAACAACGACAAACGTTTAATATACAATGGATAAAATGTTACGGTATATTTTTGCGGCTTGTAGGGTGTAAGCTAATGTTCTTTTAAACAGCTGATTTCGCACTACAGCTGTTGCGTTAATATCGTATCAATTGAGGTTATATTTATTGTTTTTGTTGATATGAATACAAAAAATAACATATATAATACATCATTATTATTAATTGTCTATTATTGTACTTTTATAAATAAAACAATAAACATAACCTTAATTTAAATAATAATATTCACATTTTGTGGTGCGGAGAAATCTAATTGATAATAATTTAATAAAAAATCGTGAAAAGCGTGTGGATGTCATTTAAAATCAATCATGTTATTGGTGTAAACAGGGTCATGTACAAGTATTAAAGTCGAAGGCACGTAGTCTCCACAAACCATTTTTTTCTGTTCATAAACAATATTGTAATATAATTACCTTATAGTTTTGTTATTTGTTGACTCTTTTTCATTCATAACCAAGTTAAAATAGGCTTATATATTTCAAAAAGTACAAGTGAGGAACTCGGGGAGTTACCGACATAAGAGAAGCTTTTGTTAATGATATCGTTGCTAAATATATAGTTAGTCTGAAGATATATATACAAATATTTTAATAAATAATAAGTGGGCCTAGCTTAGATATTATATACTGTAGTTGTAGTAAAAAATCAATTGTTTTGTTTAACTCGTAACGATCAGCTGATTTTATTGATTTAAGTTTCAGGTTATGTTTTTAAGAACTAGCAATATTAACAACAATTATTATAAACGTTTATTTTAATTTAGAAGAATTATAAACGGCTACAACGTGCACGAATTCTTCAACTAAGGAAAAATACCGAAACCAAAACAACATTTAAGTTAATTATTTTGTAAAAAAGCGAAAAACTTATAGGCCTATAGTAAGTTTTCATATAATACTCGTGTACTGTTATCGAAAAGGAAGAAGAAAAAGAAAGAAAGGGAGAAATGAGGAAGCGAAATTCGTTTGCTCGTTGGTTCCATATTTCCGTTACATTCTTTCGTTTGGCAGACTTTTTTTATCATTTCTCTCGCTAAAGCTAATATTAAAAACAATACATATGTTCGCTTTGTATTCTCTTCGCTTCAAAAACAATAAATATAACCTCAATTGAAATTTATATTATTCAAATATTTTGATGGCAACAAATCGAAATGAGAGTAACGTAATGAAAAATTGACAAGCGAGGGGACCTAATTTAATTGTTTACTTGTGTAAACAGGGTCCTTTAAAAGTATTAACTTTGAAGGCGCATAGCCTCGAGGAACTATTTTTGTTCTTGTTCAGAAGCAATTATGTAATATAATTGTCTTATTGATTTGTTATTTGTTGACTCTTTTTAATTCATAACAAAGTTATATATTTAAAAACGTATAAGAATGCCCTAATATCCCGACAGCTGTTAAGTTTGCGATAACATAATTCAGCTACAATATAATTAGTTATTCCATTATGATTAGGCGTTGTTGAAGAGCCGACAACGCACGCAATACAACGATCATGAAGTGTGTTTTATCAGCCAATCTAATGGCACAGCTCTACACTGTATTTGTATAATTTATACATCAAGAACAGCTATGCAATTCAGTTGCGTATCATAAACATTATTTCTGGGTTAGGCCTATATCGAACTCAAAAGTACGGCACGCAGCTGTCTCAATTATGTGTTAAAAACAAACTTCTAAAAATTAGTGAAACTGAGTTTTACGAGATTAATGTCAATTTCGGTAATTTTTTCACTAAAACGTTTTATGGTAAATAAGCAGTGTATTTTTCCTCGATTTTTCGGTAATTTTTTTCTAAAACGCTTTTTTACATGCCCAGAAGCAATAATCCAAAATACAAAAGCTCGGAAAGTACGTGAAGTATGATACAAATCGAAAATAAAAGTTACCTGAATAACCACAAAATTGCTACCATGCAAAAAAAAAGAATACTCAAAATCTGACACGGTTGTTGGATGGAGAACCTAAAATGGTTATTGCGTGAAAAAACACTTTTATTTAAAAGAAATAATACTCAATAACCTAACTGACACGACGTTACGTGAAAAATCCAAATATATGCCAAATATTCATAATCCAAAATATAAAATCGCGGAAACAACGGGACGTTACGAAAAAATGAAAATAAAAGTGACTAATAAAATCTCAAAATGAATACCGCACGAAAGTAGAAACGTGTTTTTCATCGCGAAAGCTATTAATTAAACGCGTGTTATTAATAATTAAAAGAACATTTAAAAAAAAGAGAATACAGAAATAACTTCACTAGGTTATTGAGTGTTTAACTCAGTTGTGGATTATATAACTATTATTCTGTAAAAGCTACTAACGTTTGTAATGAGTGTTATTGTAAAAATGGACGTCGGAATATAGCTACGTAATAAATAGTTAAAAATCGTACTTTATCGTACATTTAATCTCCGAACGAAATAATATATAGTACATAAAACCAAACAAAAAAATTAAATCATTATTTTTGTAAAAGTCTCGAATAGTCAAAATACGAAATAATGAGCTAACTGGTATGGCCTCAGCAATATGAGAATTTACTAACCACACTAATTCTGAGAAACAAACCAACACACAACTATCCCAAAAACACGCAACTATACAACTATGCTAAACAATCAGTTGTCACTATATTCAACATCATACGTCTGCAAACAGTCACTAACAATTCGATTCTGAACTCCATGTTTCTGAAATACGCTAAAGTTGATGATTAGTTGTTACCCTACTTAATTCTTGATGTCAGTGTAAGAGTCTTCTCGCTTGTTTATTTTATATTCCTTGCCATAAACATCAAGGGTAAAAGAATGGGGCGGAGAATAGTGAAGTGCAAAGAAGCTGCCATATTTCAACATCAGCTCTACCACATCGGAGGGCAGCCCAGCCTATCGGACTTCATTTCTCCTTTCTCAGACTTAAGCATCATTTTCTAAAGTAATTTAAACTGTAACTAAAGTCGGATTTGTTTTATTTACAATAACATCTAAAGTAAAAATGATTGTAATAGCGATAAACAAACATTTAATAAATATAATATTTTGCCTGACATATAAGTCTGACGGAGGCACCTGAAGTGAGCAGCTGTTGGGTTTAGCGATCCCCTGACGCATACCCTCTGACGCATACTACTCTCGTTCCTCTCTACTCTCTCTCTCTCTCTCTCTCTCTCACACACACACACACACACACACACACACACACACACACACACACACACACACACACACACACACACACACACACACACACACACACAGTCAATAGCGACCCGTGCTGATGGAGCGAATGAGACCGGCCTAATCGTGTATCAAACGGAGCCTTCGGAGTCATGGCGACCTCAAAGAGTACATTAGCTTTACCTATGCATGTACAAGATTACCTATGCATGATCCTCTTTGGATCAGGATTACATCTCACAACAAAAACGTGGCCAAATGTAACAAAAATTCTGTAATAAGAGCAACAAAAACAATTAATAAAAGTCGAAAGAAAATAAAAATTAACAGAACAAGCATCTGCATAAACAACTGCTTGGTCACCAATAAAAAGTTAGGAATCTACCCACTTCAAATCCGCTCCAAATTCTACACGTTTTGAAGAGACTATGACTGGAAAAGGCGCTGTAAATAAATATTCTATGAATGCAGAAAGGGGGCACAATATACCTACAAACCTCGCAGTGCAATAGTATCCCTACAAGTTCATTCATTCATCCGACATATATTTGTATTTTTCGATGTCTAATCGTCATATTTTTTCCTATTATTACAATTTGTGTATCTGAAACAATATTTAGACCCCCTAAAAACATTTGTTTAAAACTCATAATATTCATTTTTATTTGTGGCGTATGTAGGCTTTTAAAAATGACACGTCGAATTTTTTCATTATTTTTTAGCTATTTTATTGTTTTTTTTAAATTTTAGTACACGAATGAAAGTAATTTTGATTAACGTAATAATATTAACTTAAATAACGTTCGCCTAAATTAAAAAAAAAAATAGTCTATAAGCCCTACCGCTAATTACAATATCAGTTACACAAAATTTCGCATAAAAAGAAAAACTTTGAATAAAATTGCAAATAAAATTTAATTGATTAAATAAATTATTTTGAGTAATTAATAATTATTTTAAGAAGACGCAAACTTTTGCGTAATATAAAAGTGTTGCAAAGTACACGGAATCCCTTGACGACTAAAAGCAAAGTTCCGTGTTGAAACGTCTTGCAGTTCGTTGAAAGCTGACAGCTCGGGGCAATGTCACAGGTTTTTCTTTGTTTTCCCCTTTTCACTAATGTAGACTACTTGAAGTAAAATGCTAATGCCACTTCAACCTGTTATGCAGCTCTAAGTACACTGTTACGCAGTATTCTCACTCAAGTAATGAATAACAACTTTGAATAACCTTACGTTACACGCTGTCGAAACTTGGAGCAGCAAAAATAAATTTTAAAATTAAATTACACAAGTTGAGTTTTTTTACTGTTTAGAATTGTTTCTTCCTAAAATATCAAAATATAACTTTTACTATTATAAACACGTTCAAATCGCATTTCTATACATTCTTAAATGCTAGTTTATATATAACGTAGATTACGACTGACAAATTTAAAAAAGGGTAAAAAAGAAATTTTTGTTTTGAACAACTGTAATTTTGAAACATATGAAACCAATTTGTTAAAATTTTTGCCACTTAATTGTAGTATTTGAATATTCTTATTATTTCGAATTTTGTTTAAGTTGTTACGTGAATATACGGTATGTTGTTCAAATTGCTATCTGAATATTTTGCATCTTGTTCCATTTGTCGTCCGAATATTTTGCATCTTGTTCCATCTGTTGCTTGAATATTTTGCATCTTGTTCTATGTGTAGCTTGAAGGATTTTCTTCTAGTTCCATCTGTTGCTCGACTATTTTACATTTTGTTCCATCTCTTATTTGAATATTTTGCATTTTGTTCCATCTATTGTCCGAATATTTTGAATCTTATTCTATCTGTTGTTCTAATATTTTGCATCTTGTTCTATCTGTTGCTTGAATAATGTGTACCTCGTTACTTGTTGCATCTGTTACTTGAATATTTTGCGTCTTACTCAATTGTTATCCGAATATGTTGCATCTAGTTCCATCTGCTGCTTGAATACTTCGCACGTTGTTACATCTCTTGCTGGAATACTTTGAATCTCGTTCAAGTTTTTGCTTGAATATTTTGCGACTTATTCAAATTGTTACCTGTATATTCTGCATCTTGTTCCATCTGTTTCTAAAATAGTTTTTTTGCAAGATTGAATTAAATAGCATCATATTTGTGACCTCAAGAGAGCTAGTGAAAGTATGGATATTCTGACCACCACTAAAATATTTTCCTTTTGCTTAGACAGCGGCACATTTTATGGCCCTGGTTTGTTTCCAGTGCTGCTGCTTGAATACTTCGCACGTTGTTACATCTCTTGCTGGAATACTTTGAATCTCGTTCAAGTTTTTGCTTGAATATTTTGCGACTTATTCAAATTGTTACCTGTATATTTTGCATCTTGTTCCATCTGTTTCAAAAATAGTTTTTTTGCAAGATTGAATTAAATAGCATCATATTTGTGACCTCAAGAGAGCTAGTGAAAGTATGGATATTCTGACCACCACTAAAATATTTTCCTTTTGCTTAGACAGCGGCACATTTTATGGCCCTGGTTTGTTTCCAGTGCTGCTGCTTTAATAATCTACCTAATTGTCCGTTCAAAACCTCTAGTCAGAATGTAAGTGAAGACGTAAGACTAGATACATCTGAAATATATGGAAAGAAGTTAGAGTTTAAGGTTAATGGAACTGTGATATTTTTAGAAGGCTGAAAAAGGTGGTCTTTCTGCCAATTTATAAGTTAAATTACAAGTAGGTTATTGTGCCCTGCTTAGAACCATGTAAATAAATTCCTTCGTGAATTGAACATTATTTTATAATATATATATATATTAGATTTTTTCGAAACATGTATTGCCTTTAATTAAAATGAGCTATACAAATTATTGTTTTATCTATAATTATTTCTTGCCCTTTTCCATTATTTTTTGTTCCTTTATAAAATTTTCAGATTCATAACTTTCGACTTTGTTTTTATTCTATAAAGATATTTGCCAACACATATACACATATATTTATTCTATATAAATATACACACATATACATACGGATATGAGTAACTCAGTTATGATTTAAAAAAAACATCACACCTTAAAATATGTACAATCTAATAAATCTATATTATATAGATTTTTTATATTCTATATATTACAATAATATTTTAAAATCTAATAACGTATTTGTACAACTTCTTGAATATTATAGTTGTTCGTTTCTAAGCTTTACTTCAGACTGTACAGCAATACAAAGTAAAAAAACGTTTCTCAATTTAATATTAATTCAATTTCGCTGCTATATATTGATATTTCTGATAATTTCGTTGTTGAACTAAATTTGAAAAATATAATTTAAAGGCCAGCAGTTTGTTTTTGCAGGATATTTCATTCCCGGCAATAAAATTAAACACAGTGTGCAGCTCATTTGAATTAATCTGAATCATTCCAGTTGGGCGCTAACCCCAGCTGGCAGCCCCCCTCCAGGGGTTGCTAAGCTCTGTGATGAGTGAAAAGCACGAGTGGATTATTGAAACATTCAGAAATTATAATTGAAAAACAAGTTATTTTTGTTATTGGAAATTTCTTTATTTAATTGAATAGAAAAACGTTTAGTTTTATCAGAAATTTTCTTTAAATTTAAATATTTACATCGAATGGACTGTTGCAAAGAGTATGACAATAGAATTAATAAACTGGTAACGATATATTTTGATATTTACCTAGTTCTGTAAATTTAAACATGTATTTAAATTTTAAATTTGTGCGTATTTTTCAATTTAACAAACACAATTGGTATAAAATTTAGTTCATTTCTTTTAATTGGAAAACCTAAAGTAAAACAAATTTTTCGAAACAACATTTTTTTTCAACATCAAAACAAAATCTTTCATCAAAACAACATTTAGATTTCATTTCATAAATTTTCCTCCTGTTTGTCAAATATAAATTTGTTCTCATGGTTAAAATGTAATTTCATAAATTGTAGATTTTTCCAACACCGGTATTTTATCCTTAAATTCGCCTATAATTGTCCCTAACTATTAATACTCTTTTAGGTCACAGTAATATCAATTTTTTTAAATAGACTAATATTTTTGTAAGAAAAGCATCATTAGCTAAACTAAAATATTTTTTTTATTCCAATTGAATTTTCGTAGAATATTTCATAACATACGAGTATTTTAGTTACTGTTTTCTATCAGTAATACAACCCAGCAGGTTCAAAAAAAGCAATTGGACGAATGACACAAAACTCACAATTACACAGCTAACCGTTAACTTGTTTTTTTATAATAATATTTTACATCTCCGAAACATTTTAACCAACTAAATTAAACTCTGTACAAACATTTAATAGATAAAGGCCTATTTTCAAAAACATTCATCGGTATACTCGATTGAATCGTTTAAAAATCGCTGCTTTCAGCAACTTTTAATATTAAATTTTTCAAAAAAACAACACTTTTACAAACATTTATACGTTAAAAAAGGTTTACAAGCACAGCCAGGCATAGACAAGCATGACACGCATTGTCAAGCACTAGGCATAGATAGTAATACAGGCAGAAATATGTAAGTGCATGCATAGAAGCACATATATACATAGATTTGCGTGAACAGCTACGAACAGGTATACAAGCATAGCAGTCACAGTCAAGCATAGAGAGGCGTAGACAGTAAATAGGCAAGGAAATGCATACAAGCATATACACATGTAAATTTGTATAAAGTCATTTTATTTTATTGATTAGTCTCTTTGGTAATGACTTAATAACTACGCCAGTTGTTTTCATATTTCTGACTAATTTCATACAAGCATAGCAAGCATAGCAAGCATAAACAAGCATAGAATATAACACAAGCAGAGATATACAAGGACATACATAAAATCATATACATACATTGGCATAGACAGAGAAGGATAGGTATAGTCAAACATCCCCGCAGGGGGTGTAGACTAGCTGCACCTATTGAGAGGATTTAGACGTCCCTCGCGGTACCCGAGTCTAACACACACTTACACTTACAACTTTAACACTTTACATTCACAGTTACATTTAGGGAATTCCAAGCTAATGTGGAACAGATTAAGCCGAGGGCTGCATTGCTAAGGGGGAGCTTAGCTTTTAGTATGCGAATTATGGATACCGGGCGACCTACAGTTTCAATTAGCCTTACCTATGCATGCAGGTCTCTGCATGGGTGGACTTTTTTTTCTTTAGCAGATCGTGGGACCATTTATGGATACTCAACAATCAAAATTAACTAATACACACCTTGGGGGACTTTTAGGAGTGGACCTGGAGAGTGGGAGTTTGGGAAAGGAGGATACTGGGGTTGGACTCAATCCCGTTGAATTCACCAGTGTTGTATTGGAGCCACTTTTGGGCTGCCACGCAGTCCTCTTGTGTCTGTTTCCGATGGTAGTTGTTTTTCTGGGGCATCTGCAAAGGTGGACCTAGGAGACAACAGGGCTGTGAAACGTCCTTCAGGAGCGCAAAGGCGCCGACTGCAGAGAGAAAAGGCAGCAGCTATCTCTTCCCCCTAAAAAGGATGAGAGTTGTTCAAATCAACCTCCATCGTAGTAAGGCGGCAACTGCTGTCTTACGGAGGATGCTTGAGCAGGGTGAAGCCGTCCTTGCCTTGGTTCAAGAACCATGGGTGACGGGAGGCAGAATAGCAGGATTGACCATAGGCGGAAGTAAGTTAATATATGACCGATCAGCCGCTAGTCCTAGGACTTGCATAGTTGTTAGGAATAATATTGAGATACTTGTGTTGTCTTCTTTATGTTCCAGGGATTGTACTGCAGTTCAGAGCTACGTGTGGATCTAGGAGCAGAAGGGTTGTCATGACCTCTGCTTACTTCCCACACAAGGAAATGGATAGCTTCTCACCCATCAGCTTTAGAAGGGTGGTGGAGCACTGTGATGATGGAGCAGTTGAGCTGTTTGTTGGAGCAGATGTCAACGCACATCACACGGTGTGGGGGAGCAGTAACACAAACTTTAGAGGTGAGCAGTTGTTTTCCTTTATTGTAGCTCATAATCTTTATATTTTCAATAAAGATAATACACCTACCCTCGTAACGAAGGCTAGAAGTGAAGTTTTAGATCTTACTCTGGGGACCAAGGGCTTGTATGCTGCATTGGGTATGTGGCGTGTGTCTAAAGAGCCGTCTATTCAGATCATAGGCATATTGTCATGGATCTCGGGGTGATAAATAGATCAGTAAATACTTATCGAAATCCTAGGAATACTAGATGGGGGGTGCCTATGAAGAAAAACTTAGGGCTGACCTCAGTGATCTTAGGAGGCCGATAAATAATTCGCATGAATTAGAGTATGCAGCTGGAAGACTGGCGGAGATAGTTGCTCACTCCTTTCATGATAATTGTCCCCTTACGAAGAAGGTTGCTGGGGTTAATGTTAAATGGTGGACCCTGGCACTTTCTGAGCAAAGGGGACAGATTAGAAGACTGTTCAATGCGGCCAAGCGCTACGTTAAGTGGGAGGCCTATAGGCGGGCTCTGACCGAGTGTAATAAGGCATTAAAAAGGGCGAGACGGGACTCGTGGAGGAAGTTCTGTGGGGAGGTCAGTCGTACTTCTCAGGGGGCACGACTTCACAAGGTCCTAGTCTTGGACACTTTGAATCCTATGGGGACCCTAGTTGGTCCTAATGGGGAGTATACAACAACTGGGAAGGACACCTTGGAAGTCCTACTCAGGGAATGCTTTTCTAACTCTATGGTCAGGGATGTAGGAAGGGAGCGAGTGCCTGATGTTCCCTATAGGAAGCCTAGTCGCAAACTTTATGTTCCCAATAGATTGGAAAATCGCAAACCAAGTTGTGGACTTGGACAAGGTGAGATGGGCCATTAATACCTTTCACTCATTCAAGTCACCTGGTCCTGATGGTATTTTTCCGTTACTATTGCTGCATGGAGGAGAACCTATTGCTGTTATTCTGTGCAGATTGTACCGTGCCAGCATAGCCACTAGGTATGTACCTCTGGGGTGGAAAGCAGCGGCCTATGTAGTCTTTATTCCTAAGCCGTGGCGAGCATCTTATGCTGACCCTAAGTCTTTTAGGCCAATCAGTTTGACTTCGTTATTTCTGAAGACATTAGAGAAATTGATAGATAGATATGTCAGAGGTGTCATGATTCCTCTTCATGTCAGTCAATATTCTTACCAATCAGGGAAAGGTTGTAAGAGCGCACTTCATAATTTGGTTCACAGATTGGCAGGGACTCTAGAGACCAACAAATACGATCTCGGTGTCTTTCTAGATATTGAGGGAGCTTTTGATAACGCTTCACATGCTTCAATGCTTCGTGCCCTGTCAAGACGGTGTGGATAATACCGTGTATGGCTGGGTGGGAGACATGTAGCATGGGAGGTCAGTTGTAGCTAAAGCTCTAGGTCTTCTCCTAGGAGAAGAGGTGGAGGTGGAGGTTGTCAGGGGCTTTCCCCAGGGGGGTGTTTTGTCCCCTCTCTTATGGAACCTGGTGGTGGACTCACTCCTGAATCTTCTCTCGTCAGAGGGATGCTATACCCACGGATATGCCGAATCCTATGGATTAGTGGTACTAATCCGGGGGAGGCTTGGATACATCTCATGAAGAGAGTCTTATCATGGTTGAAACCTGGTGTAGTCACGAGAACCTAGGGGTTAACCCCACGAAAACTACTCAGGTTTCTTTTACTAGAAGAGTATTACCCCGCATTTAGAAGGACTCAAGCTCTTTCGGGTGACAATTCCAGTTGAAAACGAGGCTAAGTATCTAGGCTTGGTATTGGGCACTAAGTTAACCTGGAATTCTCATCTGGGGCGCATCATAAGGAAAGCCAATAAGTCTTTAATGGCAGTTAGAAGAATGGTTGGCAAAACATGGGGACTGAGACCAGAAATGATGAAGTTTATATATACTGGGATCATTAGACCTATGGTGTGCTATGGTGCTGTGGTGTGGTGGACTAAGGTCGAGCAGAGGGGGGCCAGAGAGTCTCTAAGTTACAGAGGTTGGCCTGACTGTGTATCACTGGCTGTATGGAAACTGCGCCAACGGCAACTATGGAGATCATTTTTGGATTTCCCCCTATTGACCTTTTAAACATGGGGGAGGCACGTAAAGCAGCTTACAGACTGCAGGGTGGTGATGGCTGGCGGCCCTCTATTTATGGGCATGCTAGAATCACAGACAAGATCTCTGACCCAATATTGATGATGGGGACTGATCAGATGGTTAAACGGCACATAGTATCTAGACCCTTTGATGTCAACTTGGCCTTTGTGAGGAGTGATCGTGTGTTAGAAAAACCTGGAGACATAGTATACAGATGGCTCTAAGACAGCCAGGCATTGATGCTGGGGTGTTCGGTCTAAGACCGGAGTTAAAGAAAGTAATTACCCTGGGACAGCATACAACAGTATTTCAGGCTGAAGTGATGGCCATTAATGACTGTATTCGGGAGATTTTGGATCGAAGCTTCAAAAAAGCACGTATTCGTATTCATACCGATAGTCAGGCAGCAATAAAAGCACATGCGGGTCCTATAATACAGTCCTAGCTGGTCTGGGAGTGTTGGAAGAACCTTGACGTTCTGTCCCGGGATAACCGGGTAACTCTTCACTGGGGCATAGGGGAGTTGAGTGTTATGAGGAGGCAGACCGACTGGCTGGACTTGGATTTACATCTGAGTTTATCGAACCTGAGCCGGCTTTAGGGATTTCTCTATCGTTGGCCAGGTCCGCTATTAATGGGTGGATTACATGTCAAACCAGGTAAGATAGGACAACCTTCATGGGCATTCCCATAGTAAACGTCTCTTAAGCAAAGTTCCTTCTGGTGGAATCAAAGGATCAGCAGATATCCTGGGCAGAACACAACTCAGGAGGATCATGTGGCTCATAACAGGGCACTGTGGTCTAAAGATGCATATGAAAAGGATAAGTGTATACCACGGAGAAACCGTGTGTAGATTGTGCAGGAAGGAGGAGGAAACTGCAGGTCACATAATTTATGATTGTGAGGCTCTTGCTAGTAGGAGGCTATGGGTTTTCCCAGACCCTAGGGATCTTTAACAGAGTGAGCTAGTCAGTGGATTGTTGGAACTTATTAGGGGCACCAATCTGCTTTATCATAGTTTACATGTATTTTAAGAGGTAAGTTGCACAATAGGTCATTCGATCGCAGTGCTGGGGTTGAACTGTCCCTTCCTCTAGTAAATAATCTTAATCTTAATAGTCAAACATAGCAGTCATAGTCAAGAAAAGAGTGTAACACAGGCAGAGATATACAAGTACATGCATAAAAGCATGTACAGACATTGATTGGCGTAGACAGAGAAGGAAAGGAATAAGCAAGATAGCAATACTATAACACAGCAGAGATATACAAGGTCATGCATAATGCATATACAGACATAGATTGGCGTAGACAGAAAAGGAAAGGAATAAGCAAGATAGCAATACTATAACACATCAGAGATATACAAGGTCATGCATAAAAGCATATACATACATAGATTGGCGTAGACAGAGAAGGAAAGGAATAAGCAAGATAGCAATACTATAACACAGCAGAGATATACAAGTACATGCATAAAAGCATGTACAGACATTGATTGGCGTAGACAGAGAAGGAAAGGAATAAGCAAGATAGCAATACTATAACACAGCAGAGATATACAAGGTCATGCATAATGCATATACAGACATAGATTGGCGTAGACAGAAAAGGAAAGGAATAAGCAAGATAGCAATACTATAACACATCAGAGATATACAAGGTCATGCATAAAAGCATATACATACATAGATTGGCGTAGACAGAGAAGGAAAGGAATAAGCAAGATAGCAATACTATAACACAGCAGAGATATACAAGTACATGCATAAAAGCATATACAGACATAGATTGGCGTAGACAGAGGAGGAAAGGAATAAGCAAGATAGCAATACTATAACACAGCAGAGATATACAAGATCATGCATAAAAGCATATACAGACATAGATTGGCGTAGACAGAGAAGGAAAGGAATAAGCAAGATAGCAATACTATAACACAGCAGAGATATACAAGGTCATGCATAAAAACATATACCTACAGACATAGATTAGCGTAGACAGAGAAGGAAAGGAATAAGCAAAATAGCAATACTATAACACAGCAGAGATATACAAGGTCATGCATAAAAGCATATACAGACATATATTAACGTAGACAGAGAAGGACAGGTATGCAAGGCTTAAACAGTAATACAGACAAATTGCATACTTACATACAAGATCACAGTTTTTCAGGTATATAATTGTACAGAACAAAACTAGAGGGACACTGTTAGTGCCCTGCTGCTTGTTTGGTATTTACAACATACTAAATAATGTTTCTGAATGAAGCAATACGTGTAGGGTTAGCAAAAAACTGAAAAATACCTGGTTGTTCTGAAATACACATAGGGGCATCTTTATGTACAAATGGATGCTTTAGATCGGTGAACAAATATGTTTCAAAATATATTCTAAGACGTTTTACATAAAATGAAATATTAACGTACAAAAACTTTAATAAATAACAGAAAATTCCAGAGGAGATTGTACTTAAACTGACTTCGTAAATTGGAATTCACAGCGACTTGGAGGATGTTTCCAGCAACAAGTAGCTTTTCAGATGATTAATGGACTCAAGTGTGCCAGAAGATAGTGACAAAACACTTCCACAAATCATAATTAATTATAGTATAAAATTATTAACTCTCTTGGCTCGACTAGTAATACGTTTTCGTTAATGCAATAATAAAATCGCAACACGCAAATGTCTCGCTGTAATATGTTTCAAAATTAAATCAAAACGTTATAATTTTTTTAACTTGGTATTTCCTTAAACTAATTTATCAACGTGAATGAGCATTTTTTAATTTAAAATTCTATTCAGTTCGAAAATTTACTTTGAACTTGTTGGTTTTGTATTTTCAATTAAACTTTAAAAGCAGAAATGCTAATTTACCCTGTGTTTTATCGCTGTTTTTGACAATGGTGATATAAAGTGTTAAATAATTTTTGTTATTTTGAAGAACTCAAACGGTTACCAATTTGAAACGCAGCTGAAATATTAACGATCACAATAATAATAAGCTATTAGGGAGCCTAAAATTAATTATACCTGTTTATGCTTTAATCAAGAACACAAGAATGTTTGCGTACATCTTACATTTACATAGTAATTTATACTCAGGGATCAGTTCTGCTTGTTTTTTGTGAATTAATCTACCTCGCTGGAAGCGCAGCTAAATTTAATTGTCAATAATTATAAAAATAACTAACGAAAGATAACAAAGAACATGGTTATATGTTTACAACAATATTAGTTCTTTTTACAAACTGTAATCATTTTCGAAATTGTAAATTTTCAATTGATTATAGGTTATTCATCGTTTCATCGTTTTACGAACATAATATTGTTAAGAGGTTATTTAAAAAAATAAAATTTAATGTCAAAAGTGAAATTGAGAAGTTTGATGAACTTATTTTTAAAAGTTAGGATAATTCTTGAGTTTTTTTTAAACAATTGGTTCCGTGAAAGTTTGTGTAATATTTTTGCAAAGTTTGTTATAAATTAACAATGTTAATATTAGTTTGGTAAATCAAAAATTAACAGCAATCAAAGGCAAAACATTTAAGCGAATGGAAACGTTAAACTAAGTGAAGTGAAATGTTAAGTTTATTAACACCGTTGCAATTAGCCTGGACCATTGCTTTTGGCCGGAACAGGCTTGCAATTACCGCGTGCCTGTGGAACATGGACGCCGGATTAAAACTATAAACTGACCAGCTTGCTGAACACGTGACCAATGAAATCATAGATTTTTCTGTAGAATAATAAGGGTGTCCATTGACTTGGAAAAGTTGTATTCTTATTATTATAACAAAACTAGATCAATTGGTTTTATTCTTTTATAATTTTTGACAAAGTCAACGTTTTTTAGTAGCTGGAGGGCTTTATTAATGGCATTAGTCTTTGTTCGTGATTCTGAGGGAATTTTCTCACTTCATTATCAACAATTGGAACTTCAAGAACTATATGTAGATTGTCATTACGGATGTACGGATGTCAAGGCGCAACAACAATACCACAAAGTATTTTGAAAGCGTTGAATAACATTTCTATTGCTTTGACTGGCACAACTACACAATTAAATACCTTTTACAGGTTCAAAGACCTGCTGATAAAGCTTGTTGTTTACTGATAAGAAAGAATGACTACCTATTAAAAAATACATCCTTTTGTACTTGGGTTTCAGCTCTGTTTGTTTTTTCTTGACCGCAGCGTCCACCTAGGCCGAGTTTGAAAAGTGCCAGTTTTCGAAATGTAATCCTTACATTCACAAAACACCAGAGTGAGCAACAGAAGATAGAATACTTTTCTGGTATTATTTGTCACTGTTATCTGTAATACTTACTTAACTGACAAATCTTTACAAATCATAAAAACCTTGAGCAAAACTGGATGAAATATTTTTTTAGAAAACTAAACCTATTTTGTTTTTTGTTCTTTAACCAAGCTTGTAAATCATATTATTTAAGAAATTACAATGTATATGTTTTGTTATGGCGCTGAAATGCATCACAGTTACAAAAGTCGAAAATTATTTTAAAGATTATTTTGTTTAAACTATTATTTTAATAATCTTAATCTTTAATAATCTAAGAGTCTTAGAGATGTCTTTAAAGAATATTTACGTAAGTAGTTATTCTGAAAATAATTTCAATACTGTGCTAACCCGCTGAAAACGTCAGTTCACATTACTTAGTGTGTCGTGTCTTTTTGTTTCCACACAGAGCTGTTGGCCACAAAGCACCTGTAAACGTTCTCATAAATATTATATTTCGATACAATTGGGGGTAATCGGTTTAACAATTCGATTTGTAAGTTCAATATTTGATGTTGGAATACACAACAGTGCGTATCGAGTGTTTCAAGCTTTTAGCTTGTTGGCTCTTATGCATTATTTAAGCCACGAAGTTCGGCTAAGTTAAAACGGAATGTAACTTTGTCACGCTCTCGTAAATACACTCGTCCGGTAATACCACACAATCTATATTTCTATATTAATAGATGAAGTATTTTATTTTTATTTTGTCAAAATAAAATATCGATTTAATTAAAATTAAAAAAATGTTTGGTTGCATTTACGTTAATATTCGTATTACTTAATTAAAATAAATATAAATTAGGTAACATAAATTGTATTTGTTGTTTAGCAAATTTTCCATTTGAATTACGTTTTAGGAGCAGCCATCATGACACGATTCGGCACTTTTAAATGACCCGATCCTAATCTACTGAGCATTTTGACAAGTTGTGTGTGTGTGTGTGTGTGTGTGTGTGTGTGTGTGTGTGTGTGTGTGTGTGTGTGTGTGTGTGTGTGTGTGTGTGTGTGTGTGTGTGTGTGTGTGTAAATTTGTAATCATATATAAAAGGGTGGATTGGTGAGGTCTTTGTGATAATAATTCAGACAAATTAGTTACCTTGCCAACGATCAATTATTTTATAATAACAGCCGCTTCAAAACGTTAAGTAATATAATTACTTAATTTGAAAATTTATTTTTTTAAATATTGGGTCACCTTTATTGTAATGTTACACCTAACAGATTGACTACTTCATTGATTTAATAATTCATTATTAAGCTGTAAACGATTTTTCTCCCAACATTATTTTCAATAACACTAACCTAATGTTTATAAATTTTACTCGGTCCGCTAAATTCTTATAAGAAATGTAAAAAAATTACATGTAAAATTTGTTGCCCGGTTTAGTAGCAAGATTAAACAAGAGACATTTGTTGACACTAAGATACCGCATGAAATGGCGTGGCACACGAAGGTCTGCGCTGGGTAATGAAACTTTCTTTCGGCTAGTAATTCTACTCTGTATTCCGCTAATCTAGAGAAAAACAAAGCTTAATTTGCTTCTAAATAAAACAGACTTATGTTGACCAATATTGGCGAATTTCCGTTGGAGTTTGATGGCTTGGTACTACTACGGAACGTTATGAGGTCGTTACAAATTATAGCCTATATACTTGGCGGCTCTGCTAGATATAACCGTAACGGTGATTAACTTATGCCACATAATTATTAAACGTTAATGACAACTGATATTAAAGTAAATGTAAACTTATTTCTACAAACAGTGCTGGATTTTTAGAAAGAGATGCAGAAACTGTAACTTTCTGGGAGCTTATTCGAAATTATTGGCCTGAAAAATCTTTGGTTATACAATAACTTAAACATTTTATTTAATTAAAAATTTTATTTTGAAAAAGAAGTTAAACATATGTTGCAGTAAAGTCATAAAAATAAGCGCAGTTTCATGACTGCTCAAGTTGACTGCTCTTCCTAAAAAAATTTCAAAATTTTAACTTCTTTTGTCAAACTTCTTGTCTTTTGACGCCTAATGCTGAATGGTGTCCAGACACAAGCCAATAATCAACATACTTAGCTGGGTGAAAGAGCCGAGGAGGAGGTCCATTGATATTTACAAACAATAGGCCAGAAACTGTTGCAATATTCAGTGATGATCTCAATGGTGTGATAATGTGGCTCATCTGTGAGAAGCCTCTTTCACATTCACTCGACGGTATGGCTATCGAATTGATTGTTTCAACCAGAAGAATTTTTCAGGCAACACTGTGGAGTGCAAATATTCTGGAAATCCTGTAATCAGTTGCCTTTCGTTGAATTTGAACTTGGAGGCTAGTTTCCTCATTTCATTTTCCCCGAACGTTACCGGGACATTTTGTGACCAGTTTTTCCATCCATTACTTTGATGGTGTCAGCACGTTCAAATTTTGTTCACTGAGCAGTCTTGTTTGAACAGACTTTTTAAGTCATGGAACGGGGAGGTACTGGCAGTAGGAGAATTGAGGATGTCAGAATAACGTCCCGTCAGACTATCAACCGCTACAGTGAAGTAGTCAGTTCGCAGTATTCAATAGTAACGCACAACAAACTACCCTAACCTTACATCATAATCGAATTTACGACCTGCGAATAGTTCTTTTACGTGAAGTGTAACAATTAGTAGGCCAGACCACTCACTAAGAACAGATTATGTGATTAATAAATAATTGTTTTAACTGTCGAATTTTTTTTCATAAAGAGAAGAACCGGAACGCCGTTATGGCGCGTTCCTCCTCAAATCAATCTGTGTCTACAAATATAAACTATCAATCTTGTACAATATATACAAGTATTTGTTTATACTCTAATACTCGTAATTGTGATGGCTGAGCATGCAGTAAGGTACAGTGGCATTTGTTGGTAATTTAAATATTTACTTATCTATATACTATGTGACACATAAACTGTAAACGCTATAAACTATTTTGTACTAGATTGCTTGAGTATGGAGTTATTTGTAATTTTAATATTTATCATGGAACTTATTTATATACTTAATTTTAAACAAGTACTATAATATAAAAAATAGTAAACGCAAGTAACGGGGGTTAAATTCAAGTCATTTAGTTTATCTAGCAGAAATAATAGCACTAGCTTGGACGCACACAGAAATAATCGGCTCACTGGTAGACTTAAATTCATCTCAGGAATTCTGATAATGTGTTTATGGCAAGTGTGATTTTTACATTGTTATTTGTGTGTATGTGTGTGTGTGTGTGTGTGTGTGTGTGTGTGTGTGTGTGTGTGTGTGTGTGTGTGTGTGTGTGTGTGTGTGTGTGTGTGTGTGTGTGTGTGTGTGTGTGTGTGTGTGTTTTGTGTGGAGGGTTAAGGCAGGACGGAAAGTAATATTTTCAAGATATTATAGTAATATTTCAAGATATATGCACTTTCCAAACCAAGTATAAATAGGTGTTCTAATTACAACTGTAATTTCAAATAAATCGGTTATCCTAAAATAACCCTACACAGTGCAAGTTTTGTATAAAACATGGCAGCATCGTTAATCATCTAGCGGACGCCTAACTTGTTGCAAAACAATTTGGAAACTTTGGCCGCCGAATCCTGTACAACAGGATGAGGTCATTAGGACGCACCCACACACATGCTTGTTTCCTCTGTACATTTCTTTAATGGACGTTTCATTAATACAATTTTAAAACTACCAAAATTGTGTAAGTTTTTTAACAGGGTTTAAATCTCCAAAAATTCATGTTTAATCGAAACGAGTGTATTTGAAATTGCGTAACTAATTTTACCTTGCAGATATGACATTATGTTTGTTTAGGCATTTATTCTATTAAATTTGTAATAAGTTTTATTAAGGTTTATATCTAATACATGAAGTAGAGTATATGGTTTCAATGAAGAACTTCAACATTTAGCATTGTGTTGTGCTTTGCAATATTTATTTTAATATTTAAACCTGACAATGAGATAGAGTTCCGAAACTGTCATAAAAAAATAGGTCATGTAACGGACATTGTGCAAATTAAAATGTGATTTTATTATATCAGTGACTTGTTTTTTAGAAATGAATTCATCCTTAAAATTATATTATTCGGATACTGTATTTCAAAACGTTATGAATAAAAAAAGGGTTGTATAAAAGGTGATTTAGCCAAAAAGCTTACTAAAGTAGCGAATACTGAATCAGACGGATGGCTCAAACTGCGCTGTTGCCACGTGTGGAATCAACAAAGAGAGGGAAGGTCGAGAATTGCTTGCTCTACCGCACGAACTGGCAACTGCGCGGTACAAGTGTTGCCAAATTCAAGCGTTAACTTCTCTAGACGTTTTAAACTCTAATTTTCTTATTCAGTTTTTTTAACTAATTAAATGAAACATAATACGTTTAGATAATTACATGGATAATATTTGGATAACATGGATAATATTTTATTGGATAATAACAGACAGGCTAATTAATATTGAAAATTACTATTATAGAAAAAAATATCAGTCCACAACAAGCGCACAGAGAAACGTGCGAAGAAATTTACTACGCCTCATGCTTACTCAATATATTTTCAAAACTAATGAGAAATTCTTAATGTAATCTTCCATATTTCCGCTAGGAGTGATCTTAATTTATTGAGTAAATACACCTGCCTTTCTTAGCTTCAAACATTTTGTATTTGTTGACGCATTTTGTAACATTTCCATTATCAAAACTTTTTGTTGTTAACATTGCTTTTAACATGGCTGATTAAACTGAATCCGCAAGAAAAAAAATCAATGAAAATATTACATTATAAAGAAAAAGGAAGGATATTAAATATTTTTAGAAAATTTAGAAATATATAAGTTAAAAATAAAGGGGGAGGGAAATGATAAACAACGAGCGAGTAAATTCACGAGCAAAATTTAATTTTCAAAGCTTCAAAATGTTTACCAGTTACAAAGATTAAGTTGACGGTAAAAATAAAGTGTTTGAAGGACCAATCAGGAACGAGCACACGGTAAATAGGCAGTAGAAGTAAGGAAGGAGCGGGTTAGATAGTAGCCTATAAAAGAACAAACCTAAATTTTGGGTAAAGTAAACAAACAGGAAAAAGTTTTGATAAATAAAGTATTCCGAAAAGCGTCAAAAATAAAAAATGTTTGAAGCTAGGAAAGGCATACATATGTACTTAACAAAGCCAAACAGTAATTTCTATGAGAAAAAATGTTTGAAATTAAAAATAGGCTAATGTTTCTTTTAACTTCCTCACTGACGAAAATTCACCACAAGAAGAACCACGCAAAAATCCTCGCTTAATGTAATAATCATAATAATTGCTTAATATGTTTTATTTGAAATTCAGGGGCTCGGTGGTCGAATTGGCTAAAGCATTGGTCCGTCTACTGCGTCACTCAACTGCTCACCTAAAGATTCTTAGTTCGAAACGCAGTTACTCTCGTTGCTTTTTCCTCACCGTCAACCCTGATACCTCGTCCTCATTAGTGTAACTACCATAACAATTATTTGAAATTCTGTTTTACGTTCTTCAGTTTTAAAAGTTATATCCGCCAATTTTTTTAGGGATAAAATTAAATCAACACAACATAACGTCCTCCTCGTTGCAAAATTGTAGTAATCATCTAAAAACAAGTAAATTTATAAATTTATAACAAAATTGTTGTAAATAAGGTGCACTATATGGCAAAGCTACAAAATCGACCACTAGTCTCATATGGTATGAAGAAAAGGTTAATAAATATACTGTTTTTTTACGTAAAAGAAGCAACAAGTACAATTTGATTTAATTATTGTTGTATGTCATGATTGCATTCTCGCGTGATAACGAAAAAACTATTGTAATTACAGAAAACGACTCAAGGTCACGCTACGGTAATTAAATACAATCCTAACTTTTACAATCAAACTTTAAGTAAATCTATTGTTTATCGGTTAAAATTTTAAACAAACGCTCATATGTGTAGTATTTCCGTTAAAGGCAATGAAGAAAGCGATTAAGTGAGAATTTAAATAAAAAATAATAATGTAGTATATGGTATTAAGTAGTATTTTATATTTTATAAATTTATCACAAAAAATAGATATACAAATTTATTCTTATATCACATAATTCAACTAAACGATTCACCTAAACATTTTACAAGTGGTTAGTTCAATTTTGTTAATTTTTCAACAAATAATTTTTTACTTTATATTAGCATTTACTACCTGCAATAAAGATTTAACAGTAAGCAAAAATAGTTTATATTGTTTTATTACAGTAACACTTTATTTCTATTGTTAAAAAGATAATTTAAACTAGTGCGGTAATTTGTATTGTAACGGTCGAAGAGTGATAAATATGTGCAATAACATTAATTGATTATAATCAAATATTAATTATTTGAATATATAATTGCTTAACGAAATTTTGCATTGTATTGATTAGGTTACTAATAATATATTAGGTAAAAGAGAGCTAAGCGCTTTCCAACACGCAAATATTTCAATAACTATCTTAAAAGTATTAATAAATACATACATATTTAATATTTATGTTCATCATAAACAAATGCAACAAACATAACCTCAATTGAAATAGAATTATCGTAGCAACAGCTGTGGTGTGACATCAGCTGTTTAGGTGAATGTTAATTCCACACCTTCATTACGATAGCGTAATATGTTTTACGTCACATACCACACTATATGCTCTTAATTAATACTATTTTTTAAGTATTGCCAACACTTACAATAAGACATATTTCAATAAAATGCAATCTGCAATTGTATCTAAATAATCTTTTATTTTTAACAAATAAATAACAGTTCAACTTACAAAATTACAACTTTTACAGCTTTACAGCTTAAAAACAGCTTTACAAAATTACGTTTAAGATTTATCATTCCTTCGAAAATCCGTTTCGGATTTCTTAAATATAATTAAATCTCTTTTGTAAATATGATTATCAATTGTAGTATTATTTACACATACATACTTATTTTTGTCAATTATTTCAGTTACCAGCGATAACCACAGCCATCCAAACAAGAATTTCCTTTTCCTCAGTATTCGTAATAGGTGCAAACAGCTGTAACAATAAGAATAATAAAGTAATTTTTCGTAACATAAATTTTGCACATAAACACACTTACACATCCACGAATACTGGCATATAAGTAATATATGAACATACATAATGTAATAAATGAAAAAATATACAAGTTAAGTCTATAATTATAACATAAGTATATTCAAAAACAATACATAAAAATAAATCCAAATAATTATAATATAATGCGTTTGTGTCTTTGCAATATAATAATCAAAGGTTTTGTGTTATACAAATATGTAGGCTCCGTAGGATACCTGGACGAAGTTAGGTACGCGTTTACAGCCTACATTACACTTTGGTCATTCGGGATGGTTTAGTAATATTTTGTTAGTAAGAGATAGGCTATCAATTTTTAAAATGCCGAGGCCCGGCGATAATGTTCCTTAAGCTTAACAAAATAATTTTACACACACACACACACACACACACACACACACCAAGTAATAAATAATGTGTCAGCAAAACCTTTAGCACAAAGAATTGTAACTACGTGGTCCAATCTTTGAATGGTGTCTGTACGTTGTACATTATCACAAGGTGCTATTACAGGGGTGCTGTACGTGTCACACCCTAACAACAATGTCTTATCATTGGAAAATTACCTACTGGAAGATCAATCACCGTAATATCCAGAACAAAGTCTTAGAATCACTAAAAATTTCTTTATGTGGTGATTAAAATTTGTTTATCATATAGCTTATATATTCATGTGATATGTAGTCTTATATATGTATGCATTTCTGAGATAATTATGAAATAGCTGTGATAATCCGGCATGTCTAGTAATTTGTCGGTGTTATTTAAGAAAAATTAAAATTTTAAGCCAACAACCACGAGTGTGTGTCAAGCAGACAAAAAATCACTTCGACGAGTTACCGGAGATCAAAGTAGCGCTTTTTTCCTAATTTTTCAAACCCCCCCCCGGGCATACATTAATATCTGTGAATATAACGCGCGAGAAAACAACGATTTTTTTATTAAAAAAATGTTGAATAAACTTGACTTTAAAAGCCAGTGACGGATGACTGGATAATTTTTGGAATTCGTTTTTTGTCTATTTCTGGAGAAAAACTATCGTGCTCCGGTCATAGTTTAAAAAAACAATAAGTAATTCAGGTTTAGGTCCGAATCAAGATTACAACGCGAACGAAAGCGGTTTATTTTGGCGGATGCTTCTACAAATAACTTTCATTCATATGTAGGCCTACTGCACACCGTAATGTACTAGAGAAGTTTTAATGTTTTTTCACGGTAACGTTTAGAGTTATTCAATTTATTTTTATGTTTCTTTAATAATAGTTTTACTTTAAACTCAGAAATTGAAATAAAAGTGGTTGAATTGTACTGTAATTACTATTTTATTACTGTAATTTCCATACTAATTTATTATATTTTTTCTTCCTTTCCAGTAATCCGGTAATATAGATTTCCGATACACGACTGATTACAGTGAGCCTACCTTATAAAGGTCAGAGTTTGAAACAATTGCCTTTTTATTAGTAGGAGTTGTTCTTGTTTTATTAGTACGAGCCAAGATGTGTATCCTTGGCTGCCTTACTGGTTTACAGAAACAACTGAAACTTACTTGCAAAGATTAGATTATATACCAGCTTCAAGTCTAATTAGCATGACAAATTGGTGGCAACCCGACTGCAATTGAATGTTATTTGACCCAACCGAGTTTGAGAGCACTTCATTAGCAATAATCTAATTACCTTCGGCGCTCACTATTTTACACCAAATATTATTATGTTTATTGGTGTAATTTATCAGAGTGCATTCTGGTGGTTTCGCTTTTGGTAAACACATATCTAGGTGAATGTGGAACAACTGTGCGAAGAATTCAATATTATTTTTGAAACTATTTGAACAATCCACATAATCAGTAAATGTGCATAGGTTCTGATCATTTAGTAACGTTTTCAATAAATTGTTTAAAGTATTATATTTATGTATAGTGTGCTTGCGTATAAAACTGTGTGTGTGTGTGTGTGTGTGTGTGTGTGTGTGTGTGTGTGTGTGTGTGTGTGTGTGTGTGTGTGTGTGTGTAAATTGAAATTATATTTGTTTTGGTGGCAATGCCCTCTTTACCGTTTAACGTTACACGAAAACATGATACATTGTGTATAACATGATACATAAAACTAAATAATGCAAAAAAATTAACTCTAGAAAGGTAAATTATATAATAAACAGACGATATTATATAGCCTAAACATTTTTTTTTCTATGTGCGCAGTTGAGTGACGCAGTAGATTGACCGATTATAAACAATAAAACAAACATAAGAAAATTAATTCTCCCAATAAAACATAAGAAAATTGAAACTAAATGTATAAAATAAATTATATTTTACCTTACGTACACAAACCCCGCATAAGCTAAAAAACGCGCACGCGCACGCACACAAACATACACACACACACACACACACACACACACACACACACACACACACACACACCACACAATAGAGAGGGAAAGAAAGAGAGAGAGAGAGAGAGAGAGAGAGAGAGAGAGAGAGAGAGCGGGAGAGATATTTTGATAAAAATTTGGATAGGTTCACAATACATAAATAAATATTTAAAATAATAACTGCAGATTTTAATTAACTGTATTTGTGAATAGTTTATGATATGTCTATTATTAGCATTTTTCCTATGATTGGCTACTTTCAATTTAACGAAACTTTGACAAAAACTGAATACAATTGCTCTTAATGTATGCTTTTTAGAACACAGCTTTCTAACTTTGAAAACTCACGGTTTCAAGAAAACTGTTACATTCCAAAACCTTCTAATTGAATTTGTGACTATGATGATTGGCGGTGTTCATGACGACAAAGGCTTTCTAAGTGAGAAAACTCAGATTTGTTTACATTCCATTCCCATTTTACGATCACTGATGGATGACTCACACCTGTCTTTAGGCATAGCTGATATTTTATTTTTTAATACAAAATTTCTTAGCATAGTACACAAATTTGTTACATAATTCTAAATCCAACAGCAATACTAATGCATTACTTTATATATATATATATATATATATATATATATATATATATATATATATATATATATATATATGTGTGTGTGTGTGTGTGTGTAAAGTGGTGAGCATTAAGTAAATGAAAGCAAGTTATTACTGTGCAGTGTATAGCGGAGATATAAAAGTAGCGAGTAGGCCTTCAGTACATAAAACCCTTCAAGTAAAGATCTCAACTAAAAGCAAAGTTCTCGCAATACTTTATTAAAGCCGACTGCCCTTAGCGGTTTTACAACTGTATTTCTTTGTTTCCCAGTTTACTGTAATGCATTTCAAGTGCACAAAACAGTAAGCATTTTATTTTAGCGAGGAAAATGAGCTATTTGCGCAACCATCATTGTGACACCTAGGCCTACACCCGCAAACCTAATAGGATTTTTTCAGACGGATTTAAAATTGTCTATCAGTACTTTAACACTGAATGTAACGACGGAATCAAATTTTCAAAGACTTATGTTATAAAAGTTGGCATGCCAAAATTTTGTTAAACGGGGTTTACTAGTCAACAACCTTGCTTGGGCATTTGAAAACCCCGATTTTTGTGCAAAGTTTGAATCAAATCAGTCCGAATTGTGAATTTATAACGCTAAAACAAACAAACAAACAAACACACACACACACACACACACATATATATATATATATATATATATATATATATATATATATATATATATATATATATATATGGATAAATGATAAATGTGTAACATTTTTTCTTATTTAGTTCCGTTTCAAAATGGCGACCTCGCAGTTTTGGTTAAACGCGTTGGTCGATTGTTTTGAAATTTAATTACATATAGCTTGTATAAAACCCGATAGACGTATCTGTAATATTTTTCCCCACTTACTTCCGTTTCAAGATGGAGGGCTCTGATTTAAAGTTGAGCGTGCAGTTGTTGGTTAGTTCCTCTAGTACTGACTGAACGAGAAAGCTATCGTAATCTTAACCGTTTCGTGAAGAAAGAGTATAAAATTTCTAGTGAAATGAGTCCAATAATTTTTTTCGTAAGTATTACGATTACCGGCTAAATTCGAGGAAATTGTTATAGAAGCTGGAATATATATATATATATATATATATATATATATATATATATATATATATATATATACATACATATATACGGATCACATTGTAAACCAGTGTACATCCGTTCGACTCAATTTGTTTGTAGAAGAAACATTGTTCTTACGTTTCGCCAAAATCTTACGTGGCGTCTTCGAGGTTATTCTCGCTACACGTCTGAAGTCGAAGTCCGGACTTCCTCTGAACTTTGTCGATATCAGATACGATTTTGGCGATAAGTCGGAACAATGTTTCCGATTGTGTTTTCAATTGTGTTGAATTACATGTCAACAATGCAATTCACATTTTTCCATCCGTGAAGGAATACTTATAAAGAAACATATATTACTTAAAATTGTTGTTATCAAATAATTTTATAATAGTAAAAATATAAATTATATTACAGTACATTATACTCTAGAAAACTCCTGTTTTGTTGTTCCGTATTAAATTAATTTGACGTAAACTCCCTTAGAACGTTAAGCCAAACAAATTGTTGTGGTTCCGCCAAGTTAAATTATCTGACAACGTTTACACAACTAAACAAATGTACTGTTAGGCCTTTGATGTTCTCTCAAGGTGAAAGTGTTTCTTCATTAGGTTACTTTGTTTACTGTTCCACCTCGGCATACGTTAACATTAACCCGTGTTAAACAGAGCCAAAGTTTAAACTAAAATGTAACTTATGGATGTCAGTGTTACCACCTTACCTTCAGCAAATTCGGTTCGATTTGATACAAACTGGACACAGTTTACTTTGGTAATTGCTTGGACAACTTCTCTAACTAATCAAATATGTTTTAAAATTCACAAGAATGTTATAATGTTTCGTTCACGTGATTTTGAACTTCATTACTTTTTAACTTTCGCTAAAAATAGTTTAACAAGACAGGTGCCTGCAGTGTTTATATAGGAAATGGAGAAAAAATAAGGCTTTGTACTTGTAACATACTTAAAACTTTATTCACCGCCTAGAATAAATTACACTAGTAGTTCAAGGATCAGTATACCACGCATTACAATTTCAATTAAAATACAGAGCGATCTCCAATAGCGCTTATATGTTCCTCAAATGTAACCGGTAACCGTAATATTTACAAAAAATCTTACCGGATTAACTTTTTTGAAAAAAATTTATAATCTTTCTCTATGAAGCGATTAAAATTATAACAGGTTTTGCCGTTCAACCAGTATTACAGGAAACTACACTTTCAACGTTAAATCAGAGCCCTATACAATGAAACGGAAGTAAACGGCAAATAATCTTTCACATACGTTTTCGAGCTTTATATACAAGGTTTGGTCAACGCTTTTGATCAAATTTGGAATGTTATCATCGTTAAATCAGATGCCGTCATTTTGAAACGGAGTAAATAGGAATAAATGTTACAAATTTATCATTTGAGCTTTATATTTCAAAACCATCGGTTAATGCGTATGGCTAAAATTGCGTACACCATTACTGAAAACAGAGACCGCCATCTTGAAACGGAAGTAAATGGGGAAAATCGTACAAATATATCGTATGGGCTTTATAAAGTTATCTTCGCACCAAAATTTCAAATCGATCGGACATTTTGTTTGGCCAGTTCTGCGTACATTCGTCATCGTTAAATAAGGGACCGCCATTTTGAAACAGAAGTAAATGGCGAAAATCTTACGCTTAAGTCATTTGGACTTTACAAAAATACTTTCGTATCAAATTTCAAAAAAAATCTGTCAATGCTTTTGGCTAAAACTGCGTTCACTCTTTATTGTAAATCAAAGGCACCAACTTTAAACAGAACTGAAAGGGGGCTTACACTATGTCGTTCGGAGGCTCTATACAAGGTACCTCCATACCAAATTTCAAAACAATTGATTTTTGCGTTTGACCAAAACTGCGTAATAAACAAACTTGTTTTATTTTTAGTTGTAATTTTGTCTCTAATTTAAGTATTAGCAAAAATTCCCGTAGTCTATTTTACAATAACACACACAACACACACACACACACACACACACACACACACACACACACACACACAAATTGCTTGCAAAATTATACTTATTTTAATTGCATATTTTACCGGTTAGTTGTCAAGAAGAAAATTATATCGATATTATCATTTATACTATAAATTAAAAATACAAATATTTGACTATTAATTCAGTTACTAGTAATTTAATGAGGTCCAATAATTTAATGAGATCAACTGACCGACTGATTGATTGATTGCATGTACAGAGGACCGAACACAACTGATAAAGATCGAGTAATTCATTCGAATAATTTACTATTTGATTTGAATGGTAGACGCAGTAACATTGTGGCCTGTACCCTTTGTAACTTTGAAGCAGGTATTTGACACGTTTATAAGCGAATGTTTATTGCGAAATTTAAAATTACGCCATAGCGTTCTCAATTTTGATAACTGAAATATATTTCTATAAAATCGGATACTTTTAGTTTTCTGAACAAATCTGACATGTGAAATCTGATTTTTTTCATGGCATGCAAAAATCATAATGCTAAATGACAATGGAATAAAAGATAAATATACGTCTTTATTATATAGTCATTTCTTTAATTTTTGAAGCTGAAAGCAGATATTTTCATCAAAATTAAAACTGAGTTATTTTAAGGAATAGCCTACCATAATTGTCTTTCATGGGTCAGGTAGCCGCCAAATGCGGAGTGGAGTTGCGCTGAGGGGAGCGGGCTACGCATTCAAAACTTAATTCATTTAAAAAAAAATAAGTTCGACTATTTAAAGCGTAACAACAAAGCGAGTTGAGCGGAGTGAAGCAGGATCGCTGAGCTCCACTCAGCGTAACTTCGACGCTGACTAAATTCGTTTGGAGCTGACCCCAAGACGCTAACCACAAACTTATTATTTCTCGTTGCCTACGTTACCGTTGGTTAGGTTACGGTTTTTAAAAACAGTAGTTTTCTAGAATCCGTTACAGTAAGCCTAAATACTTAGATTTAAAAGACACAAAAGCGTTCTTTAAATTGACTGGACTCCGCTTCCGGTTGCCGTTCATCTTCATTCCGCTCCTCTAGGCTTAGGTTAGCGCAGCCTCCGCTCCGCATTAAGTAACCACTCGGCCTTAAGATTTAAAAGGTACAAACATGTTCTTTAAACTGACTAACTCCGCTTCCGGTTGCCGTTCATCTTCATTCCGCTCCTCCAGGCCTAGGTTAGCGCAGCCTTCGCTCCGCATTAAGTAGCCACTCGGCCTTAAGATTTAAAAGGTACAAACATGTTCTTTAAACTGACTAACTCCGCTTCCGGTTGCCGTTCATCTTCATTCCGCTCCTCTAGGCTTAGGTTAGCGCAGCCTCCGCTCCGCATTAAGTAGCCACTCGGCCTTAAGATTTAAAAGGTACAAACATGTTCTTTAAACTGACTAACTCCGCTTCCGGTTGCCGTTCATCTTCATTCCGCTCCTCCAGGCTTAGGTTAGCGCAGCCTCCGCTCCGCATTAAGTAGCCACTCGGCCTTAAGATTTAAAAGATACAAACATGTTCTTTAAACTGACTAACTCCGCTTCCGGTTGCCGTTCATCTTCATTCCGCTCCTCCAGGCTTAGGTTAGCGCAGCCTCCGCTCCGCATTAAGTAGCCACTCGGCCTTAAGATTTAAAAGATACAAACATGTTCTTTAAACTGACTAACTCCGCTTCCGGTTGCCGTTCATCTTCATTCCGCTCCTCTAGGCCTAGGTTAGCGTAGCCTCCGCTCCGCATTAAGTAGCCACTCGGCCTTAAGATTTAAAAGGTACAAACATGTTCTTTAAACTGACTAACTCCGCTTCCGGTTGCCGTTCATCTTCATTCCGCTCCTCCAGGCCTAGGTTAGCGCAGCCTCCGCTCCGCATTAAGTAGCCACCCGGCCTTAGGATTTAAAAGGTACAAACACGTTCTTTAAACTGACTAACTCCGCTTCCGGTTGCCGTTCATCTTCATTCCGCTCCTCTAGGCCTAGGTTAGCGCAGCCTCCGCTCCGCATTAAGTAGCCACTCGGCCTTAAGATTTAAAAGGTACAAACACGTTCTTTAAACTGACTAACTCCGCTTCCGGTTGCCGTTCATCTTCATTCCGCTCCTCTAGGCCTAGGTTAGCGCAGCCTCCGCTCCGCATTAAGTAGCCACTCGGCCTTAAGATTTAAAAGATACAAACATGTTCTTTAAACTGACTGAACTCCGCTTCCGGTTGCCGTTCATCTTCATTCCGCTCCTCTAGGCCTAGGTTAGCGCAGCCTCCGCTCCGCATTAAGCAGCCACCCGGCCTTAAGATTTAAAAGGTACAAACACGTTCTTTAAACTGACTGAACTCCGCTTCCGGTTGCTCTTTAATTTAATTCCGCTCCTCTCGCTTCAGCTCAGCGCAGCTCTGCCCACTTTTATTAGCCACCCGGCATTAAAGTGAGAAGAGAGAGAAGGTAAAAGTTATTAAGGCCACATAGTTTATTAATAAAAACCATAAAATCCAACCAGTAAACAAAAAAATATAATTTAAATATACACTTTGTAAATTATTCTATTGTACAATGTCAAAGTGTGACGTATTTAGGTCTGCAATGATTCTTCTCTCAATTCTAACTTTAGACTGCATGCCTTGGAACTCGGAGTGATTTTTCACCCTCTCTCGACAAAAAGGCATCTGTTTAACGTTCCGTTTCGATGAGTCGATGATGCTGGCCACGTTTATCTGCTCGCACTTCAGTTAACTTTTCCGTTATTCTTGATTTTTGGTCGAGAAACTTTGAGAACACGGGTTGAAAACATTTGTTTTTATTTTTGAAAAGATCTGAATATTATTACAGTAGTGATTCTTTTACATGAGAGTGGCTACTCAATAATCAGTTGGGACAAAGGAAATTATTTAAAATAGAGTGAAACAGAATTTTATCGAATATAGTTTAAAATGTTTAACGAAATAAGCATTAAGGATTGTATTTTTTAGTTACAATTTTATTTAAGAATACTCAAAACTTTATAACAAAAAAACTATTCATTTTTAATAAGTTCGTTTAAAACTTGTACCTGAAGAAAACGTTAAAACTCCTTAAATTAATGTAAATACCAGATTATTTCTTTTAACTTTGTCATTCATTTTTCGACTAAAACAAAACTATAATCCCTATTAGATAATATTAGATAAACTATTATTATCCCTACTAGATAATAATTGGGAAGTTATTAGATGCACTAAATTAAGATCACAATTCAATTTTGAGATTCGTACTTTTACAAATGTCTGTCGAATGAAGTGTTTAACCCCATCTCTTACTTTTACTGCATATTTGGGTTGGTCTCTATAGTCGGGCGGAATTCACTGCTTTGGGTTCCATTGGGAACCCCATGTTCCTCAGCACGATTTCAGTGGTTTAAAATAAACATATCATTATATTTTTTGTACTTATGTTTTAGCACTCCAGTCTAGCAACAGCAGTTTTAGCAAGCAATTTAGGTTCTAATTTATTCAAATTTGGCACTAAATTAGAAGCAAGTTCTTCACTCAGAAAAATAATCGCGCATCAACTTAAAATTGAGAGCAGTTAAACAAATAAAAATGACAAAATGAACACCAAACGAGGTTGTTATTAGTTTGTCAGTCAGGGTACATTTTTGCATGTTTCACTTATACAGTTTGAGCCTTAGTGTTAGTGTTCTTACACTGTTTCATATTCCAATGGAAATTCACTTGAAAATAATAGCGTTAGAAAACAATTTGACCTCAAGTAGTCGCGAAATATTCGGATTGATTGAAAAGATAAAATAATGCCTTTTAGAACAATGGTGAACAGGAGAATAAAGCGCATAGAGAAAATCATAAGGACTAAACTTTTTTATAGAATTGTAAAAGCAAATGAAAATGATAATTTGTGAATAGAGTGAAAATTGAAATGATTTTAAAGAATGTCTGAAAGTGGGATCGGTGTTAAAAAAACGCAGGGGGACACCAAAAAAATGTACATGGATATTTATGTCGAAAGGAGAAGAAAATAAAGAAGAAAGACGAAGAAGCTTTGGTACACACGAACGCTCGGATGTAGGTTTTTTTCTGTGATTCGAAATCACAAATACAGCGGTAAAAAAAAAAGTTTGAGAAATGTTGTAAAGGTGAAATATTTAATAATTCTTATCAACATTAGGTTAAAGTTACGTTTGAAAACGAAATAATAAACAACCAATAGACAATAAAATATAGATTAACCCACAAAACACAATTTTCTAAAACAGTAGGATAAACACATAAAGTAGTGTTTCTCAAACAAGTTAAACTTGTCTCGACCAAAGTAAGCCGAGTTTCTGCCGCTGACGTTTACGGCAATTGAAAGATAAACAATTGTTTTCTAAGACAAAAAGAAATGTATCTTTAAAAATAAAAAACAAAACCTAGCAATATTTTTCTTTAAAAAAAATTCTGTTACTGAACCAAAAACAAAAATCATGTATCATATTTTCTCTTCCTTTTAATTTTAAACACGATAATTTGTTCGAGAACACGACGTAACTTAGAACTTATTATAGCCTATCAGCTGTTCAATGAAATCAGCTGATCGTTACGAATTAATATAAAAAAGTTGTTTTTTTTACTACAGCTAGTTTTTAACAACATAACCTAAAACGTATTAGCCTATAGCCTATCAACTGATTTCATAGAACAGCTGAGTAATACAAAACAGCTGAATAATATAGAACTGGTTAAGAATTAATATAAAACAAATGTTGGTCTCTCAATTTTGTTTTTTAATTCAACTTGTTCACTTACAGCGTTGTGGTTTTCTACTAATTTGTTTAAGATCTTAATAAAAATTACGACAAAGAAAATATTCCAAAAATTGGTAAATAAAAATATCTTTACTGAACCAAAAATAAAAATCATGTTTCGTAATTTTCTCTTCGTTTTTATTTTATTTGTGGTAATTTGTTTGAAAACACCAATTATTTTAATAGACTAAGAGCTGTTCAATGAAATCAGCTGGTCGTTACGAATTAATATAAATCAACTAATCTTTTACTATAACTACCAATATAAAAATTAAACTAACGATTCTTTTCATATATTTACATTGGTCAAACTTCTTTGTAGTTTCTTAATGCAGTGGGCTATCTCTTGCGCCTTACACGCACAATGTTCCTAGTTAGATCCCGAGTGGAAATACAGGAAATTTTAATTGTAATTATTGAATATTATACTTATGACGCGCAAAATATACTATTTTACTCGTATATCAATATAAATTTGTTCACTCGCATCACGCAAAACCCAACACCACAACCATGATCATGATACATGCTGAAACCTTAAATTTAGGAGAATAAATAATACGTAACATTCACAATTAATTTTTGAAATAAATCTTAAATGAACATTCTACACAATGAAAAGATTGGTAAGTCACAATCTACATATTGATTTAAGAGGAAATGCATATCGACGACTGTTTCGGTCCAAATGCTTTGATTTCAAAAAACAGTATTTCTATACGTTCCAATAAATGTGATTTAAATAATAATAATGCATGGCATGAAAGTTTACTTTCCAATACATTGCAGCTTGTTGGTAATGGAAAAGCATCGACAATAAAACAAACAATGGCAGAAACAAATCAAGCCCTCGTCATAGAACGTGCGCAGAATGCACAGTAGTGGACTGGTGCTAATGCCAGCCGCTAGGGGGAACACCAACTGTACAGTTTCATTAATAGCCTAGCTTTGTATTTATCAAACGATTGGTTTGGATTTGTCATAACAAACACGGGATTTTAATCAAACCCGCCGGCCTGTTGCTTGTTTTCAATAATAACGCGCACTGTAGACAACGCATTCTGTCGGCATACATCGAAATCAACTGTGCTGGGTTTAATGTAGTTAACATGTCAAACATAAATATTAGTTAATAAAAAAAATATTTTATATGTTAATAATACGCTCCAGATAACAGGTATTTTAAGAATTGTTTACAATGCAAAACGATTATGGTAAGATGTCTCTTATCACATGAAGATGAACGAATGAGTGAATGTCTAATGCACTGCGACCTTTCTAGATTTACTGTGCCCCTTCTATATTCCTGAAACACTCAGTTACAGCGCCTTCTCCACTAACTCTTCATAACGTCTTGCATTTGAAGGGAATTCAAGGGGGTAGCTCCCGCCACTTATAATTGGTGATTTCAGAGCTCTGTATTGAGATGTTTGCAAATGCTAGCTCTGCTAAATCCTCTTAAACTTTTCTTTCTCTTGATCCTCATTACGGAGGTTTTGCTCCATTCAGTCAAAATTTTGTTGTGCAGTGAGATCCCGCTCATTCTATTTCACATTTTCATTTATAGTAAACACACATGGGGACTCTGTGGTCGATGTGGTTAGTGCACCGGTTAGTCTGTTACATTTCTGAACTGCGCACCTTAAGGTTCTTTGTTTTAGCAGCAATTAATCCCGTTGCTTTTCCCTTACCGTTAACGTTGATCCCTCGTCCCCATTAGCCTAACTAGTATAAAGCATGGACGTTGAGCAGTCAAAATAAAAATACAAATTATGGGAAACACCCCCAAAAGTAGTTAAGGAAATAAAGTCCGCTTATACTGAGCCTGGAATTCATGGGTAACGTTAAGGTACACTGAGATCGCCAAGAATCTCAAGGCTCCGTTTGATACACCGTTAGGCCGGTGTCATTTACCGGTGTATGTGTGTATATATATATATATATATATATATATATATATGTATGTGTGTGTGTGTGTGTGTGTGTGTGTGTGTGTGTGTGTTTTAAGTGAGAGCAATATGAGCTATTATAATTGAATATAACATATTAAAATGATAACACTTGTGACAGATGTAAGGGCTCGCTGCTAGTGGCATCTTGCGGCAGAGTGTTCAACTACAGTTAAGTAGATTATAGTACTATTTATTTTCTTAAACGTCTTCCTCTGTCCTCGCACCTCGGAGCGTTCGTAGAATTACTTAGACTTTAGCTGCTGATTTTATAATGGTGGCCGTACGATATATTCAATGGCTAGAGATACAGCAGGATCACTAAGGCATCAGCTGTCTACGTCGGAACACGTAAGGACTTACTTGCCTAATTAACAGCATGTTAACACAGAACAGTGACGACAGGTTTGTAAGTTACAAACAAAGTGTCTCTGATAAGACCTTCAAATAAAACATTTCCGCTAGCAATTATTCCAAGTTATCATTTGTGTTACCGCTGTCAAAGCTTACACAGTGTAATTACAAAACTTGTTGTTAATTAAAACGTAATTAATTACGACATCGCTTTACTTCATTGTATTCATCATAGTCATGTATATAAATTTAAATTTTAACAACACAAATTAATTAATAACCATATTTGTTATTACGTAGCTACAACTTCAGTTGAACTTACTATTGAGGGAACAGCTGTGGTAACTAATCAGCTGTTACATTCACTCTCACTTGCATCAACACAGCGTAACAAAAAAGGTACCAACTGAAAATAAATGAAACTTCGAAAACATTATATTATTGGAAAATGTTCAGTATTAATTAAATTCTTATAAATTTACGATTATAAGCATTGAATAAAACCGTACTAGAAGTAGAGCCACCATTATAGAAAGTTAGATCAATATTAGCAGTTTAAGTCCATGTAATTGGACTATTTGACGCTACAAACTCTGCGAGCTGCAAGAACAGGGGCGGGAACATTTGAGAAATTAGGCAGTACTATTATCTATTTAACTGTAGATACACTCTGCCGCAAGATACCACCAGCAGCGATCCTCATATACCTCTCAATAAGGTTATTATTGTTTATATTCACTTCTATATGTCAGTATCGGATACATTTCACAGTCTACGATGGTCACTGCAATAGCTCATTTGCAAATGGAAATAAATCACTACATAAATAGCCAATACAGACAATTATTGACGTTCCCAAAAACCTAATAAAATTGCTAGTTATAACATTTCTTAAACAAACGAAAATTTTAATTTCGAAACGCAATACGCTGACCGCCGCGTACTCTAGTGTTCGTCAGTAGTACTAACTATGTAGAAGATAATATAAAGTAATTGAATATATTGTGAAGTATACAGTATATTGTTTTCATATCCAACTATATTATCAAGTTTTTAAAGTTGTGGGACTGAACTGTACGCTAGACGCTAGACCGTCCACTAAAGTATATTAGTTGACGTCTTGAGCCGTCAGATAAAGTCTTAAAGTACACAGTGGCAGGAAACTTTGCTCTTTACAAATTAATTTTACTCGGGACAACATTTTTAATTATTTTAAAACTTTCTGTTAAGACGACAAAAGCGTTAAAGGTCACGCAAAATTGAAAGCAAAGAACTCTTTACAAAATTGACAAAGTTAAACTTTAATATAATATTTACTGTACACAGTATTTGTAATATTCATTCCTTAGACTGGGTGGCCAAATGCGGAGCGGAGCGGAGCATTGAAAACCATATTTTAATGTAAGTGCGGAAATTGGAAAAGTAACACAGCTGAACGGAGTCAAGCGGCGTAGCTTCGACTCTGTCTAGGTTCGGTTTTGAAGCTGAATTTTAAATATAATAGTTTCCTAGAAACCGTTACAGTAAGGCTAAGCACTTAGATTTAAAAGATACAAACGCGTCCTTTAAACTCACTAAACTCCGCTTCCGGTTGCCGTTCTTCTACATTCCGCTCCGCATTTGGTAGCCTCCCAAACTGATAGTTTTTAGTCACAATCAATTCTAAAAGCGTTAAAATCTCTTATTAGCACATAAAATTTTAAAATTACATTGAAAATGAACATTGAAAAAAACAGTTATATTAAACTGTTTTAATTACAAAGGATTTCTGAAGTTAAAAATGTTGTTTTTAGCCGTTTTTACCACCGTTTACGATGGTTAAATCAGTTAATAATTTATTTTTAAAGACTTTAAATTACTGGCTTTTTTAACGGATAAAAAAATTAGTGTTAAAGTTTAAATCAAATCGTACTAAAACCTGTACATAGTACAAAACAAAATTTATTCTTTTATTATAGTAAGTTGGTTTTTAAGTCGCGAAAAAATCGATTCATTTGCACTTCATAAGTAGAAAAAAATGGGTTTTTTAGAAGAATTCTGGTCCCCCTGTATGTTTACACATGTCGTCGAGTTTGACCATCTATTTAACATACTAACAGTTTCATTTTAAAATCCTTTTTTCGGTTAAAAAAATTCTAAACCTAACAAAAGTTTTATTTCTCTAAATTCGGCTTGACCTCTGCTGGATAGCCTCACGTATTCAATCATACGTACAGATCGCCGTCTTTGTCAAAGGGTCGGTTTCAGTAAACAAGGAAATCAATCTAACTTTTGAAAATCGCTTCATTAAATATTTGTCACATTTGCAGAGTTATAACTTAAGTATATGTTTGCAAGTAAGTTGGGAGAAAAGGAAAATGCACCTTTAACAACGTCATCACAGTTTTGTTTCTATTATGCTCTTCAAGTTTCTGCTTTAATTTATTTGAGCTATGAAAATGTATTTTTTTCAGTACTTTTCGAACCGGTTTTTCGTGAAATAAGCAACACCAAAGAAAGTTTGTGCACGAATTATTGCTACGAACAATGAAGACAAAGTTTTCAATGAAGAAACAGCTTCAGCAAGCAGTCTGACCTATTTAGTTACCCAACCAATCACATTACGTGCACAACACAACTATAACTAGCTCAAATTAAATTGCTTGTATCGAAAGCAATGCAGTTGCGATTAATTACATTGTTTTGTTAAACTACGAGTGCAACTGTCTGTAACGTTTGCTATAGTTTAAAAGTTTTATCGATGTATCGAAGTTACACATTTACAGTAGGGCTCTGCCCTCTGTCGATAAGTGCATACTGACGTCTAAGGTTAGACAATAAAAAGTACTAAACGCTTTGATAATTAAAATGAAATAATCGCGGCAGACTTGATGGAAGCGAATATTTAAAAAAATATTTTTAATTAAAAATTCACCACTATAATAACCTTTATATAGTAGCATTTACTGACAAACTACTGACTGCCTTCAAGTTACATTTATTAATTAACGGATTTTTGAAATGCAAAATGCTAGTTTACACAATTTTTAATGCTGATTAAGACTGTAAAATATGCAATTTTAAGAGAGTTAAATTTTTTTTTTTAATTTCAAAGATTTGAAATTGTCGACATTTGAAACTGTTGAACGAATTTCGCTAATTAAAGAACTAATCCAGCTGTTACAAAAATTGATTTTTATAACAGGATTGAATCAAATCCAACAAAAATCGCGAACATTAATGTGAAAGCTTAATAAATATAAGCTTTTACCTGTCATAAGTGTCCGGCGGAGGCAGTTGAAGTGAACAACTACTGATGGGCTTAACAATCCCACCGTACCTCTAGCTCAAACTACTCGCACTCATCTACTCAAAAACACACTCACTCTCTCTCTCTCTCTCTCTCACACACACACACACACACACACACACACACACACACACACACACACACACACACACACGCACACGCACAGAAACACACACACGCGCGCGCGCACACGCACACGCACACGCACACACACGCGCGCGCACACCTACACACACACACACACACACACACACACACACACACACACACACACACACACACACACACACACACACACACACACACACACACACACACACACACACAGTTTATATGCATACATTTTAACATTTAAAAGACCCCTCAAAAAATGATTTAGATTTCAAGATTCGCGGTCATTTCAAGGTTTCGGTTTTGGATACTGCCTTGTTTTCCAATGGATATTCACTAATAAACCGTTTATTTGTATTTCAAAGCACCATAATTTTTTAATAATAACAATCAAAATACAATTAATTAGGAAAGATTTGTGCTCATCTAAAACAATAGTAACAGAAGAATCAGCTGGAAAATATTATCGAAGTCACAGCTGTGATGTCAAATCAGCTGTTCGTACCATCGCCTCTTGCATAACTGTAATGTAAAATTTCTCCGTTATATGTTATTACCATAGTGGCATTAATATACAATGAATATTGCATCTTGTATGTTATAAATAAATATAAAATTATTATCTTTAGACCTCGTTTAAGATTAAATGAAATCTGTTAAAGTTAATTATAACTGCTTTAACGCACTCAACTTAAGGTTCGAGTTAAAGAAAAACTAACCAATTTAACTTCCAAAACACAATTAGCTAAAGTTTTTGTCTTGTTAAGCTTGCTTGGCTAACAAGCCAACTTCTAAACTAAAACATAACATTTAATTGCGGCCAACACTCCTTCCTCGTTCCACCTCCGTCTTGCCTAATTTTACACTTAACCAACTTACAATGTAAGTGTCACAATAAATACATTCGAGTTAAGGTAACATATTCTTGTTTTATTTCTTTTCACAACAAATTAACAAGGAAGTATTGCTATGAGGCCAGTAAACATACCGGTAATGGTGATTTATTCTTTGGTAATGGTTCAGACTTAAACATTTTTGAAATGCTTGACAAGGACCGGATAAACAAGGTGACTGACTTTGAGATACCATATCTTATCAACTGTGGTAACAGAAACGAATGGTCCCATGGTGAACCCAAATATCTGAGGAATGCAGTGACATCGTAGAATGATGGATCAAAAACATCTAAAGCTACTATCGGGTGTATAGCGTTAAGTCTTGGAATGATCACAACAGTTTTTCAAGCGGAAGTCTAACAGAATTTCAGAAGAATTATAGATAGAGTGTTTTAGTCTGCGGGAAAAAGTAGAAGTAGTCCGGGTGATCACCAGGTCGACCGCAGGCTGGTGAAGACTGTGAACTAAATTTGCTTGGTGTTGCTGGTTGACGAGAGCGTACTCTCTCCCTATAATACGTTGTTTCTGTTGACAAACATTTACAACATGTGAATTGTAAGTGGCTTTATTGCGTCTTGTCAAGGTGAGAAATGAAGATATCTGTTGGGATTGGTTTTTATGGATTTGAAGAAGAGTGACTATGTGATTTTCACATGAGCCACTTTATGGGGATTCGTTGACTAGATACAGAGGCCTTTTTCTGTATCATAGCGGGGTAGAGGGATCTGTCACAATGGCCAACAGATGCGTGTGTTTGGAACCTTCTGCTTGCGATGCTAGCTTATGGGTGAGTTTGAGGAAATACTCCTCGAGTGTGAGGACTTCATGGCCGTGGCCTATGGTTTCGTTTCTGACGAACCATGGAGATTCAGTCACTAAACAAAGGGAGCGGTTTTGGAAGGATTCCAGCCGTTTCCTTTGAGAGTTAGAGATGCGTGAGTACCAAGCCGGGACTGCATAGGTTAGGATGGGGTGAATGTACATTTTATACATGGTTAGCCTGATTTTTAGAGGTATGGGGCTTTTGTTAGCAAGAGCATAAAAAAACTTACCGCGAGCAGCAGCAGCTTTGCTATCAATTGCTTGACATAGGGAGCAAAAGTCAGACGTTTGTCAAGCACTATATCTAAATATCTGACTTTGGGTTTCCATGCTATGGGAGTATTTTTGAGATGAAGTATTGTTTTGGGTTGACGTTTAGCCGTGAAGGCTAACGTTTGGCTTCTGTTTTATCTGTATTCACTGTGAAACCAACTACTCAAACTACGAAACCATGGCTCAAGTAAGTCCAACTGACGTTGAACGATTTTGGCCCCAAACTCGAGGTTTACTGTTGAATAATAGAACATTGAGTCGTCAGCAAAGACCCGCAGTGACACAGGTTCTTGGACAGGCTTATCGTTGGTGTACAGGTTGTACAACAACGGGCCTAAGAGTGATCTTTGTGGCACGCCAGCCGTAGTAGGTCTGGACGTAGAGAGTGTACCGTCGACGGATACCTGGAACCATCTGTTGTCGAGGTACGATGGAGCATGGAGCATGTTGTCGAGCATATAGCACGGAGGAGTAGGTCTGTGAGCTAGTTTATACAGGAGGCCTTCGTGCCATACCCTTTCAAACGCTTTGCCGATATCCAGGAATACAGTTATTGTGAAGGCGTTTATTGAAGCCATCTGATAAGCTGTTGATAATTCGGACTAGTTGTTGGGTGGTCGAGTTCTCTCGGCGGAAGCCAAACTGTTTGTATCGGACGGTGTCAGCAAGGTGTTCAGTAAGCTGTTTGTTCACCAGTCTTTCGGACACTTTCGAAAAGCTGAAAAGCAGCCAGATTGGTCGGAAATTTTGAGGAAAAAGCCGATTTCTGTGGTTTAAGTGATTAAAACTTTGGCTCTTTTCCAGGAAGTCGGGAAGTGACCTGTTCGCAAGATTCCATTGAAGATGTTAGTAATGTATCCTTTTGTTGCGGCAGGGATGTTCATTAGAGCAAGATTGTTTAGATCATCCAGAACAGGTGATATGCGTGGATTGTTGTTTGTTGGCCTGATCCATCGGATCCATTCTATTTCCTCCCGAGCAAGTTGTGGTGTCTTGTGCTGTTGGTCCGGGCGTTGGTAGGTTACTGGGTTGTTATAGTATAGTGGGTGGTCCTCCTCAATGTTCATCCTAACAATGATTTTCACTTATATTTATACTAGAAATTATGGCGGTCACTATATATTTTTCAGAATTCTATTGTCAAAACTAGAGAAAGAACGCACTAGTCAGAATTAAGATTTTGTGCACGGAAAATACGATGTTTGTGCACCGGTAGTAATGTTTGGGCTTAGCCTAGCGTAGTACAGACCCGAGATACGCGTGCACTGCGAACCAGTGGGAAGTGAGTTTTGGCTGACGGCAGTGAATTAGTCGCAAGCTATGGCCCTTTCAAGCCCGGGAGAGAAGTTCGTGGTGTTTTTAATGGTTGTTTTGGTATTAGTAATCGAGACTAGGTTGTGTAACTCAGTTCCTATGTTGTTTAGGCGATGACAAGAGGATAAAAAGAAAAGACCATCTATACAAAGCCTGATATAGATATAAAGCATATAAGAGAGCTTTATTATTGGCTCTGGCGAATCACAACTATAAATCTAAGATAGTGCGGGAGTGTCATCCTGCCATAAAAACGTTTAGTTGCTGTGGCTCTCAGAACATCAGGGCATAATGAATAATGAAGGGGCAAATCGGTGCGCCAAAGTAGGAGCCAACAGCCCTAGAAACTGCATGAGGAGCATTTTATACTATAGCGAGCAGGCATTTCTCCCAATGTGTTACTAGAAAGCACTAAAGGTCTTTGAAGAGAATGGACCGTCTTGAACAGTCAAATAGGATACTTGGAAGTCCAGCTAGTTCTCCTAGGCTGAACACGACTGAGTCATGGGATTTCTGACGGCTCACTGAACATTCCGCGGTCATGTCACAAAATGAGTTTTTATACGATAAATCTTTTGTGTAGGAAATGTGGTACAGCTGAGGAAACGGCCCACCACATACTTTTTGACGGTCCGGCTTTGATCTGAAATTGATCTGAATCCCTAGGTTCTCTCTGGAGTGGAAGACCGTCGATGGAACAGGGCAACATCATCTAAAACATCTCACGGTTCTCTGAAGACCTCAGGTTGGATTGTAAAGATTGAATTTGTGAACGAGGGTGCATAATAAGCAATGTAGCTTAAGTGGCAAAACCAGGATCATGAAGTCTTCTAGAGACAAAAATATGTTTAAATGCCCGTATCTGTACACATCGGTCTAGACGAAACCAATTGACACCGATTCCGTTTCAATGTGTAAGGTAACATCGCGTCCATTTTCAAACTCATTTCTTCAAAACACCAACAACAATTGTATTCTCTAAGCCGTATTTTCACATTTTGTTAAAATGTTTGATACTTTTGAATATTTAAATGTATGTCAGTGAAAACAGAATTTGGGTTTAATGAGTAAATCGACATAAACCAGAATAAACACTGACGTTATACGCAACAGGCTAGCAATGTTATATTGCATACATTTTTTAAACTATATTAAAAATATTATAATGGTTCTATGTTATGTCAAGGCAGATCTCTAATTTGCGCACCTTAAGGTTCTTAGTTCGACAATTTGAGCCGCGGTTATTCCCGTTGCTTTCCGCTTATTGTGTTAACGCTGATCCATCGTCCTCTTTATTCTAACTAGCATAAAGTACGAACGCAAATAAAATTCTATACAAAGATTTATATATAAAGGGTTATAAAGGTTTATTATATGTGCATTTTAAACATAGTTTAAACACTAAAAAAAACTAGTTTATCCAGATTTTGACGCAAATTTCAATGGTAATACAAGTTTTTGTAAAATTTGTGTAAAAAAAGTATTATTGAGAATTCACTTTTATCATGTGAGCAAGACAGCTACATGCCACTATTGTGTGTAAGCCTAATTAATATTGTTTCGTTTTCAATATGAATGTAACGAACTTTAAATTGATTACGTAATGAAGTAATATAAAAAAACAGCGGCCGCCAGTCTTGTGGGACTGACATGCATTAACAGAATTAGCATTGCCGCTTTGATGCAGCCCGGCTAATGGCATTAAACACATAAACTTTGCCCATGTTTATTGGCTCGTAAAATGTGTCTTTATATTTAGCATTATCACGAATAAATATCTTTACTGCCGTTAGGTATAATACACAAATATCCTTCTAGTTATTCTGTTTATTTTCCAAAAAATTAGCTGTAAATTTTTCTACACTGACTTGAGTTTTATATGACCAACGTTTTAAAACAATCTGATAAACCGGTTTTGTGAAATTAATATGATTTTCTCGGTTTTTGCCGTTAGTTTCCAAATTAGTTTCTCGTGAAATACGAGAACTGATAATGTTTGAATATTGTTTTGCATCGTTAATTATAATTGTGAATATGCTAATGTGTCAGTAAGGCTAGGCAGCCATTAAATGAGATGAGGCAAGCGGAGAGGGATGAAGATAAATTGCAACCGAAAGCGGAGTTCAGTCAGTTTAAAGAACTCTTTTTATCTTTTATTAAATATAAATATTTAGGCCTACAAGGTAATCAATTTTAGGAAACTACTGTTTAAGAAGCGTAGCCTAGAAAACGAGAAATAATAACTTTGGAGCTGTGGTCAGCTGGTGGGAGAAGCGTAGTCATGTTAAAAACCGAACCTAGACAGTGTCGAAGTTACATGAAGTGGAGCCCAGCGATGCCGCTTGACTCAGTGTAGCTCCCTTACGCTTTCACAATTATTCATTGCATCATGGTTTTTTTTAGTATCTATACTTATACCTGTTAGACTAATTAGTAAGAGGGATTATTGTTTTCGAAAGGGCAAAGCTAACGGAAGTAATTGCAAGTCTCGAACTCACGACCTTGAGCTACGCAGCAGACTGACTGGTCCCAACACATCGACGACCGAGCCTTCCAAAATGTTTAAGTTAGCACGGCCTACTACACTGTGTTAGTGCGCTTATAATGTACGTCTGCCACAAGGCAAATAATACTGAACAAAGCTAAACCAAACAAAAACACGTTCGTTAAATTGTTAATTCATCCTTTATGTGTGGTTGTTTTATACTGTTGGTGGATAAAGTTTGTATTAAATTTATTCGTTAAAAGTTTTTATGGCGTTGAAATATTCCAGTAGAACAACAATCGTAACAAAGTACAGGAAACCGAAAGCAATATAACAGCGAAAACAAGTCAGTTTTTAAAAATTAATAAAACGTTTCTAGCCCAGAATTTATTAATTTCAAACTTTTGTTAGATTTGTCGGCATTTATTTTTTTAAACGAGTTAACACAAAACGTTTCAGAATATTTCAGAAGCAGCGAAGGTTTAACCTATGTCAGAAGCATGGAACTGCGGGAACGTTTCCGCGCGATAAATTCTGCCTTTTGATGTAAATTGCTCGGAACGAATCTCTCTGTACCGTATTGGGAGGGGTTCACTATTTAAAATACATTGTAGACGGCTTTAAAAGATCACCGTTCAGAAGTATAATATTTGAGGCGAACAGCTGTTCAGTTGACGTTCGAAAACAACATCGGATAGATAAAAATGTAATGGCAATCCGTTGTGATTTTTGTTGCTGTATTTGAAATGTTTTTTTTTAAAGCTGAAAAAGGTGAATATATTTTGAATCAATTACCAGTATAATCTGATCATTCAAACAAAACCATAATAAATTCCATTTAGGATTTTGAATAGTTGCTTTTTTTAAGGCGAAAAGCACATTCGGGCTATTATCGCCGCCCTAAGTGTAAGTGTGAGTGTAAAGTGTTTAAGTCGCAAGTGTAGTGTTGTAAGTGTAAGTGTCTGGTACCGCGAGGGACGTCTAAATCCTTTCAATAGGTGCAGGTAGTCTGCACCCCCTGCGGGGAAGATGCTATTTTAAACCGGGTGAAAAGATTGTGTTGGGTAACAAACATCTCTAATCTATTAAGGGAAACAATATTTTTCTAGAAACGGTGACAATTTTGGTTCATCAGCAATAGACAACAATCGCTAACTTGACTGAAACGAATATCCAAAAATTAACAACATATACCTACATAATTGTGTGTGTGTGTGTGTGTGTGTGTGTGTGTGTGTGTGTGTGTGTGTGTGTGTGTGTGTGTGTGTGTGTGTGTGTGTGTGTGTGTGTGTGTGTGTGTGTGTGTGTGTGTGTGTGTGTGTGTGTGTGTGTGTGTGTGTGTGTGTGTGTGTGTGTGTGTGTGTGTGTGTGTGTGTGTGTGTGTGTGTGTGTGTGTGTGTGTGTGTGTGTGTGTGTGTGTGTGTGTGTGTGTGTGTGTGTGTGTGTGTGTGTGTGTGTGTGTGTGTGTGTGTGTGTGTGTGTGTGTGTGTGTGTGTGTGTGTGTGTGTGTGTGTGTGTGTGTGTGTGTGTGTGTGTGTGTGTGTGTGTGTGTGTGTGTGTGTGTGTGTGTGTGTGTGTGTGTGTGTGTGTGTGTGTGTGTGTGTGTGTGTGTGTGTGTGTGTGTGTGTGTGTGTGTGTGTGTGTGTGTGTGTGTGTGTGTGTGTGTGTGTGTGTGTGTGTGTGTGTGTGTAGTGCGTTTATGATTATCAACAACCTTGAAATCTAAAAGTCATTATTACTCCTTTTATGTTCTTGGGTTTGGGTCTTATTATGATGAGAAAATAATACTACAAAAACGTTACGAAAACAGAATGTAGACTAAGTATTATAAATACAAGAAATTAACTAAATGCAATGAAACTTAAATTTTATTAATACAAAATTATTAGCGCATTTCAATAGAAACACGACCTATTTAGATCCGAACCCGTGATCTTTATTTATATGAGCGCTGATTTTAATCTATAAGCACTGTTTTGTGTGGTCGGTAAAAATGTTATGTAAAATATAGTGTTAAAATATGTATCTTATTTTATTAAAACTTTGAACAAAAATTAATTCTGGTAATAGCTCCGACAAGTTTGTTTCAAAATGGCAACCATTTCATATCTTTAAAAATGTTTTATTTTTATCAACGACATTTCAAAATTTGAAATATTTTATGGGATTATTTCATGTGTTTAATTATTATTTAGGGTACACCGTATGGTAAATTATTTAAGCGTAATTAATCATAGAGGAAGTTAAGGACAAAGGTAATCCTCATTGTCTCCACAAAGTCTGACTTGTTGCAAAACACTTTAGAAACTGTAAGGTCATTAGCACGGCCTCCTTTTGTTGGGTGTGGTTCCTTCTATTTGTACCTGATATAATGGAAAATACATTGGTTTACTTGTGGATAGTGTACATTGTATAACTATAACAAATTATTGGATAAATATAACAAACTATTGGATAAATAAAATTTAAACTATTAAACAAATGTAATAAACTACTGGATAAATACCATAAACTATTCGATAAATATAATAAACTTTTGAATAAGTATAATAAACTATTGAAAAAGTGTAATAAAATATTGGATAAATACCATAAATTATTAAATAAATATATTAAGCTATTGGATAAATGTGTTAAACTATTGCATAAATACCAAGAAACTATTGGATAAATATAATAAACTATTGGATAAACGTAATAAACTACTGGATAAAAACAAGGCCTATTGGATAAATATAATAAATTATTAGATAAGTATAATACTATGAGTATACTAAATAACGATATAAAAACATTACATAAAACACATTCTCACATTCAATTCTTCCCTCAGTATACCGTTCAGAATCTATCGACAAAAACGTGATAAATCGGCATAATTTGTCAAAATCGATTTATCATATTACAAATAAAAATAAATATGCATTCTATTATGCACAATACATCAGTGGCATATACTTTGAGGTTATCATTTTTTCACTTAAACATAAAATTTGAAGTATTATATTGATGTTAATTGCAACTAAAGCCAACTGACAGGCCTGGGCTAGTTACTTTAACTTGTTTTACATGAGAAGGAATTTGAAAAAGTTTGCCTCCGCGGTTTTTTTTATAGATTACAAAATCTTACGTTTTACGAAAAGATTAAAACAATTTAAGTTAGTGCTATATTGCAAGATTTATAATAATAATGCCTGTTTAGTTTCATAATTTTAAAGTTTTGCTATGAAATTATGTATTTTTACGAACTAAAATAATAAAAAGTAGGCAGCGGCGGGATTGACCGCCGGAAGTGTTTAATTTTGTAGAATGCATGACTGTGTACTTCTTCACTATGATTTAATTATTTTTGTAAAAATTTAGATGCATATAGGAAGGGGTTTAGTATCATAAATATAAGAAAATATAATATTTGTAATTCTGGGATTCAAAAATTTGTATAGGTAATGTTCATTAAATAATTTAACTAAATTTACAAAATGCACATTTTTAAAATTAACAAGAACAATAAATTTAACCTCAATCTAAATGATATTGAAGCAAGAGCTGTTGTGCAAATCAGCTGTTTAGAAGTAGTTACTTCAAATCTACATATAAGCCTATACAAGAACAATTATATATTTTACGTTTACAGTGAAGTATGCATTACGAAATCAAGCGTGACGCGAAAGCAAGTATTTATACCCATATTTTGTCAACAGTGGCCGTAGAAGTTTTTCACTTCAATAATTAAAGAAAAAAAATAATTGCAACTGAATTAAACAAAAAAGAACGATTAATAAATTATTAAACTTCTCAAAAAAAAAACAATTCGAAACCACAGTGATAGGAATCTAGGCCCATTTCTGGGCGAAAACTTCATTTCCACGTCTATTTCTCGTAGGACACCGAGGCCGCTGGTCGAAGTGACTAAGCATCGGTCAGTCTACTGCGTCACGTAACTGCGCACCTAAAGGTTCTTAGTTTGAGTCGTAGTTGTTCCCGTTGTTTTTCCGTTACCGTTAACAGTGATTTCTCAGGACCCACGTGACCGACTGGTTCTACCCTATTCAGCGTCTCTTATTTCCAAATGGCTGCCAATTTGTACATACTTTTGTTCACCTTCCATTTAAGACGTTTCATTATTAGCACGACATTATCTAATTGGATTCTATCCCTTATATCAGTACTTCTGACTTGCAGCATGCAGTTCTGTTTACCTTTCAACTTGCTGACTTCTATCATGTCCATATTTGTACCAGTTCTGGTGACATATTGCCATTAAAAATTAATTTCATTTCAAGACTCATTTAATATCAGTTTTAATAACAAAAATTTATTCAATTCTTTAATTTTAATAATATTGGCGATAAAAGTTTTGGAGCATATCTAACGCCTTAAATCTATGTATACATATAAAATTCCATACCTATTTCTAAAAGTGGTAGAAACATTGCTAAAAGTTTATTACAAAGGTCTTTTTTTCAAATTAAGGCTGTTTATTGTTCTTAATTTAAGCCTTATGAATGCCTATAAAGGGCATTTTCATTAAAAAAATAATTGTAATGATCTCAATGCCAGTATTTTAAATATCAGTTGTTCTCTATATAATTTGTTTTTAGTATTTGTTTTTGCAGTATTTTATTAATATATTTTTGGAGATCGGAATTGTCAAATGTTTTTCGTTTTCGAATTTTTTCTGTGTTTTTTAAAGTGTTCAATAAATATTTAGTTAAATTGCAATTGTGAGCAGATCCAGAAATACGGGTTTATGACTAAAGTTATTAGTGTTAAACATAATTCATATTATAATAACAAACATATAGGGCGCCCTTACAAGCCTTTAGTAAAATATAATGCATTACAAATTACAAAATTCGTTCAGTTTTTAATGTAAGTAAAGCAACCAACTTATTAATTACCTACTGTATATTCTGTAATATAACATACAATACAATACCTGTTATTCTGGTACACATTTAATGTTGTGTCAATTATCTGAATTTATATTTCTCTGTCGCACGACATTTTCAGGGCTTTTCCAATTAAAAAGAGCTAATTTACCGACAAGGTGAAACAAAATGGAACATTTGTGTTTGCCTGTCGTGAGACACGAACCATGGAGAATGGCCACGCCTCTGTCCGTACCTTGGTGAAGTTATTTAATGTATACATTTTGTTATGAATGAAACAACAATGTGTATTCATCTCTGAAATATTCAAAATATTATGTAGCAACTGTATATCTGTTAGTCGATACCAAACTTAACTCTTAACCCGCTTCTTTTTGCTTTAATTTTGTTTAATTCTATAAACTTCCTCTCATTCAATATTAAAAAAACAAACAAACAAATTTTGTAACTAAAAATAAAAATAGAGAGAAATCGCTCTAACTTCTCAAATTCCGTTCATCACATTTCGCTCACATTTTGGTCATGACCTAACCTAACCTAACCTAAACTAATCATAACCTAACCTAACTTCTTTTTCAATACAAATTGTAATAACTTAAGTCAGTGTAACAAATTTGGAATAAAATTAATTTAGGCTTATTTATTTTTAAGTAGATACAAAAATCAAAACCGACTGCTCTTAGGCTATGTTTTCTTCCTTTCTTCCTACTACTCCTGAACCATTAAATATTGTTCATTTTATTGATTGTTTGCACTAACTTGAGTCCATAAAAATTTAAGAAACATCTGGATCACTTGGGGCCGATTTTCTACCGTTTAATAGTGCTCACACAATCAATTCCTTAAGGTCGCCATTAAATGCGGAACTGAACTGCGTTTAGCAGAATGAAGACGAACCTGAAGCGAAGTTAAGTCAGTTTAAAGAACGCGTTTGTATCTTTTAAATCTAAATATTTAGGCTTATTGTAATGGATTCTATTAAACTACTATGTATAAAAACCGTAACCTAGGCAACACCGACAAGAGTAATAAGATTAGAAACTTTGTAGGGAAGGGGAGTCAGCTTCTAAACCGAACCTAGACAGAGTCGAAGTTACGTGGAGTGAACACCGCTTGACTCCGCTTAAATCCATTACGCTTTCATTGACACAACTTACATTAAAAACAATATGTTACGTTTTGAATGCGTAGTCCGTTCCGCATTTGGTGGCCACCTCGCCTAAGGATATAATAACATTTTAACATAGCACTATAACATTAACAAAGTTAACGAAAATTAAAACATTAAGGCAAAGTTTTATCAAAATCTTTACAGTCGAAAAATAAACAAATTTTCTAATAATTAGTTTGTCAATTTTCGGGCTAATATACACATTCCTACTTAAGCCAGCGCACCAAATTTTTAACAATGAACGTTTCTGTTACTTCCCGAGGTAAATCCCAAAAAGCAAGTTATATTCTAATAAATTGCTGTTTTTCTTTATTTACTCTGGAAGTATTTTTTTTAAAAAGCAACACGGGTGTTCTTTTAAGCTGAAAGTAAGACAAGTTTATTCTGTGTTTTTGGTTAGTAACATTCATTTTACTAACCTATATTTGCAGCAATTAAGAAGTGTTGCTGAAAACCAGGTTAAGTCCCGAGCACTTTTTGGTTGCTAAGGGTACGTGGCTATATATAGCACCGCTCAGCCTGTTGCGTCTCTGAACTGTGCACCTCAAGGTTGAACACTGACCCCTTGTCCTCATTAGTCCAAGTGGCCTTAGTATGGATATTAAGTAAAAAATAAATATATAATTACTTTACATTCCATATGGTTATAGTTTTAAACTACGAAATCATTAAAAATTTTCCCTCTTTGCTAAAAATTGCAAAAAATCAATTTTTTCTTTTCTTGTTTTATTTTATAGTCAAAAATCTTCTCTTTACAAATGTATATAATTTGCATGCTTTTTTATTAGATGAATATGTAAAAAAATTCCCGCGGTAGGTTCAACAACGTGAAAGTAATTTCAGAGTGTCAACAGGGGAGACAGCGATGTAATTTTCATACTCATTCATTGAAAGCTGTACTTGCTGTAAGGTATAAGTATTCAATCATAGTATTAATTATGATGAATGATACTAGGTTGTTTTATTTCAGTTTTATGTATTGGCTAACCTGTGAATATTTTAATTTTTTTTTGTTTCTACATGATTTTCCATAAGAAATAGGTACGTTTTTCACAGGCACTAAAAAAGACAACAATTTTTATTAGTTTTATCATGTTGTACTGTAACATTGCAATCTCAAATACTTCAATTATATTAAAACAATTTCTTATTAAACCAAATATTTAATAAGAAAATCCACAAACATATAATTTTCAAGTAACATTTATTAAATTTAAAAATATGCATAAAACCATGATTTGTTTTAAAGAAACATTATACGTGTGGAACTCGGCGAGTACCGAGAGAAGCAAATATTTTGTTAATGATATCTTTGCTGAATATATAATCAGTCTAAAGATGTTTTAGAACATAGCTTATATATTATATATAGTAATTATAGTTAAGGATCAGTTATTTTATATTAATTCGTAACGATCAGCTGATAAGCTCTAATAAGTTTCAAGTTATTAACAACTATCATGTTGTAATAACTACATTAATATTATGTTGTAAAAACTATCATTATTAACAACAGTTATTTATAAGCGTTTATATTAATTTCGAATGTATTATAAACGGTTACAACGTGCACGTGTTCTTCAACAAAGAAATATACTGAAACCAAAGCAACGTCGTGACGTTTTCATACAATACGCGTGTACTGATATCAAAAAGAAGGAAGAAAAAGAAAGAGACATAAATAGAGAGACAAAATCCATTTGCTCGTTGGTTCCATACTTCCATTACATTCTTCCGTTACATGCTTCCCTAAACAAAAGCAATACTATTACCTACTAGAAATTGTTATAATACTTAGTACTAGTTTTAAGAAAACTGTGCCTGCATTAACATGGGGTAGGATAGGGTGAAGTGACTCCTTTATGTTTTCTCTGCCTTTCTGACGTTTTCGCCAAACCGCTCTCAAGCTAGACTGGGGATGTTCCGATACCATTTGGTATCGATATTTTTCTTTCGATACTGGCAGTATCAGTATCGATATTTCCATAATATTTAAGTATCGATACCAGCTCTTAGATGTCGAACGGTGATATCGGTCAAAATTGTGTCGCATTTTATCCATTTATTACTGCGATTAACAAAAAGAAGGTTACTCAAAAAGCACGGAATAAACAATTGACTATTTCTGCAGGAAGGCGTCGCCTATCGAAGTTTTTCTTATCGCCGTATTGTGTTACCTTTATCTAATATCAGTACCATTTCACGTTGATATCTGAATTAAGGTTGCTTACAGTTTTTTTAATAGGCTATGTATTGTTGTATTTGTACATTACAGTAATCATAAAGTGCGTATTTAGTTTTTTCTTAATAGTAGAGTGTAATAATTTTCAATAATTAGGTCAACGCTGTAGTAGTATTGTTTTTTTTAATATACTGTGTTGTCCATTATTTTATTAATTTCGTGTGTATTTAGTTTTTCCCCATTAGTAAAGTGGCATTTTCAAGAATTAAGTTCACAAAAGCTTAAAAACTTAATTAAAAATTTTTAATTAATAATGATATTACTGATTTAGTTTGTCATATATATATATATATATATATATATATATATATATATATATATATATATATATATTGTTTTTTTAATACACGGAATTTATTGTATTTGTAAATTTTTAAAGTAATAACTTAACTGTGTGTTTTAGTTTTTCACTTTGATAAAATGTAATTTCCACGAATTTTAGGTTAATATTCCTAAACTCATTACTTTAAGAAGCTATTTTTTTATTAAAACAACGCCTTTGTCAACCGACATTATAAATAACACGTTTAATTACTATGCTTATTACTGTAAATATTTAATTAGAACAAAACAAAGTCACGAGTATCGATACATTTCATCCGATATTATTGAAGTATCGATATTTTTATCGATATCCCATCGGTACAAAATATCGTATTGTATACGATAAAGAGAACATCCCGAAAGCTAGACTGTCAGTTAGACTAGCAGTAGTGCCTAATTTAAATAAAGAAGAAATGCTGGTTTGCTGTTATGACCCCAGACTCTAATACTGGCGCCATATTGACGTCGGTTTTTCCCTTACACAACACTTCCTAGCCCCCAATAACTCACATTATTTACAGAGATCGTTGCAAATTGAATATTTCATCATCGCTTGTTGATTGCGTATTGTTTTATTTTCGTACTAAACATGTTGTTTGCATTAAATATTATTGGCTACCATTGTATTTATGTAAATATGTAAAATATTTTCGTGTACAATTCAATACAATATTTTATTGAAGTAATTTACAATTAGGTTTTAGTGTTCACAGAATTATCGCTGTAATGTAACGATTACATTTACGTATGGTAAACTACGCAAAAAACATTAAACAATTTGTTTTCGTATCACAGTTTATATTATATGAAACCAACCAAGATATCTGCAATAAATTTCTCAAAATCGGTTGCAATCTCAAATGTAGTGAGCAATGGATAGGCTTAGTGATTATTTATTTATTGGACGAATACAAAAAATCAATCGTGGAAAGTAGAATAACAGAGAAAGATAACGAAGAACCAATCTGAATTTGAATTTCGCTCGCATAAAGGGAATGTAAATTTTACTAAAGCCAGAAATATTAGATCATGTGGCGAGGATGAACGGTCTAAGGGGAGACAATATTTGAGGAAGAGAAGAGATAAACCAACTCGCAGATGGATGAGAGAAAAGATTAATAATAAGAGACAGCAAGATGGACGACCTTGTCAGTGAGGAGTTCCTGACGACTTATTGATTCATAAAGCCCAATTCACATCGAAAACGGCCCAACAAATAGTTGCAGTATGTCAATAAAACTATATAGTGTTTCCCATTACAATAGTTATAAATATATATATATATATATATATATATATATATATATATATATATATATATATATATATGGAAGTTTATTAGAAAAACTTATATTTAAAAAATAATGACAAGAAAAATAAAAGAATCCATATTGGTGGGAAACGGGGTAACAGTACATTATCAATGGCTCTTGTGCAGTGCTTGTAAAATGGAGAAAATAGGCTAGTTGTTGGTTTACCAGGTTTATCATAACATTGTTTGTTTATCACACACAAGTGCTTGTTACATTAAACCAACCAGGTGGATATTATTTCTTGTCACAAGTTGTATATTTGTTTTATTGAAGTTTTGTTATTCAATGTAAACAACCATCGTAAATGCACGATGGCATTTTTAATTTGTTATCCTATTAACGTGAATGATTCCGTAAGCAATTTTTATGCACATCTATTTTGTAACATTCATTTTTTTTTAAATATGAAGTACGTTGCCTCATTATTTCTGGGAAAACTGTTATTAAATAATCGCTGTTATTTAAACACAGTTTAAAAAAATTAAACAATGTTTGCTACAGTCTTCCTTATTTGTCATTTTTCCACAAAAGAGCCAAGACTTCCATGATCATGTTTTTCCCACTCAGCTATATAGCTTATAGCGCACCCTTAACACAGATTCAACCTTTCAGATACAACCATAGGTCTTTACAAAACCGTGAGAAGCTTCGAATGATTTTTCCCTGTTCCATCGTCTGTCCCTAAATCCACAGAGTGCCTAGGGAAAATTGTTTTCTGTCCAAAACTGGACAGTCAGAAAGTATATGCTAAGCTGTTTTCTCAGCTGCATAAAAGATTTATCGTGTGAAAACCCATTTTGTTTTTTTCATCAGACTGCGGAATGTACAATAACCCGTCAGAAATCCTGTCTCTTTCCGGAATATATCTGGATTTGCAAGCATCCTCTTTGATTGTAGAAGTTCTTCCGTGAGATCTCTGGTGTTCGCTGGTTGCTTGCACGGTTGAGTTTAAGACAGGTACTTCACATGCATGTCGGCTCCTCCGAGTTGTCTCTTTATTCCCTATTATGCTCTGATGTCGTACGACTCACAATAACATTTTTTGTCATGAAATAATCATTAAATTTTTGTTGTCCCAATATTTCATACTTCCCGAATGATAAAGCATACTTCTACAGTATATTCAAAAGTGTCAAAGTTTTACTCTGTTTTGGTCAACTAATATACTTGCTTAGTTATACACTGCATACAGAAAAAAGAGGGTTGTATTCATTTTATTTATGCGACAGTTACTGATCTCGAGTTGGGTGGTTGTGCTTAAATTGTTTATACTAATATATATATATATATATATATATATATATATATATATATATATATATATATACAATGTTAAATTTCGTTTTGAGGTTTATATTACAATTATTTGTTGTTATTGAAACAAAATGTAAAATTTTTCTAAATGTTCTAAAAATTGCTGTAAAACATTAACTCATAGCTATTAACACGATAGTCTGTACTCTTCTTGATAAACGGATTACATTATGATTAGTCTTCCTGTTTTGCACACTTAGGCCTACTCATTAACTTAGCTTCCGTTCGTCGTTGCGATTTATTTTCACTCATTTAATGCTTCTCAAAATGTATCTCGTCTTTCCGATGGTTCCAAAATTAATTCTTTTTCACGGTTTATTATCTGCTTTTTCCCCTGTTCGGTTCTTCGGTTATTACATTTCGCCTGTAGGTCTGTAGTCGATCAGCTGTTCTTAACGAAATCTATGCCTATTATATTTCAATTTGACAGCCCACACGTGATATAAGAATCGGAATGTTTGTGCCATTGCAGTCGCAACATTAAACACGATTTTCTTAAAACGCACAACGATAAGATTTGGTTCCGCTTAACACTGCCATGGGATTCGTACGTCGTTACAGTCCGGACTGCAAAGTCTTCATCGGTACTAGCGCACCCATCAGTGTTAGCAGTTGCGGTGCGTTTGTTGGTTTATATTATTTATTTAAATCAGTTATCCTTAAAGCCATCCATGTCTTATATTAAATCAGACCTACATAAAGATTGTCATTGAGGATGTAATGGGGGTCTGATTGATCTTTTGGTCTTATAAATATCAAACTCTTCAATCGCATAAACATAATTGTTTCTATTGCGTAAATGTTATACCTCCATGTTGGTATGTCTTCGAATTTATGGTATTTATCCATAAAATGTTCTGCGAAAGTCGATTTTGTAGACAGGTTTTCTTGTGGGGGTTCTCTAAATCCTTTTTTAGTGTTTAGAGTTAGGTATTACCGGTAATGTCTACATAAAAGTTTAACTTCATTACAGTCTGGTGTTTTTTTAATCTTACACACTTCTAGGACGTAATTTGCAGACTGCTGAAATCCTTTCCTTCAACCCCGATCTCTTATCCTTAAGGGAAAAATTGCAGTGACAGAGAGGATAATTTGTATTTTGTACTACCTGAATTTAGAATTTACTAGCCATGACCGAGCTACATTCGTCAGGCAGTAAACCATTATTTAGTATAATTCGTCAATTACAGAACAGAATGTTTTTTTTCAAAAATATAAAAAATGTGAAAATAAAACTGAAAGGAATCAGCTATATCAGTGCTAACAAAGTCCTATTATTAGTGATCGAACCTAGTAACACTTAATTAGTTTGCTACTTACTCGCCGGTATAATTAGATGCAGTTATAATTGTGATTTGTTTTAAACCTTCAGTAAGGAAATGTGTTTCACGGCACAGTAAAACCACTTTTAATTAATTAATCTTGTTCCTCATATAAAATTATTATAATACGTAACTCATTTAATGCATGCAATTATAATCCACTCCGGGCTAACCATTCAAAGCAAAATTACTTGTGCGAAAAACTTAGTTAACAAGCCGTTAGTGAACTGACATTGTTGTGCTTCCCATTGGCATTTTAAAGTAGCTAATGTGTGCGCATCTCGTTAAGCTTGTAAATCGCTTGAAGGATTTGTACGCAGTTTGCCTTCCTGTTTGTAAAGTCGATTTTCCGTGTTCATTAGCATAAACGACATTAAGTAAAAAAAATTGAATTAATAACGCGAAGGATTTTTTTGTTTCAATTCGTGTATAGATATAATGAAGTTTGTTTAAATAACAGGACAACTTGTGATGCATCGATAATGAGTTAGATCTATTGTTTCTTACAGCTACTATCTATTAATAACGAAATACACAAAAATAATTCTTTAACGATTTTCAGATTTTGATTTTTATTGTATGCAATTTCTTTTTCAAATGATATAAACACTTGGTAGTGTGTGTGTGTTTCAGAACACGCCTTGCAGTGTGTTAAGATACTTAGGTAACTTGACATATATGCTTGGCACGTTGTTTTCATGATTGTGTTAGACACCATATGTGTTACCAGCTAGCTTTTATATAGCTGTTACCATATATGAACATTTCCACTTACCAGATATCATTATGCAAGAAATCCCAACCCATTTTTCAACTGCTGGTCACTCCGAATCTTCTGAAAAGAGTGTTTGAAAGGAAAATCACAAAATTTAAATGAATCATTGAACAATGTTATAAAAAGATCACGCATACCAAAAAGAACATTTGTTACAATAGAAACATTACAATTTAGTGTTTTTTGGTGCATTGGTGTCATAGTATTAAGATTATGTGGCAAAAGTAAGAAAATATGGAAAATTTAGAGCTTAAACTGGGGCTTAACATAGTTAAAAAAATTAAACACCTTAATATAAACCGTATTCGAAAATGAAAAAAAGCAGCTTTGGAGCTTAAACAAAAAATCACACAAGTAAGAACTGTTATAAAAAATGAAGCTTGAGGATCAGTACCAAAAGGATAAAGATTCGGGCAATCCCAGTTAAAGAGCTGGACATTACTAAAATACAAGTTGTCTAATTTTAACAACAGTTTAAATAAGACTTTTTTTGTTTAGATGTCATATATCTTAAAACCGTTAAAGATATTTTTACTTCAACTCCATTGCACAGAAAACTAGTTCCGCACACAGGCTTTTCGAGATGTTTTTATTGTAGAAAAACTTAAAATTTGTTTTGTAACAAAAATTTTAGAAAACTTAAATGAAAATTAAGAAGATATATTTTTTTAATCAGTTATAATAATCTTGTGCGGAACTAGATGAAGACTCCTCATGCAAAATAAAAAAAAAAAAATGAAGCAGTATGGAACATTCTTTGCCAATATTTGAACATTTGTTATTAATTTTCTAAATATAAAAGCACCTTTATCACTAATTATATAAAAGCAGTCTTAGTGAAAAGTTTTTTTTTTTAATCTAAGCTATAAACTGTGTTCCTATTACAAAAAAAGTTCGTCTTACGAAAACAATATTAAAATGTTTATTAATAAATTAAAAAAGCAAGTTATTGAATGAATTGTGTGTTTTTACGACAGTTGGATGTTAGTTCTTATTTTCTCGTTACTCTATTGTGATAAAAGGACAAGACCCACGCGTGTGCAGGAGACACAAAGATCCAGCTCGGAGTTATTGCCTGGCACTAAACAAGTATATTGTCTCCATTTGAACTTTGCCCTGGCATGAACTCCTCGAGCGTTCCGGCCTTACTCAAGTTCAAAGAATAAATGCCCAAACACCGACAAAATATAAAGTAGCTTTGTTTTATTTAAGCTATTATTTAAGATGTAATTCAGATATTTTCTTATTTGTAATCACATTTTTATTTATTAACCTTTATTACTTACTTTAGTCTCATTATCATTATAACTAGAATAATGTGATTTCTTGATTACGAATTACATAACAAAATTCATTTCTAGCAAATTTCTGTTGAATAATTAGCACCGCTTCGCATATCTGGATCACTAAATTAGCAGTGTGTTTTTAATTAATACACAGAGCTGTCCACGACAGTCCTCGTAACATTTTCCCGCAAATTTAACCGGTAAACATAATTTTAGGGAAAACGTATTTCATCAACTTTATTAGAAATTTCATCTCTTTCACGTAATGCGGTCAAAATTATGATATGTATTACGGGAAATAACCAGCAAGTACACTCCCAAGGTTGAAATAGAGCTTGTCATCTTGTAACGAAAGTGAGTGGCAAAAATCTTACACATACATATCTCGTGTTTTCTACAACGTACATTCGTACCAAATGTCAAATAATCGGCCGATGCGTTAGACTAAAACAACGTGTCAGTTGACAGTGTTAACTGTCAGACAGCCATCTTGAACGGAAGTAAATAGGGAAAAAGTTGCATATACATAGGTTAGGGTGTTTACAAGTATCTTTGTACAAAATTTGAAAACAATTGGTTCGTATGGCTAAAACTTACGTATATACGTCATTGCAAACCAGAGGCAGCTGTGTGTGTGTGTGTGTGTGTGTGTGTGTGTGTGTGTGTGTGTGTGTGTGTGTGTGTGTGTGTGTGTGTGTGTGTGTGTGTGTGTGTGTGTGTGTGTGTGTGTGTGTGTGTGTGTGTGTGTGTGTGTGTGTGTGTGTGTGTGAGAGAGAGAGAGATAGCGAGAGAGATAGATAGATAGATAGATAGATAGAGAGAGAGAGAGAGAGAGAGAGAGAGAGAGAGAGAGAGAGAGAGAGAGAGAGAGAAGAGCGTTCTCAGTTTCATTCCGATTTGATTAAAAACTTCGCATGAAAATCGATTCCAGTAATAACTTGGACGAGTTCATTGCCCAGTTAAATCAATTTAACCCTTTTCTAAATTGCGAACATTAAGAATCCTAAAGATATAATCAGTTTTAAAAATTGAATGTTTTTTTTTGAAAATTTGATTTCACAATCTAAGGCCGGGCGGCTACCAAACACAAAGCAGAGCTGCGCTGTGCTGAGCTGAGTATGACAATGATTGGCAACCGGAAGCGGAGTTCAGTCACTTTAAAGAACGCGTTTATATCTTTTAAATCTAAATATTTAGGCCTACTGTAACGAATTGTAGGGAACTATTATGTTTAAAAGTTGTAAGCTAAGCAACGATAAATAATAAATTTGGAGACATGGTCAGCGTGATAGAGGAAGCGTAGGCAGCTTCAAACTCCGCTCAGCTCCGTTATGCTTTCAGTTGAAACAGTTACATTAAACATAATATGTTAGGTTTCGAATGCGTAGTCCGCTCCGCTTAAAGCAACTTTGTACTTGTTAGCCGCCCGCCTAAATCATCGGTGAAATTTGAAAAAATAGCATTTTAAATTATCAAATATCTTTGAAAATGATAATAATTCTGCTACTTTTAACACTATTTTATAATAGTGAAATTAAATTTCGAGAAAGTTATAGAAATAAATATTGTTATCTCATGTACTACGTCAACGATACAGCGCATGCGCGATAACACCTGCTCTGCTCGTGTAACAAATTGTTGCAGTTTTCAAGTAAGATTAACTGCCGAACTTTACACCGCACATAAACGTACTTTAGTTAGAGCCGTGTCAAGGTCAAATTACCTTTCCTTACATTTATTAGGGAAACTTAATTTATCTTCAGCTTTCCAAATATTGTCGCACAGACTGAAATCTACATTCATAAACACAAAAGATGTTTAATTTGCAATTACTGATAAACGAATGCATTTGAAATATTACTTCTCTGAGGTTTTTCGAAAAAGACATGATACGCTTTTAAACTTCCCTGACCTTGATGAAAAGGATTAGCAACTTCAGAATTAAAATTTCATCATTTACGTAAAAATACAGACTTAACTAAATATTTATAGAATCAGTTTGGCAAGCATTTAGTAATACGTTTTATGTACCGTTAGTGAATCCATGCGAATTTCACAGTTAATGGAAAAAGAAATGAATAATATACAATAATGTATAACAAGAAGTTTAACAGCGTTATAGCAACTCTTTATAAAATATGAAATACAGTTGAAACATATATAGCAATCATAACTTTTCTTGCTAGTATAACATGAACGAAAAGGAAAAGAGGTTAGGACTTCTTTTATGAAATCGTTATCCGTAATTGAACTAAAACTGCAAGAATTCTGTAAATAAAATAATTCAAATAATACAGGGCTTGTATTTAATTACTAAAATACACTTATCCTTACTTCAATTCGTGTATTTTAAGATTACTGTACATATCTTCCAAAGCAAAATCGTTGCAAAACGAATTAGGCATACTATTTCTTGTCAATAGGACGTCTGTTAATATAGACGTTATAGTTATATTTAATACTTGTTAATGCCTGTTAATAAAGCATATTATTCATTACATTGAGGTTATTTAATACAGTAGGTCTTACTTTGTTCTACTTTCGTATTTAAAACTATAACTTACAAAATTAATGACTGAATTATAACAATGTACCTTACTGAAATATTTACAAATTAAACCTACTATAACCGGATTTAACATTACGTATTTATATACTAAAAGCAGAGTTATTCCAATAATAACATTTACATATAAGAACTGGTCTAAATTGCCTTAACAATTTTACTTTAAAAACTAATTTTTTTAGTAATTATTTAAGTTTTGTATACAGTAAAGAAATAATCAGCTGTTGTGTGGTGCACACACAATTAATTATTTGTCACACTTGCATTCTCACGGGGACTATTTTTTGTCGGTTTCATTTTATTGTAAAGCCTTAAAGTGGAAAAGTATGAGGCGTGAGAGTTCCCTGGTGTTCTGACGAACCTGTAGGCACCCTGTATATGTAGTTTCAATAAAGCAGGTACTTATTTTTTGTACAAAACCGATCGGAATGCTTAGCCTAATAGTATACGAAAGATAATGATATTGAAGTGACCACGGAAGTAATTCTGTTATGGACTGAATATGGATTTTCTTGAAACAATAATGGCTTTATGATAATGGCTAGAAGTGATATTATCGGTTAATGGCTTCTACACTATATTCAATTATTTCCTGTTAATAGAACGCGAGGGATAATGCCGATGAAAATTTGGCGCACGCGCATAACGTACTTCCTGTGCTCGTTCAACTTTGGCATTTTGTAGCAAAACCATTCTACAGATTCTAAAATTTGTGTAAAAGTTTTGCCAGTAGCCCACTATTAAAAATTGGCCACTATGTGACTATGGGTGAAGTTTAAACAGCGTAATTATATGAGAACAATGTCAACTGATGTAAACGTTTGTGTATTCAAAAAATACTAAAATTAGTTTTTTCATAGAATATCGGTCTTATTAATATTATATGTATAGATATATATATATATATATATATATATATATATATATATATATATATATTATACTCAACAAATTAAGCAATTTATTCTAAATAATTATCGTACTATGTATTTGCCGTTTCTCACTTAAAAAATGAGTCTTAACAAGTACATTAATATACAGGGTTAGTCGAAAATGTGGAGACACGCAAAATAATTTCTAGTGAATTATCGGAGAAAATTCAAATTGAAATAAATGTTTATAAGGCATAAGTAATGTACGTTTTTGTAAAATTTGCACTTTTCCCCAAAATTTGAAAATTTTCGGAAATAAACAATCTGAAATGTAAACACCTAAGGAAAGACACTTCATATTTAAAGATTGTGGTAAAACAAATTAACAGTGTGGTAATAAAAATGTAGCTTTGTTCTTTCAAAAATAACAGCTGATTAATTATTTTTTTCCAAAAACGTACAAATTATTGCCAAATAGCACTTCATGATTTTTCATTTTCTCCATTATTGTTTCATTAATTGTATTTTTAAGTAATATTATCAATTAAGTTGTAGAACACAATAAATAGTAACTTACAAACAATCGCTTGTAAAGGCGAAACTGTTATGAAACTGTTCTTGGTGATTATGAAAGCTGAGAACAAGCCGTTATAAACTAAATTTAAGAAGAATAAAACATTTTATACTCCCTCTTATTTTTTAAAGTACTTAAGTGTTTATGAAAAAGAAAACATTTAATAATCCCTCTTATTGCTAAAGTACTTAGGAACTCCCTCTACAGCCAGCGTTGTGATTTGTCAAGTGGTAATAAAAGAGGGGTTCACTTTGAACTCGGCTCCAATTTATCTTGTACAACTTCTGAAACACCTCTGTTCTTAAGACAATGCTGACAAGCTATGTTATATTATTTACAATCACGGAAATTGTGAAAATATTTATAACAAATAGAAATATCTGCACATAATATTTAATAGTAAATCAAATAAAACAAATTGAAATATCTTCACATAATATTTAGTAATAAATCAAATAAACAAATTGAAATATATTTAGTATCAAATAAAACAAAATAAATATCTACACATAATATTTAGTAATAAATAAAATAAGTGTGAAATAAATGATGCATACGTTTGACACGGACTATTTCGCTTTTTTCTGCTATTGCTTTTGAAAAAGAAACAATTATAAAATTATTAAAAAAACAAACAAAAAACGAAGAAAACAGGTTAAATGTCTCAAAGTGTGTTCATTAGATTCAACTGTATCAGTCAAAAATACTATAATAGTCTTGAAATAAAAATTTACCAATAAAAAAAATAATAACCTCCCTAAGAGCTGTTTTGTTTATTTTCCATGTTTGTTTCCGATTTATATCTATTAGGCTTAATTTAAAACTCAAGTTAGTAATTTTCATATACTGTTTTATTAACGTCCATAAGTTATACCAGTAACACTAGTGGATCACCGTTAACAATATGGATAAAGCAATGGTAACAATGGCTCGAACTAAGAACGTTTAAATGCGCACTTCAGAGACGCAACAGACACTTCAGAGGTGCTTTAGCCACATCAAACACCAAGCTCTATCTAGATACTTAATAATATCAATGGAGTAAGTTAATAACGGTTCAAATCAGATATGAGATAACCCGGTTTAAAAAAAATGTAATTTAGTGTTTGAAAACCATCCTGAAAGTCAATGTGTGGACAAAAAGGTGGCGTATTAGTTTAAGTCAATCTATACTAAATTTACTTATAAAAAAAGAGAATTAAGTTTTAGTGCTATTCCGTACAGTAATGAAGATAAATATTTGGGATGACTTTGGATTCAAAGCTTGGAAGTCACACATTACAAAGAAAATAAAGGATTTGAGACTGATTTAAGGATTAGGTACTGGCTATTTAGATATAATGTGGGATTATGTATAAGTAATAAATTACTTTTATAATCAAGTTGTTAAGCCGGCGTGGAGATATAGACTGCAAATTTGGGGATGTGACAGAAAAAGTAATATAAAGAAAATTCAGATTATTCAAAACAAAATACTTCGGATAATAGTAAATGCGCGGTGGTACATACGCAATGAAAGTATTTATAGAGACCTTAGTGTAAAAAAACATTGTTAATGAAATGAAGGCAGCAGCAACAAAGCATGAAAAACGACTTTAATATTAAACTAATGCAGATGCTAGTACACAGAAATTGCGTAGGACTGAACCCTTCGACTTGGTGCAGTGATAGAATATCAAGCTAAGAGGCTGTAGAGGACAACCAGAGCCATTCAGTGGAATGAACATCTGACACACAGTGATTTTTAAGTTATAACTACTAGATAATATTGTAATTAGATATAGTCCTCAATAAAAATAAATAAAAAAATTGAGTTGTTTGATGTGGGTAAAATATATTTCGAAATTCGTTCATGTTAAAGTTTATACATTTTCGTCGATACACATAAGGTTTGATAAATGTTCAAGTACCTCGGTTTTGTTCGGTACGTTAATAATTTGAAGTATAAAAAAATAACATGAATGTTTTTACAAGGAACAGAAATAATCTTCAGTTTAGTAGGCTACTATTAAAACAATGGACTTGGTATTCAGTAAAGCATATCCTGAATAATCCTTTCATACAAGCAGAATAAAAGGATTTTATGAAGTAGGCTAACAGCTTCCTCACTACATTCGATTTTAATCCCTGTTAAATTTGCGCGATGTATACAGACAGGGGTGGAACGGAGGGTTGCTATACGCATGCGCGTCACGCTCCCCTTACAATCATTCACGCTGTCTGGTTCACAGAGTTTCCGTTCTATATAATATTCAGATATATAATTAGAACTGTTTTTGTATACAGAATAACAATTAAGCATAACTACTAACCAGGATTAGCACTGTTCCCTTGAATAGAGTAGTCAGTTAATTTGTGAAAAATGTACTTCAAGCTCTTAAACATTCAGTCTGGAGTAGTTTAGTGTTTGGTAAATATAATTTTACTTAAAACTAGAAATTTCCTTAATGCAGGTTAAAGTTTTATGAGTTTTGGACAAAATATACCTAATGTCTGCTAGAAAAAAACAAACTAAATAAAGAAATAATTTTACAAAGTATCGAATAATTACAAAGTAAGAAATTAATTACAAAGTATCGAAGAAAGCTTCAGGAGGAATAAGACTGGAAATGTTTATCAAATTTTTAAATCCAAACTTCGGGGATACTATCAACCCAATATTTGTTTTAAAAATGATCAGGGTAAATTAATGTTAAGTAATAGGAAAAACTGTAATCACTTGCTGAATATGTAACAGTTGCCACATTTGCAGACGATACTGCAATACTATCCACCGAGAAGAAAATTGAGGAAGCTGCAGGCAAACTTCAGAGGGCCTCAGATGCTATTAGCAGATGGACAAAGAATTGGCGCATTGGCCTCAATGAAGCAAAGTCAGTTAATGTTAACTTTTCAAATTTGAAGATTGATCATCATATACCAATTACAATCAATTCATTACAAGTTCCCTATGCTAATACAGCAAAGTATTTAGGTATGACACTGGATGCAAAACTGAAGTCGAAGGAACACGTTAAAAAGAAAACAGAGGAGTTAAAATTAAAATTCAGAAGTATGTATTGGCTTTTGGGAAGAAAATCCCAATTATCAATCCATAACAAGCTGCTGATATATAGGCAAGTCTTGAAACCTGTGTGGACCTACGGAATACAGCTCTGGGGCTGTACAAAGAAGACAAATGTAAAAAAGATACAAACCTTTCAAAATAAGGTGCTGCGATGCATCGTAGATGCACCATGGTACATAAATAACGACAACCTCCATAGGGATTTGAAAATAGATATGGTCAGTGAGGAAATAAAAAAGTATGCAAAGAAGCATGGACAACGCATCTCTCAACAAGAGCATCCGGAGATACGCGGATTGTTGGCTGAGGCTGGTGTGGTTAGAAGGCTACGAAGAACAAAGCCACTGGACCTTATGGTTTTTGCTGGTCCGGATGGACATTAGTTTCTAAGGGAATATAACCAATGGGATATATCCCTTCAAAGTGTAAACATGTGTTAAATGTAAATTACTAGATGGGTATTTCTACTCAGTTGTAAATAAAATTAAATTAAAAAAAAAACTTGGATGAATATTTTAAAAATCTTCTTGACTGTGAACCACCCGCAAATAAAATGATCTTTGAGAAGCCGCTAACTAAATTAGCGGACTCAATTCTATCAGACAGGAAAGAATTGGAAGAAATTATAAAGAACCTTAAAAATAACACAGCTTCAGCAAACGATTCGATTGTGGCTGAGCTATCGAAATGCGCTGGGAGTAACATAGAACAGTTTGAGAAGAGCTGTTCCAACAGATCTGGCAGATGGGAAAGAAGAATTATTGAGGCAATAATTCACTCAATACATAAAAAAGGAGATAGGACAATGTCAATAATTACAGAGGCATTTTGCTTTTACCTGTTGCATATAAGGTGCTTTCTAAAGCACTTCAAATTAGAATCGAGGATCACTTAGGTCAACAGATGGGTGAGTACCATTCGGGATTTAGGAAAGGACGATCATGTGTGGAGCAGATTTTCACGATGAAGACCCTGATCAAAACAAAAAATCTAGCATCGGATAAAGAGGTAATTATGACTTGTGGACTTCATAAAAGCATATGATTCTATAGATAGGGTTACATTGATGAATGTGTTGGTGGAGTCTGGAATAGATGACAAGACAGTGACACTGATACGAGACATTTTGACAGATATTAAATCACAAGTTGGATTTTTGGGCGAATTATCGGAACCTTTTGAAATTAACACTGGTGTGAAACAAGGAGACGGTCTGTCCCCAACAATTTTATTCAATTGTGTCCTGGAGAAAGTAATCCGTGAATGGAGGAAAGAAATGAAACAATGTAACTTAGCAAATGGAATCAGATTGGGTAGTAAGAAGTCTGGAATACAAGTTGAATGTCTCGCTTATTTATTCTTCGAAAAAAATTTAGAGATAACAATAAAACAGATAGAAATTTTAAAAGAAACAGAAGAAAAATAAGGATTACGAATATCATTTGAAAAGACAGAATTCATGAATATTAATGTGAAGGACTCAACATAGATAATGAAGACCAAATATGGAGACATTAGAAGGGTTCAGAAGTTTAAGTATTTGGGCGAGTTTTTGACTTCAAATGTGAAGGAGAAGATAACTATTGCAGACAGGGCAAGGAACATAGAAATTGTGTTCAGATTTAGCCAGAACACTTATAAATCAAAACCCCTGTCTCATCAAGCAAAATTTAGACACTACACCACAGTAGTTCAACCTGAATGTCTGTATGTGGCAGAGACATTACCTGGAAGGGGACTATCGGAGATCGAAAAGAAGGAAAGAAAATTTTTGAGGAAGATTTTGGGACCGAGAAGAGTGAGTGATGGTGAGTTCAAGTTCCATATGCAATCAAACAAAGAGCTTTATGAAAGGATTCAGAAAATCACTATTACAATGAAGAAGATGTTTTATGGGCACATCAGCAGGATGAAACCAGAAAGAATAGCGAAAAGAGTGCTGACTTTCCAGGAAAACAGAAAAACACAAATTCCATGGCTCAAGGAAGTCCATCAGAATCTGACTAGATGTGGAATGAGCGCTGAAGAGGTACAAAATATGAACACGTGAGGGAGGAAGATTGCTGCTGAGTTGAAAGGCATCTCTGAAGAGAATCCAAGAGGAAGGAGGCGAGTGGTTTTGAATGCGGAACGTCATATAATGAACCAGAGAATGAAGGAGTGCTGGTGTAGGAGGAAACGGGTTAACAAGGAAGAAAGTTGTGTAATTGTAGTCCATAAATGGTTCTATAAAATATATTTTTTTAAATAATTTTAATTTGTATTTTTAGCTGCGTAAAACAACATACACGTTTGCAAAGTGTGACTGCGTATAACTGTGTAATAAGGTGTGCTGAAAAGAAGTTGTACTTGTAAGCAGTGAAGGATATTGGTTTGACGGTGTAAAACTGTGTACGATAATATGTAGAAAAACGTAGAGCCCTATACAGCACTGTACGGCAGTATATGGCAGTGAAGATCAATGTATGACGGTGTAAAACTGTGTACAATAATATGTAGAAAAACGTAGAGCCTTATACAGCACTGTACAGCAGTATATGGCAGCGAAGGTCAATGTATGACGGTGTAAAACTATGTACGATAATATGTAGAAAAACTTAGAGCCTTATACAGCACTGTACAGCAGTTTGTGGTAGTGAAGGTCAATGTATGACGGTGTAACACTGTGTACGATAATATGTAGAAAAACGTAGAGCCTTATACAGCACTGTACAGCAGTTTGTGGTAGTGAAGGTCAATGTATACGGTGTAAAACTGTGTACGATAATATGTAGAAAAACGTAGAGCCTTATACAGCACTGTACAGCAGTTTATGGTAGTGAAGGTCAATGTATGACGGTGTAAAACTGTGTACGATAATATGTAGAAAAACGTAGAGCATTATACAGCACTGTACAGCAGTTTATGGTAGTGAAGGTCAATGTATGACGGTGTAAAACTGTGTACGATAATATATGTAAAAAAACGTAGAGCCTTATACAGCACTGTACGGCAGTTTATGGCAGTGAAGGACAAAGTAAGAAGGTCTAAAACTGTGTACGATAATATGTAGAAAACGTAGAGCCTTATACAGCACTGTACGGCAGTTTATGGCAGTGAAGGTCAATGTATGATGGTGTAAAACTGTGTACGATAATATGTAGAAAACGTAGAGCCTTATACAGCACTGTACGGCAGTATATGGCAGTGAAGGTCAATGTAATGACGGTGTAAAACTGTGTACGATAATATATGTAAAAAAACGTAGAGCATTATACAGCACTGTACGGCAGTTTATGGCAGTGAAGGACAAAGTAAGAAGGTGTAAAACTGTGTACGATAATATTTAGAAAACGTAGAGCCTTATACAGCACTGTACGGCAGTTTATGGTAGTGGAGGACAAAGTAAGAAGGTGTAAAACTGTGTAGAACAGTGGATGACGATGTAGGATAGTATATAACAGCAAAATATGTTATATAATTGTATAAGAGTCTGTAAGATAATCTAGAAGAGTGTATTACGGCATAGGACAGTGTGCGGCAGAGAAGAGCGGTGTAAGATTACACAACAGTAAAGGATAATTACGACTATTTAACATAACGCAGGACCTGTACAGCACAGTATGTTAGTGTAGGACAGTATATGAGTGTAATAGATAGTGAAAGATAATGTAAGATAATGTACTACTTATAATTTAGTGTAAGACAGTGTACAACAATGAAGGAAGGTTTAAAACTATATAAGATTATGTATGACTTTGTACAACAGTGTAAGGCAGTGTAGAACAGAGTACAACAGTAAAGGATGGTTTAAGACTATATAACATAATGTAGGACCCTGTACAACAATGTAGAACTCTATACTTTACTGAAAGGCAATGTAGGAAAGCGTGTAACAGTGCAGGGAAGTGTAAGACTATGTAAAATGTAGGAAGCTTTACAGTAGTTTATGTTGAACATTGTTAGGCAATACAAAATAGTGAAGGGTGGTGTAAAGACTGTGTAGGCCTAAGATAATGTTTGAACCTGTACTGCAGTGTATGGTAGTGTACGACAGTATGCAAGAGTGAAGGATGGTGTAAAACTGTGTAAGGTAATGTAGGGCAGAGTAATACAATGCAGGGTGTTATAACTGTGTGCAGATATGTATACGTGGCCAGCATAAATGAGAGTATTGCAGTATAGAACGTTTAAGCAACGTAACTATTGTCAAAGACATTTCGTTAGGATAACCTGAGCGGAATCCATGTCAGGATTGTCTATTGTTATTATTCTACTTTGAAATTATTTATCGTTATTAAAATTACCCATCTGAAATGATAATTATATACCTATGCCCAATTCTAAGTGAAGAACTTTCATTTAAAAACAGTTTAAGACGTAAAAACAGCATAAGACGTTTACTTATTCTTGAAATAATAAATTGGTGTTCATCTTTGAACGTCAAATATTCTGTGAATTTGAAAATAAAGGAGAGACTTTTCTTAATGTCAATAAAGAAATTAAAAAAAAATTAATTTCGTTCCCTTACCAAGCTTCATAAATCAACATTACACTAATTGTTAACAATTTTATACAGTAATATTTATTATAACAATTTGTTCCTTTAAAAAATATTTAGTGTTTTGTTATAAAATCTAGTACTTTCTACGTATACAAAGTGAAAATCAAAATTCGAAAAGTATTTTATAGTTATAGACTTGTAAGTAATTATTTGTAAAGGTAGTTTACTGTATTACAGTTCATAAATAAAGTTAATTTATTCTGTGAGTTCAAATTATCACAAATATAAAAGAAATATTATTTAAAACAAATGTTTCATGTATGAGAACAGTAACAAAAAATATTAAAATTTTAATATTTTGAGTCCGAATGCTTTAACCTATTCTGGTTTGAACTGAAATAAATAACAGTTGTTATTTTACATTACTGACAAATCATGATAACATCTATTACGTGTTACAAAGCAGTTAAAAGAAAAGAAAATTTATAAAATAATTCCACAATGTGTTGTTACAATAATATGTGACCTTTGATAAACAAAATATTTTATTTTGACGTGTAATCGATAAAAACCAATGTTTCATATCTTTGTACAGGCTATCGCCATGCAAAGTTGTGTTCAATTTCGTTTAAATTCAAACCCATGCAAAATTTCGCCCTACGAAAGTTGTAAGTAAACACAGCCTTTGAATAAAAGTAGTAGTTGGAGTGAGGGCGGTAGTTGGAAGAAAGAGAAAACATGTTTAAAAAATAAATCCAAAAGCGATCGCTTTGAAATAGTAATCACACATTTTTGGGTCATTATAGCATATACATTTCAATACATATAATTGTTTTTTTAATTGAAATGTTTACAGGTTATTATAAAACGTCGTTGTAAACGATATTTGATGTAACAATGTTATCTTCTTGTACTTTTTGTATTTCATTTTCTTTAATGGATTTAAACATATTAGTTGAATTAGATACTCTTGAAAATGTTACATACAATTGTCCGTGAGTAAAGAGGTAACTGTCGTTTAGTCAATTGAAAAGGCATGCTTGATAACCTCTAACTGTATTTTGACATTTTAATTGTACCTCGTTTTTTATGAAGTCAGTATTAACAACAGATAGATGCACAATGGAAGGAGAAATCACAAATATATTTGTGTAAAAACATGTCCAAAACATGTGTTTGGTATTCGAAATGCTTGTCCCGGCTTGTACTACGTAGAGGCCAGACTGTCAGTAGGGCCACATAACCTATACGTTTAATGCCTTTTAGGTAAATACCCGGGGGCACATGCGAAATTTTGCAATATGAAAGTTTTAAGTAAACACAGCATTTTGAATCAGAGTAGTCGTTGGGGTGAGGGCGGTAGTTGGAAGGAAGGGAAAACATGTTTAAAAAATAAATCGAAAAGCGATCGGTTTGAAATAAAAATCACAAATTTATGGGTCATTGTATTATATACATTTCAGTACAGATAATTGATTTTAATAGTAATGTTTACAAGGTATTACAATATCTCACTCGATATTCGATGTAAGAATGTAATATTCTTGTACTTTTTTATTTCATTTCCTTTAATGGATACAAACATGTTAGTTGATTTAGTTACATACAATTGTCCGTAGGTAAAGACGGTATATCGAAATACAATCCTGCTCTTTGAAGTGTTTGTCCCTGCTACATGCTTATAGCGATATCAAACGCAATATTAATAGGTATCCTGTCAATTGAAAAGGCATGTCTGATAACCTCTAACTGTATTTTGACACTTTAATTGTACTTCGTATTTTATGATGTCCGTTTTTACAATAGATAAATGCATGATAGAAGGAGAAATCACAAATATATTTGTGTAAAAACAGTATTCAAAATGTGTATTTGGTATTCGAAATGCTTGTCCCGGTTTGTACGACGGAAAGGGATAGGGGCTGTCAGTAGAGTCACATAACCTATAATTTTAATGGCTTTTAAGTAAATATTGAAATTGTTCTAAGCACGTTATGCAAAAAGAGGCATTTTTAATAGGGTTGTCTAATCGTGATTAATAAGTTAGCTTCGTAAAATATACAAAATATTGTCTGATTTGTAAAGCCGCGCATGCCTTTTCCGTTTTGCCTGTAATAGTTAAAAGTGTCTTTTATGTTAAAATGTTCCACAAACAGTACGTTTTAGCACAAAATCAAGCAATGTCAGAAACCGGTTAAAAAATCTTTCTAAAGATACCTCATTTATGCCTGTACGAATAGTATGTGCTGAGAAAAATGTGATGTTGACTCGAGAAATAATATATGTGATAGCAATACTTCGCCCCATGATGAAAATACTTGGAAATTTTAACGTTTCTATGGACACGTTGAACTTATTGGATTACAGAGACAAAAACCAATAGACAGATATTCAAGTTTAAAACACTTTTCTCTAGTCAGAGAGCTTGAAAGAGATTCCCATCGAAAACTCGAGAAGGATTTCTTCACAACCTCTTCTGGGTAGGGGATTGTTCCTTCGTACTTTTACGCGAGAAGTAAGACTAACAAAGCGCTTCTTTGCACAAACAAGTTGCATTAATTGCGGATCGATAGGGACCAGGAAACCTTCCATCTCTGCATTTCCACAGGCAGAGATTAACGCAGCGAACTGCCGCGTACAGATTATATAGAACGTGATCTGAATATAGCAACTCATTACCTCTTCAGATCGGAACTCTAATCCGATAAATTTGCAACATTTATCCCAAGTTTCTTGCCAAAGTGTTTAGCTTCAAACTTTTATCAGTGAACTTGGCGAAACCTGCAGCTGTAGGAAACAATATTTCCAACACAAGACTGCTAACTGAATTCTGAACACGCTTTCAGAGGTACGTTATAAAATATACAGAAGGTTCAAAAATGTTTATAAACAATGTTTTTAGGTTTCTAGGGTAAGGAGTTAACTTAAGGTTCAGGAAATGGGCCAATAGTTGCTCTAACAGACGGTATTATACAGTTTAATGATTAGGAAAGTTTATTTCTTTACAAATATATCTTTCTTATCCTTGCTAATTACGTAGGAATCTTATATTTACTTTCATCTGTGAAATCAGGAATATATCATACGGTAAATTGTAATAATTAGGGTTATGATCCAGTTTTGCGTCTAGTGGTATATTTCATCTTCACCTTACTGTTTCTTCTTCAGGCCGTAATACAAAATGTCAAATCCCTCTGTTGAGGTCACAAAGTTAAACAAAACATGGAAAACACACGTCACAAATACTAAACACAAGCACGCGATTAAAAGACACACAATAAAATTTGGTTTGGCAAAACGATACCTGCAACTCGTACGTCGTTACATTCAGGACTGATGATAGGAAGTTTCACGTATCGTTTGACCAAACCAAATCGTGTGTGTTTTAATCGCGTGCTTGTGTGTTTGTGACGTGTGTTTTCAATGTCTTGTTTAACTTAGTGATGACCTCGACAGAGGGAGTTGATATTTTGTATTACGGCCTAAACATGAAACAGTAAGGTTTCGAAACCACGGTACCATTTACGAGGTAGATAAATATACAACAGATGGAAAAATAGGTCATAATTGTAATTATTTAAGTATTTGGTCCGATGGCTATGTTGCAATAATGTAAATTTATCTTTTGACCACGTTCCGTACAAAACGTAAACTAATTAAAACTTTACACCAGTATTATACAAAACATTTCCACTATTTCGGATGGGAACACGGCAATCATTTATTTCGGTTTGACATTATCTGGAATTGAAACAAATCACAAAGGAGAACATCCATTTTATTTTCCAATCTGATAACATGAAAGTCTTTGTGCCATCCGATGCAAAGTGTTTTACAAAAGAAGACGTGCACACTACAGAAGCTGTAATATTCTTTGTAAAAAATTCAAACAATATAAACCAATTTAAGCAAATAATAAATTTTATTAAATACAACAATATAGGATTTATAATAAGCTTTTAATAATTTTGTGCAAGAATTTGAACTTCAGTTTCAGAAATTTTAAATGCTATAATCATCGTATATTTTAACGCTGATTACGACATTTATTGTAATTTTTAAACGTTATTATAATTGTTAATTGTTATTGTGATTGTTGTAATTATTTTGTATTTTAATGACGTCTTTTTTGTAGCAATAAAAGATGGGATGATAGGGTTTTACAAATACTTTGAAATAGATTTTTCTGTGTAACTAACTTGTGGAAGCTATTAGCGAAATAAATTGTTATGCCAAGTTTCGATACAGGATTGCTTACACACATTGTGTATAATTTTAATAATCATTCAAAACAGGTTGCTAATTCAAAAGTATAGGATCGGGGAAAGTAGAAGCTCTATTATAGGCACTGTGGAACTGTAGTAATCACATTTCACCGATAACATTTAATATGAATCATTTTTTCTTAAATTCTTTCTTTGTACTTGTACAGTATATAATCCTTAATTTCAGAAACCATGCCCTATTTTACGAGAAAGATCTTTGAATGGAACTGCGCGATTCACAGTTCCAGCAGCGAGGTGTTTGTTGTGCGCATGCACACAGGAAATTTCACGCGAGGCGGCAAGAGGGAGAGAGCACTGTCGAACCCCCCCTTATCTTTCATTAGGCCGACCCCGGCGTGCTGGTGATAGATAGATTTTTTCCACATGTGTTATGCTTAAAACAGTGTACCATATTATTCAATGTGATAAATATTAGAATTAGATTATTATCCTGCTTGCAGCTATTCTATTTTATTTATTTCTTCTTTCTTCGAATAGAATGAAAACTTTTCTAAAATAACTACGAGTTCGGAAGACTTAATGGACTTGCAGTGCTTTTAATGAGGAAATATTTCTTCAGTTGTCATCCAGAGACCGAGGAGGAAATGATTGATCTTTTCGTACAAATTAAGACAAGAAAAACAGATTTCATTTTTAAATTAACAGATTAAGTTTGAACTGTAACAATTGAAATTAATGTAAGTAAATAAATTTTGGTTTTATTGTTAGGCCTATAGGATTGTATCAAGTTTATGAATAAATTTTCTTTTATGCATGTTTGTTTACATAAGTTTAAGACAAAGGCTAAAAATATTATGGATCAACCCCCCTACACTAATTTTAACTACGAGTAGCCATTCATTGTTTTTGACTTACCACAATGTCGTCGAAAAACGTATTTTTCAATCGAAAATTTTTTTATTATATGAAGTGCACAACCTAACTTAACTGTACTTTTACCACTAAAAATTCCGATTTAGGGTTTAAGTAAAGGGCTTACACACAAAAATGCCAATGTTTGTAACGATAATTTCAAAAATGTATCATTCAAAACTGCCATTATAACTTTTTAAATATTCATCATGTAACATCATCCAAAGTAATTGCTACAAAATTAATCACTTACACAATCTTTTTAACCTGTTATATAGACTAATATATTTCTGCCCAGCCATTACTAACGACGAATCATATCGCATCTCTCGTGCAGAAATGCTTCATTCTGATTGGTGCGTCCTTTCTCAAGTTTTAACAATGGAATTCTGAGAAGTTTTGATGCCCGCCATAATTTAGAATAAATATAGGTCAAAAATCGTTGTTTGGCGGAACATCGAGGAGGACCACCCACTACACAGCAGCTTACCAATACCCGGATCAACAGCACAAGACACTACAACTTGCTCGGGAAGAAATATGAGGGACCGGCCAACTGTAAACAAACGAATGGTTTCACTTAACCATTCCAAATCGGAAAAGTGCCTCGCCAGCCCGCTACCAACCTGGAAATCGACTGGACTTCTTCTATTTCTCCCGCAGACTACAACAACAATATGTTTACGATTATCTGGTAAAGAATATTAAGTTATATACGTTGAGATAATAAACGATTTGTTTATATGTCTTAGGGTTATAAATGCAGAAGTACTTTACTACATTTTTTTATATTAGTTTTATTTTATTTATTTATTTAATACTCATAACCTATCTTTACAAGATCGACTAATGATTTACATCTAAAACAAAATCACATTTGTAGGATAGATATTACATTAATAACTTCCTTCATATCAGTGGAGCAGTTCATGAGGTTTAGTCCTCGAGGCGACGAACGTTGTACTGCCTCCATCTCACAATTTTCATGCGTAAGAAGCCGTATGTTATGACTAGTTGCACATTTTTTAACTTGATCTGTGAAAAGCCTAATGTTCAAGTTCCGATGTAAATCATTGTTACGAATATACCATGGGGCATTGACTATTCCTCGCAAGACTTTGTTTTGGAAATTTTGGATTATTTTTATATTCGATGGTTTTGTACAACCCCTCAATTGCAAGCCACATGTCCATATTTGTTTCAATATTTGTTTATATATTAAAATTTTACTCTGCACTAAAAGCTCAGAGTTACGTCAAAGCAGCCAGTAAAGTTTTCTATATTTTATTCTAAGCTCTTCAACCTTTTTATTTACATGGACTTTCCACTTGAGCTTTGTATCCAGCGTCATAACCAAGTATTTGGCATTGTTGGAGTAAGGAACAGCTTGAGCATTGATAAGCAATGGATGGGTGGCAATTTTCCTATTGGTAAAGTTTATATGCACTGATTTTGTCTCATTCAGTTTAACTCGCCAGCACTTTGTCCAGGTACTTATGCTATCCATTGCACCTTGTAGTTTATTCGTGGCCTTTTCAACACAAGCATCAACAGCAAGGATCCCTGTGTAGTTTATATGCAAGGTCCTCGTGCCAAACCTTATCAAAGGCCTGGGCGACGTCAAGAAAAACAGCTGAACATATTTTCTTCTCTTCAAGAGCTTTTTCAATTATGTTGATGATGCGGTGAATCTGATCTATAGTAGAATGCCCACGTCTAAACCCAAACTGATGTGCAGGAATCAGTTGTCTGTCTCGAATGATCGGCTCAAGCCTTCTTAGAAGCATCTTTTAGAAGATCTTAGACATGACTGGTAATAATGATATCGGACGGTATGATGTTACATCGGAAGAGGGCTTTCCTGGTTTTAGTATCAGTATTACCTCCGCAATTTTCCAATGGTGAGGTACATATTTCACCTTAAAGGAGGCATTAATCATATGTTGTATCCTTATGATAGCCGTATCTGGGAGCTCTTTCATTATCTGGCCAGTTATAAGATCATATCCTGGTGATTTCTTTGTTGGTATGTTACACCTTGTCATATTCTAAGCTCTTTCAAGGTCACGAATTGAATTTCTTTTTTGTCATTTTCATCGGGAGAACTAATATTTTCCTAATCTGTGCTTTTTAGAAAAGAACTAAAAACACCGGCTAGATGTTCAGCAAACAGATTCACTTTCTGGCTAGAGTTTGTGGCCCACATACCATTCTCCATCTTTAATGGTGGATTTTGAATTTTAGGCCTCTTTATTTTTTTAGCAGTTTTCCAAAGTGAATATTCTGTATTTCCAACAGCAGTTAAATTGCTGAGAAATTTACACAACTCTTCATTTTTAATTGCCTTGATACGTTCTATCAGTTGGTTAAATCTAACTTTATCCTCAGAATATTTGGATTGCTGCCACTTTCTTCGAGCGCGTCTTTTTTCTAGAACCAGCTCTCTGATCTCCATTGGGTAACTCGTGCCCGATCCAATGTTTCGACTTTGAGGTTCTGTACTTTCTTCTGCTGCTTGCTGTATATCAGCAATGAATTGTTTAACTCCTCTTCCTTGGTCTCAGGTGGAGCTTCAAGGTTCAAGTACATCTGCAACTTTGCTCTAAACTTGTCCCAGTTTTTTTTTTTTTTTTTTTTTTTTTTTTTTTTTTTTTTTTTACATAGTCTTGGGAGTTTTGATTTCTGTATTATTGATTCACTGACTGTTAAAGTCACTGGCGTATGATCAGATGACAAATCGTAGTTACTTTCAACAGAAATATAATTACAATTTTTGCCCTTGGCGACAGAGAAATCAATCAAATCAGGTAATTTTCGATCCAGAGGCAAGTGGGCCAGTAAGTTGACGATCCAGAGGAAAGAAATGTGCATTTATATTCAAGTCCTGCATGATATAGTGGATCTGAAGAAGTGCTTTACCTCTAGTAGTGATCAGTCTAGAGTCCCAGTGTGTATGTTTTGAATTATAATCTCCTCCAATAAGAAAACATGAACCCAATGTTTTAAAGAGATTTTTAAAATCATCTTTGGAGGGCGAGTGCCTTGGCGGGCAGTATATTGCAGAAATTTTAAGCAGCTTCTTCTTAAACTGTATGCTGACTGTTGTTATTTGCGTCATTTCTTCTTCAACCGCAGGTTGCTTCCAATGTAATATATTTTCTTTTATCAATACAGCTGATCCTCCTCTAGCCTTGTTGGCTGGGTGTTGACTGTGATAGCAAACAAAGCAACGAGTATTAAAAAAAGAATGCTTTGTAAAATGAGTTTCCGAGATAAGGCAGATGTCTATTTTCTGGTGTTTCAAGAAAAATTCCAATTTGGATAAATGTTTCAGCAAACCATTAGCGTTCCAATATCCATTACGGAGAGTATAATTCATTTCTTCTTTGAAGAGGTTGATTTTTGAGAATTTATGTTTAGCATATTTATTGTTTCAGTTAGAATTTTAATCGATTTATCTTGACTGTCTAACAGTTGTATAATGGATGTCCACATATATTTCATTGAATTCTTTTCATCTTTTCTTCTATTTTTAGTAATTTCAGAATATGTTTTTGTGTTTTGCTCTTTGTTATTTTCATCTACTTTTGCTTGTTTACTACCCAAGACACCACTGTGTTTTTTATCAGAAATAGCTCTAACAATCTTTTTGTCGATGACCAATCTGTCTATTTCGTCTTTCCTGATTTTCCTTCACTATCAGACAACCCCTATAACTTGCAGGGTGATCACCTTTACAGTTAATACATTTAGGTTTTTGATCTACCTTCAAAGTACATATTTTTATAAGGTGTTTACCAGCACGCTTCACGCAAGCATAATCTGTTTGGCAATAGCGTTGGGTATGACCAAATGCTTGGTATAGCTTGCACTGTGGAATAAGATTTACGTTTCTCCTCAGTGCCTCTATCTTTACCCCTATTCCCAATATTGATTTAATAGCATAAACTTGGTTAATATCTTCCCTGTTATGAAAAGTAAGCATAAACAATTGCAAACCTCTTCTGTGTGTAATGACTTCACCATTTCTATCTTCTATTATTTCTTTTTTGATAATATTTTTAGCTTCCAATATCTTAAGGCTTGTACCGGATAGATCCTGAATAATGTCATTTTCCTCACACGATGGGTGAAGTCCTCTAGCCATTAGCTTTATAGGTCTCACGGTTTTATCTTCATATGAATAGGGTAATTCCGGGAGAGATGGCCCCAAGGGTGACATGGACCGATCGAGTATTTCGGAAACTATTCGCGTGAATTCACTACTGGTAGCATGTTGGTGTCATATCTAAATGTGTTGATTTGCTTGTAGTTTTCAGCCGTTTTGATCTGCTTATTTAGGAGTTATTGAAGAAAATATAATTCAGGTGAGTGAAAATATTTTACAGAGTTTACATTTTAGATTCTTGTGTCATTACTTGTCAATGTTTTTTGGTTTTTGACCTATGTAGAGTGAATAAAGATTGTAACAGTTCATTATAGAGTACTGCAGCGTCTCTGTCCAGGATAAAGGCAAGATGGCGGCCTGATCCATCTGTCCTAAGCAATAGGGGAGAGACGGACCAGGTCAAGTCGGGAGAGATGGACCAGTGTTTTACAAAAAGACTATGTCTAAAGTTGATATTTTCTTAAATTTTAATTACATTACCGTAAATTTTATTTAAAAAGTAGTCAAAAAATATTATTAAAACATTATTTTGAACATAATTTACCAAAAACAATCTTATTATATCTTTTTCGTCAAAGTTTGTGCGTGTGTGTGTGTGTGTGTGTGTGTGTGTGTGTGTGTGTGTGTGTGTGAGAGAGAGAGAGAGAGAGAGAGCAATTCTAATACATTTTATCACAATGGCTGTAACTTAAACTTTAAAACTACTTATTTTTCAAGCCTTGTTTTTGTTTTCTTTTAGAAAAAAGCCTACCATTTGCAAAGAGGCAAATGAAAATCTGCCAATAAATTTAGCTGTTCCTGGAACGTCTCAGTCATTAGCAGGTAACACACAACATGATGAACAAAATCCTACTCCTACTAAAGCTCTGAACAAAATATCTCCAATACCTGTGCTTAACAAGAAAGCAACTGCACGCAGTATTCAGGCAAGAAATTGTGAAAAAAAGTGATGACAAGAAGAGGAAACGGGAAGCTAAGAAAGTATTGTTCTCACAGAAGAAAAAAGGAAGTGAAAAGGGGTAAACGATAGCAGTGATGGAAGTGAATGGGAAGAGACCCAATGTGTTGGCTGTCTCGAAGACTATGCCTCAACAAATAGCCAGGAAGATTGGATCAAATGCACTAATTGTTCCAGATGGTTTCATGAGAACTGTACAAAGTTTGAAAATGTGTGTAACTTTTGTGGTAAAGTAGAAAAAAGCAAACAATATCTTTGAAGATCAAGAAAAAAATATTTTAACTATACTTTTTCAAATTGTAATGTAAATATTAAAAATAGTACGTGATTTTTATTATATTACTGTTAGTTAAATCGCTTACCTTTTATTTTTAGTCTAATTTTAGAAATGTCTACCTTGCTAATGTATTTGGTAGTAATATTGGATGAATAAACTGCTATTTTTACCGATAACTGTATGTTTTTGGATAATTTTATTAATATCCATCTATCCCAATATGTCTGGTCCATCTCACCCATAGACTATGGATGAGATGGACCGATGACAAAAAAATTGTTTAATGTTTTACAGTCATTTTCATTTTAAAATAAGTACTTTTGTGTGAGTTATTATTAGAGTAATCCATGATATTACTTTAGACCCAAGAAAGAAATTGATTACTCAAAAACAAACAAAGATATGAGTGTTACAAAAAACAGGGGCCATCTCTCCCGGAATTACCATACCACTGTATATTTTGATTTGTTAGTTCTGCAGTAACTGATCTACATGTGTCACTGTCCGGAACATTTATTTTCCAGACATTATTGTTATAAGAGACATATTTACATTCATTATTTGTTACTTTATTGATAAGATCCTTCAAAGTGCTAAAGGTTTCTATTCTAGAAGTAATTACAGGTGGAGGTGTATGATGCTTTTTAGATGGTTTTTCAATTACCTTTTCCCTATTGCTATCATTTATTGGCAGCGATCAGTGTTCCTTTTGTTTAGTTCTATATTGGTTAACTGGTGTATTTTTAGATTTTGTTTGTCCAATTTCAGGTGAAAACTTTGCCTTCCTTTTTTTTTTGCATATCGTGTATATTTCTTGAGCACCCAATCGGTTTCCTGTGCCAGTTCATCTTCATCAGTGAGGTATTCTGTCTGATCATTGTCTTGACTGCCTCTAATGTAATACGGCAATATATTTTATCTTTTTATTAACTTATGTAAGGCTGTGTACTGTAGAATTAAAAGTATACTGACCATTGTGTGCTAATTATATAAATAAAATGCGTAAATCACACACGAACAATCAGACAAATTAGGCATTTCAGTCATAGAAAATTACATATTTCACTGATATAAAAGTCGTAATTAGAGGAGACGAATTATTTCAAGTTTATCACAAACAAGAATAAAAGATGATTATTCGAACAATACGGAGACAATGCTACAACAAGAGGGATATCAAACAGTATTCCATCCTTTCTAATGAACATCTCGTATCTCGGAGGGTCGAATAACATGCAATTAAATTCGGCTTTCCCCCAATTTATAATGCTAATTGAGACACAGAACTTCTGCCTTGTTCTAATCCTCCTGGAACAGCTTAACAAACTGAGTGTAACCGCATTGTACGCTACCTATCAGTACGCCTACAGTTTCACAGCTGGGAAAACCACTGCCCGTTCCGGGGGCCAACCCTGTTTTAAGCTGAAATAGCGCGGCACTACATAAACCACAAAACAATAAATAAACACAAACTCTACTGAACTGATAAACAGATGGTTTTTGGAAATGTCAGTTAGTTTGTTACAGATAGATCGTAGAATCTACCCTCATCAATTAAAATTTACATTGGCACATAGAATTTACAAAAACCGGTAAACAGAAATCAATGATGCGTTTGTTATAATAAATGTCTCGTTGGTCATGGCTCTTGTATAAATAGGCTATATGTTTTTTTATATATATTTGTTATATATTTACATTTAACAAACTCTAACTAGAAATAAGTAGACGAGATTGCGGTTCCAAAAGGTGAAGTAAGTAACATAAGGACAATACGGGAAAGTCACAAGAACGGTGATGCAGTATTTACTGACCGAGCAAAACAAGGCCTCGTTTCAACTCAACCGTTCGGTATTTGGTTTATGTTTATATATGCATGTTTGTTACGTAGTTTTGACCAAACGCGTTGACCAATTCTTTTGAAATTTGGTATGACCAAACGACGTATATGTAAAACGTTTCCCCATTTACTTCCGTTTCAAGATGGTGGCTCTGATTTAACGATACATGAGTACATGAGTGTACGCAATTTTAATCAAAAACATTAACCGATGTTTTGGAATTTGTTAAAAAATATAACTTGTAATATTTAGTAATTAAATGAAGTATGTGTAACATTTCTTATTTACTTTCGTTTCAATATGGCGGTATGTGATTTAACAATGACGTGTTTACGCAGTTTCAACCGAACGCATTGGCCGATTGTTTTACAACTTTGTAAGAAGGTATCTTGTATAAATCCCAAAATATAATGTGTAAGGTTTTTCTCATTCACTTTCATGTAAAGATTGAGTGCGGTTATTCTTTGTAATACTGGTTGAACGGCAAAACCTATCATCATTTTAACCGCTTTATTTTAATAAAATTTTTCAGTAACATTTTTCGTAAATATTACTGTTACCGGTTAAATTGTTGGAGAAGGTTACGAGAGCTGTCGTGGAGTGCCATGTATATTAATTAAGAATATACTGCGAGGTCTATGTTAAATGAACTACTACTTTATAAATAACCACATATTATGTGTTTTATCTCTTCCTGCTCGCTACTATCGTAGATAAACATTCAACTGCACTTATTTACTGAAATATTTGTTTTAGTAGGAAGTTATATTCTCTCCAAAAGTGTCACAGCACAAATTTGTAACTTTCCCATGGGTATGAAAGTATCGGCTACAAAATTATTTTCTTGTTTTAAAAATTATTTTATAATATTACAAAATTTTATTTTATAAATTTTATTTTACAAAAGTAATTAAAGTCTTTCAAATTGTAAATTAAAACTTGCACCAATGTATTATATATATATACACACACACACACACACACACACACACACACACATATATATATATATATATAAGCAATCGGTAAAACACGGAAATAGTATAAGATAGCTCTCAAAAACCGGATAGAATGATTTAATGTAAGACTATGTCTTAGTAGGGTGTACTAAAACTTGTGTGATTGCGTGGGGGACATGCTGACTGGGAGAACGGTTGTAGCTAAATCCATAGAAAAAGAGGTGGAAGTGGAGGTTGTTAAAAGATGTCCACATGAGATAGTTTTGTCCCCTCTCTTGTAGAACCTTGTGGCGCACTCATTTGGATCTTTTCTCTTCGGAGGTGGATGACTTAGAGGGACAGTCTTGGGCAGAGCACAACTCAAGAAAACCATAGGGCTCATTACAGGGCACTGTAGGTTATTCCGAGGGTGCATATGAACAGCTTACCTATGTACCACGACGGAACGTGTATAATTTATGCAGTAAAGGGGAGGAAACTGCAGAACACATAAGTAATGATTGTGAGGCTCTTGCTATCAGGAGGCTGAGGGTTTTTGGTTTCCAAGATCCTAGAGACCTCCAGCAGGATGAGCTAGTCAGTGGATATTTAAAACTTACTAAGGGCGTCAGTGTGCTAAGCTAATACTTAAGAGTATTATATATCCGTCAATAGCAGTACTGGGGTTTTATAATCTCTTCCTCTAATACATAATCTAATTAATGTAATATACTTCTTTGTAAAAGAAAACTTTAATGCATTTAGAAAACTGAAAATAATTTAAAATTAAATTTCAAAAAATGTAATTAAACTAACTGACTTTTGATTTTTTATTAATAAAAGTATAGGGATTATAAAGTAAAATTTTGGGTTCTAGATTATGACGTAGACCATCAGTTATTTCATTTTACGATTTAAGTTAGTGGTGTATTAGTAATAGACTGAAATTCTCACAGATTGGATTATTTCAGAGCATTTCCTTGTGTGTTCGGCAGAAAAGCGAATTCACAGATTTCAGAACTGCTCCCAAAAAAACATGTTTTATAATAACACCGCTTGTGTTTCCAGTAAATTACGCAAAATTGAGAAAAGCAATCATTCCCTAGCTAAACAAAGGGAAGGGGTGATTATAAAGTCTTCTCCTGCTGAATTTATAGAAGGGGTAAAATGGCGGCGCATCCCCAATACCTTTTGTCTCGCCTCTCATTACATTCGTCTACAACAAAGGGCTATGTCTGGCAAGAAGCATCCCTTAATGTTAATGTCTCCGCAATAATCAATGGCTTACCGTAACCCCGTGTTCCCGTGTTTCTTATCTTGCGAACAATTCGGTTTCTTCGGGAGGTAAAATCAAATTCTGAATTCGAATTTTACAAAAGTTTCAATGTCATAGTGTATTATTTAACCACCCTGTATTAAATATAAAACGCTGTACAGTCTAAATATAAATATGATAATGTTGCGACATATAAAACAAAATTTGCGTACATCTTTCTAATCACACATTTTGCTACAACTGAACGTTTTCAATCAAAAACGTAAATTTAGTTGAAATAGTAAACTTTTAAATAGAATCTTTATTTGTAACGGACGTCGTCGTAAATGTAAAAAGTATTTTACAAACATCAGAATTATTATTTTCATGACTCATCTTATACTTACCGCATAAACATCTCTGAGTAAACTGACGTTAAGGTATTTACGATTTATTATTTTATTTTAAATATTTATTAAATAAACTCCACATTCGTAATATCCAGTAACACAAATCACACTTACTTTCAGTAAATATCAAATATCACACTTTAATAATAAATATTCAGGAAAGTGTTCAGATTTTAAAAAGCCGATTTTTTGTGATATATCAGTTACCCACAATGGCGCTAGATAATACTATTATAGGTATACATCTAATAAGAGCAGTCAAAATATTGTACGAAAATATAACAGCAAAAGTTAAAATAGCAAATAAAATGTCTAAAGGTTTCAAAAGTCACCAAAGCTGTTCCCTGTCCCCAACATTGTTAAAAATCTACCTGCAACAAGCACTGCACAACTGGGAACGCAAGTATGAGAGAATGGGTATATCATTAAATGATAACACCTTATACACCCTCTGTTTTTTAGATGACCAAATAGCTACAGCGCAGGATTATGATGATCTGGAATACATGAGTATTAATAGAGGATTATGATATATGGGGACGTGAGGTAAATCTGAACAAAACGGAGTACGTGCGCATTGGAGGGCACAGCTGGAATCTTCCATTGGAATACAAGGAAAAAATCAAGGTGTGTATAAGTATTTGGGAATTTCAATTACTATATATGGACTATTAAACACAATGATAAAAGAACTAAACACCTTGGGAAGAAGAGAAGAAAGATACTTTTTTTTTTTTTTTTTTTTTTTTTTTTTTTATATATAATGTCCGACTATTGTGCACACTTGGGCTAATGCAGACGATGGGATGATTTGTAGCGTATAAAAATGCCAAGCCCTCGCCGGGAATCGAACCCGGGTCCTCGGGGTGAAAGCCTAGTACGCTATCCACTAGACCACCGAGGCGGCAACAACATCATATAAGATCAATCAAAAATTAATAAACACGGAATATATAATACAATTATAAAAAAGTATAATCTCATATGGAAGCTAAGTATGGCTACTGAAGCAAAAAGTTCTTGAAGCTACAGAAATGGATTCTTGGCGAAGAGCCACAGGTCGGTCCAACGGTAAAAGATAAAAAAAAAATGTAAGAATCAATGAAATAATGGATGTAAAGCACACCATTGTAGACGACATGAAGACAAAACGACAGTCATGTACAAAGGGTGGACATAAATCGACTTGCCAAACAGATTCTAAAATGGAAGCCACATGGTCGCAGAAAAGGGGAAGACTTTCCTTACTTGGATAGAAGAAATTGATAAGAAAGTGAAAGAGAGAGAGAGAGAGAGAGAGAGAGAGAGAGAGAGAGAGAGAGAGAGAGAGAGAGAGAGAGAGAGAGAGAGAGAGAGAGAGAGAGAGAGAGGATTTGGGCAAGATTTGTGGAATGACAGGGAAAAATGGAAGCTAGGAATTGCAGAAGGTTTTAAATCGAAAAGAAGGATCAGTTACCCACAGAACGTATTACTTTTCAATAAGTAAAAATGTTGAAGATTTCCCTGATTATAAAAGGTTTTAAAATTTAGTTACACAATGCAATCTGTGTTAGTTTTTTGGGAATTTTTTTTATAAAAACGAAATCCACAAAAATAATGAAATTAATCACAGTTTTACGTAAAAAAACACAATAGATATTCCTTTTTTCTGTAATTCACGCACTTTACGAGGTCTTGTTTAACGCAAAGTTTAATTACTTTTGCCGCATTGGCGTTTGTTACATAAACAATGTTACTTAAAGGTTTAATGCCCAGCGGACACTTCGCAGTTAACGTTGGGGAAGATAAATTTTTGATAAATGTATCTTTCTTTACAACTCGGAGTTTAGGTACTATAATAAATCTTGTTATATTTTTAATCTAATTACAAAACAAAACGAATGCAACATAAATTCAGTAATTAATGACATTTCGCGTATATAATTAGAAATTGATAATTAATGAAACTCGTAAAAATTGTAACAACATTATGAAAGTGATAACGTTAACAAAAGTACATAAAAATTTGGGTTATTGGTAAAAATTTGGAAATTAGTTACCGTCATTTGAGGAAAAGATAAAAAGCTTAGCAAAGAAGGCAATTATCGTTACGAAAATTAAAATCTTGATTAACACAGTCAATTAGGAAAAATTTATACAAAATACTGTTTGTCCTCATCCAGTTTTTCGCAGGCCAAAAGGTCCTTGCTCATAGTAGAATCGGGGCATGCGTACAATGTGCAGTTGTCGAAATCCAAAATCTTTAGTCTTTCTAGAGGCTTAGTCAGCCAGTCATGTCTGGTTGTCAGTCTAAAAAATTGACACACACACACACACACACACACACACACACACACACACACACACACACAGTTTTAGGCGAATTTGTTAAAAGTAGATGAAGGCAGATCGGGTTTATTAATTTTTAATTATCCAATAAGTAATAAGAGCCCGAGTGGATTAGGATACCGATAAATCATAGACTGACTGATTACGAAACCTTCTTCCACCACCCTACAGACAGGGCTGCTTTATATCACTTACCAATATTATTCACTCCCACTTCTTCGCAAATGGCAGCTCAGTGGTGTTTCACTTACAGACCACAACTCCCTATACAATTACATGAACTATCTGTAATGATATCGATTAAATTATTTGAAACGTTAAACAGGTAGAGAGTTCCACTACAGTTTATAGTATTACCAACAAAATTGTTTGGAAATATGTCATAAATTGTTTTATTTAAATTATCCGGTATTGTAATTATGATTTATAAATAAAATCTATTTTTGATTTCTGTTACTTGATAATGAACTACTAGTATTTATGTTATAATTACTCTTTCTTTGGAAATAATCCACAATTTATGTTCTTGTAACAAAACACAATATTTCGAGTGCGTGATCTTTAGGCTTATGTTCCAGTTGCACAAATAAGGCACTTGAGAACAAGAGTTGATCCGCACTCTCGTGTATTGTTTTACACGAACAAATGTTTGCAAATGTCTGAATAAACTGTAATAATAACTTATAATTTTTGAGTTACTTCTAAGTCATATTAATTTGTTTACAAGTTTGCATTTAAAAATAAACTACTGAAACTGCTATCATAGTAAAACTCAGTTACCTATTTGTAACCTTCAAATGTTAAGGAAATTTGTAACCTTCAAATGTTGAGGAAATTCTCCATTCGGACATTACCAGAATATTTCAAAAGTTCAGATTTTTTTAGCACATACCTTTCTACAAGAAAATGTTAAGTTTATAAATTTCTTGAGTTTTCTACAAGAAAAATGCACTTTTATGTAGTAAAGTATATTTGCGTCTGTCGAGATTGTGGTTACTTTTGCCTTATGTAACTTTATTCTAAAGATTGTAAGTCTGTTTACACTTTATATTATATTACAATGACTTTAGAACTAAAAGTGATAACTAGATGGTTTTCACAATGTTATATGATGGAGCAGGGATTTTTTAAAATATAAACAATTGTCGATGCATTGCTGAGATATGGCTAGACTATTTTTAGCGAGTTATACGCGTAGCTTATCGTGTTGGTATATGTCATGAAATGTCTATTTACTAAATTACAACAGTAACTAAGAAAAGCGCTAAACCAAAGTTAAGACGAGTTTTACCAAATTAAAACTTTAAATGCTATTTTTTTATAGTTGGCTTTTAACTTCTTTCTATACAGAATTTGTTATAGATAAAAAACAATTATACCCAAATTGAAAAATTTAATAGTTATTCTTTAAGATACAGTGCAGATAAAGTTTTATGGAGTCGAAAAATATTAATAACTTTATATTTACAGGAAAACTATAGGCCTAATATTTTTTTAAAAACCCAACACTGCAGCAACACAATGTATAAAGATGAAATATACCCGTTTATTATTTATCAATGTCACAAAAAATACATCATTAACAAAATGATGGGTCAAATTGTTTTAGGGATATATAATTATGAGATATATAAAAATGTTCATATTCAGAATTTATATATAAAAGGATCATGGTCATATAGTATTAAACAATTGTTTAAACATGTAGCTAGTCGTCACTTTAGAATCATAAGAAATACAAATTTGGCCAAAATATATTTTTAAGCAATAAAAAAATCTCGGTTTTAGCAGAGAATCAACATACTGATTAATTAAATAACTAAAATAATGATAAATGATAATGGCACACAAATGTTTAATGATAATCAAGGTAAATAATAATTCACTTTTAACGTAATTTTTTACAACAATATAATTTTCAACGCAAATACTTTTAAAATTAAAATATGATCCCCGGACATGAACATAAATTTCATAACAAAATTTCATTTAAACAATTTAATTCTTTTAGTTTCCAGCAATAGACACACACACACACACACACACACACACAAACGTTCAATTCGACTTTTTCATTATCACCCTATTTTCTTTATATTGTTTAGAGTAAAACGTAAGTGATATTAAACAATGGATGTATCACAATGACAAGAAACCTTGAGTTATTAATCTGCTTTCAATCTGCTGACCAAAGTTTTAGGTTGAAGTCGCTAATGAAAATATTTCATTGCGGAAAAGACAAATAGCCCAGAATTAAGTGCAGCAGTCACTTAATTTACAATGCTAATACAGACACAGTTATTGTAACCAGCTTTAATCCTTTCATGAAACCATTTTGTTCACTAAAGATAGGACTTGTGATACTAATCTGACAATACAAATGCATAATCATAACACCCCATATACATTTTAAAATACGCCATGGCTGTAAATTTAAAACATTGTTAACCCTTAAAACAATGGCTAATTCTTAGAGTAGGTAAATATTTTCTTTTCAAGAATTTATTTTAGTAACATAAAAGCCTATTCAATATGTCAACCAGAAGTACTTTGTTGATTAAAAACTGATTTTAATGATTTTTACATTAATGTATTTGGTAAATTGAGGTTAAATATTTAGCCACATAGTTTCAACAATTTTTTAGCATACGTTGTGAATACATATAAATTAAGAATAAGTGCGCAAGATATGTTCAAAAGCATTGACTTGCAAAGGGTGTTAAACAAGGCAAGTGTCAACGGCCAACGAACAAAAAAGCTGGCCGATAGTTTAGCCAAAGAATACAGAATCTGTGAATCAAATATATAGTTCAACTTTCAGAAAACTATGATTTCGTTGCCGTGGAACTGGCGGTCAAGGAAAGGAAGAAAGTCTTGCAATAAATAGAGAGGCTCATTGCTGTAACGAAAACAAAAGTTGAGGGAAATTTACCTGCGACGTTCACATAGAACAATTTTCGCTTCAACCGCTCAGCTAGCAGGAAGAGAGAGACAGAGAATGCCGTCACCCCTATATCTGTTTCTCTCTGAGCTACAAGTTCAGTAATAAATGTGGCGCTACCTATCGGCGAGTGCTCCAAGTAGCGTTCTCGGCCGAATAACATGTACTGACTTTTAATTCAGTACATAAGTATCCTTTTTATAGATTCTGTTTCATTGGTTCAGCACATCTGGTGTGAGTTTGTCCGTCCCACAGTCAGTCCTGTACTTAGGATGCAGGACTTGATTGCATTCCCCATAATGTGTAAACAAGGAACAATACGGATAAAAAGAAACACTTATAATTGTTTTATGAATTACAATGCATCTATATAATTTGTTTTAACAGTTTTTTTGTTTACTTTCAAAGTAATTAAATGTTCGAGCAAGCTGTTGAAATTTTAAAAATTTAATAATCAAGCAGTGATAAATATTCATTCTTTTAAACAGTCCACTTAAATTAGGCTTGCTATGTTTCCGAAGAGTGAAACAGGGTGGAGAGGATGAAGAACGTCTCATTAGGCAAAAAGGGATCTTTACAGGAAAAAATTTGAAATTTATTATTTAATTTTCAAGCGTATTTTTAGACAATTTAATAGATTTTTACTATCATAGTTTTTAAACTTATTCTTTTTTTAGAAAAACTAATCTAAATCTTATTTACAAACCATCATACTTCTCCCAGGAATTTTTGATCGAAGCTTTTTTTGTTATTTTAAGGCGAAAATCACATTGAGGCCATTATCGTCTCCCTAAATGTAAGTGTGAGTGTAAAGTGTTAAAGTCGTAAATGTAGTGTTGTAAGTGTAAGTGTCTGTTAGACTCGGGTACCGCGAGGGACTTCTAAATCCTCTCAATAGGTGCAGGTAGTCTGCACCCCCTGCGAAGCTTTTAATATTAACTTTGTCAAGAGGAGTGAAAAGAAAAAAAGACTGCCGAATGGAAGAATTTAACGGAAATATTGAACGAACTAGTGAACGAATTTTGTCTCTATTTCTATCTCTTTCGTTTCCTTCCTCCTTTTCGATAACAGTACACGCATATTGTACGAAAACGTTGTGTTGCTTTGGTTTTGGAATTTTTTTTTAATTGAAGAACACTAAGAAACCGTTTCTAACACATTCGAAATTAAATATAAATGTTTATAAGAATTGTTGTTAAAATTGCTTATATTTAACAAAATAACCTGAAACTTATTATAGTCTACCAGCTAATCTTTACGAATTAATATAAAACAACTGATCTTTTACATAACTACAGTAAATAATTTCAAATATAGGTTCATGTATTTATTATTAATTTAAACAAAACATTATATATATTTAAACATGTCTTCAAACTAACTATATATTCAACAAAGATATCACTAACAAAAGCTTCTGTCGGTAACTTCCTAATTTCCATACGTGTACATTTTAATGCCTTTTTTATTTTTCCATAACAATTTGAGCAGGAGAGAAACTTGCATAACATCAAAGCTCTTACAGTTGACTCTCGCATCAAATGTTATTCATTAACAAAAGTAGTTTTCCAGTTCCTGCAGCGCTGAAATAGTCAGCCTTAATAACGTAGTTATCTGAACAACAATTTGAATTTAAATATATATGTTATTAGTAGTTGTGTTACAATTTTCATTTTACTGCTATTTTTGACTGCTGAACGGAACATTCACAAATCCGACCGGGACAAGAGCCCAGAACTGGGACTGTTCCAGTCGAACAGGGACGTTGGCAACCTTATCTTAAGCCAACCCAATTCTATAACCTGCGTATCATCACTAATATGTTAATAAGATGTAAAGCTACGTAATAATTCACTGTTATATAATACTCGAAATACATATTCATATACAATGTTAGGAATTTGGAATATCTCTAACATATAAAATGTTAGGAATTTGGAATATCTCTAACCGTGGTTCTTGTGGTTCTTCCAGCACGGCCTGGCTGGAATGTCTTCCTGGAGCAATCGATAAACTGTTATATAATCGGTGATTCTTTAAACAATCAACTATCGGTGATTCCAGTAGACAACCGATCCATTGCTTCCAGCATGGCCTGGCTGGAATGTCTTCCTGGAGTACCAGTCAGTTCCCGACTTACAGTTGGTCCTCAAACGGCCTTCCGGTCCTCCCAGAATCGACTGACCGCAACCTACTTCTTCCCCATCTTCCCCAAACTTTTATCTAAACTGCCGTTACTTTATGGTTAACTAGCTGTTACCCGTTGCGGCTTTGCCTGCAATTATAATGTAGGCTATAAAATTTATAGTCGATTTTCAAAATCAGAATAGATCATTTCAATATATTTCTATTTACAATATTATACGATTTATGGTTTTCGGCCAAGAAATATACATTTTTGCTACTCGATACTCTAAAACAGGGTCCTGTCATATTTTAATAAAATACAGTATTATTAAAAAATCACTATTATTCAATTAAACTGGAATAGTATTGTGTTTATCTGAGGTACCTAAACCGTGTTCATACCAAATTTAATCTCAATTGGTCCAGTAGTTAGAGTGTGATTGAATAACAAACAAATAAACAAAAACAAACTTTCAGAAATATAATATGATTACCTGTTAACCGTCACGGCTTTTCCCGCAATCGTAATATACATTAAAGATCACGCATCACCGTGTTAGGACCAACAACCGTGTCAGTTAGGTTATGGTGTATTTCTTTTTTAAAATAAAGGTTTTTTAACGCACCACCGTGTTAGTTAAGTTATGGAGTACTCTTTAAAAAATTAAAGCTTTTTCCTGCATCACCGTATTAGGCCCAACAACCGTGTCAGTTAGGTTCTGGAGTACTATTTTTTAAAAAATAAATAAAGGTGTTTTTTAATGCATCACCGCGTTAGGCTTAAGAACGATGTTAGTTAACTTATGCAGTATTCTTTTAAAAAAATATAAAGATTTTTCACGCATCACCATGGCCTAACAAACGTGTCAGTTAAGGTTTGGAGTACTCTTTAAAAAAAATAACGGGTTTTTCACACATCGCCATAATAGGCCCAACAACCATGTCAGTTAGGATATGTGGTATTCTTTAAAAAAATATAAAGGTTTTTTTACGCACCACCGTGTCAGTTAGGATATGTAGCCTAGTATCCTTTAAAAAAATATAAAGGTTTTTTCACGCATCACCGTGTTAGGACTAACAACCGTGTCAGTTAGGATATGTAGAATTTTTAAAAAAAATATAAAGGTTTTTTCACACATCATCGTGTAGGCCCAACAACCGTGTCAGGATATGTCGTATTTTTAAAAAATATAAAGGTTTTTTCACGCATCACTGTGTTAGACCTAACAACCGTGTTAGTTAAGTTATTCTTAAAAAAAATATAACGGATTTTTCATCCATCACCTTATTAGACCCAACAACCGTGTCAGTTAGGTTATAAGTACTATTTAAAAAAAAATTAATAAAGGTTTTTTAATGGATCACCGTGTTAGGCATAACAACCATGTTAGTTAGCTTATGGAGTATTCTTTTAAAAATTATAAAGTATTTTTCACGCATTACCATGGTAGACCTAACAACCGTGTCAGTTAAGGTTCAGTACTATTTAAAAAAAATAAAGGTTTTTTTCACACATTACCGTGATAGGCCCAACAACCGTGTCAGTTAGTATATGTAGTATTCTTTAAAAAAATATAAAGGTTTTTCACACATCACAGTGTTAGGCCTAACAACCGTGTCAATTAGGTTATGTAGTATTCTAAAAAAAATAAAGGTTTTTTTCGCCATCACCATGATAGGCCCAACAACCGTGTCAGTTGGGATATGTAGTAGTCTTTAAAAAAATATAAAGGTTTTTTCACGCATCACCGTGTTAGGCCTAACAACCATGTCAGTTAGGGATATGTAGTATTCTTAAAAAAAATGTAAAGGTTTTTCACGCATCACCGTTTTAGGCCTAACAACCGTGTCAGGATATATAGTAGGCTATTTAAAAAAAAATATAAAGGTTTTTTCATGAATCACCTTGTTAGGCCTAACAACCGTGTCATTTTGGTTATGCAGAATTCTTTTAAAAAATTGGTTTCTTATCACCCAAAACCCGTGTTAGTCGTATTTTTATTGTTTTACCGATTTACAACACGTTACTGATTTTCGCCTGGTACCAATTTTGAGGTTATGTTGGTCACTTTTATTTTAGATTTTATCGTACTTCTCGTGCTTTCATATTTTGGATTCTTGCTCTTGGGCACATAATAAAGCATTTTAGTAACAAAAATATCGAAAAATATAGGTTATGCTACACTGCATATTTACTATTTTTTCATGTAATGTAATTACACAAATATATATACTACCTTACAATTGGCACTCTGCGTAGTGATTTTTTTACATTTAATATTGAAAATTCAACACAAAGTAACAAATTAAAGTCAGTTTTGAAAAAAATTTCAACTAAAATATGAAAATGTTACATTAAAAACAATAATTTTGCAATAAATAAAACACAGATTAAGATTATTAAAATAGGATTGAATCTATGTTCATCTCAGGTAACTAAATCACATGTTCAGTAAATAACTACAATTAACACATGACACAAAACTAAAAACTGATAATTATTTTGGGCTGGGTAAGTAGTATAATGACGTTTTGTAAAACGGGAATAGGCCTATATGTATCTCTGATACTTAAACCATATTCGTACCAAATTTCATCTCAATTGGTCAAGTGGTTAAAGCGTGATTGAATAACAAACAAACAAACAAACACACAAACTTTCAGAAATATAATATGAATTAGATAACAACCGTTTATATATATATATATATATATAATATATATATATATATATATATCAGTCAGAATGTCAGCAGTTTCATAATTTTTCTGCATCTTTTACAATACTCTTTGTTCTTTGGCCATACTACCATTACAATTTCAAAAGTAATATTTAAAATTACAATTTCTAATTCCTGAAAACATGTATTAGTGTTTCTACTGAACACAAAGTTTTAGTGTTTAATTTTGACCACTTAAGGTGTCAGCATGAGTGTTTCGTGTATTTTAACATAGACTTAGGCCGGATGCCACTAATTTGGGAGCGGAGCCGAGCTGGAAGGAATGAAGACAAACGGCAACCACAAGTGGAATCCAGTCAATTTAAAGAACGCGTTCGTATCTTTTAAATCTTAATGTTTAGACCTACTTTAACAGCTTCTATCAAATTACTGTGTTTATAAAACATAACCTAGGCAAAGGTAATCAAGGTAAAGAGAAAAAAATAAATTGGAGGCGTGGTCAGCGTGGTGGAACCGACCTAGTCAGGGTTGAAACTACACGGATCGGAGCGTTAAGAACAATAGGTTAGGTTTTGAATGCGCAGTCCGCTCTGCTCGAGTTTTACTTAAAGTTAGACATTTAAAGATCGATGGTTGATTGACAGTCTTGAAACTTCGTGTACTGTTTCTATAATGGTGACAAATTAACTATTTAAATAAAATAATAATGCCATGAATACTCTAATATTATAATAATTCCAAAAACAAAATGATATTTTAGGGTTTATTTTATTTAGATAGTGTCAGCAACGCGTCAATATTTCCCAACCTCCTAAAAACACTTTAATACCCCAGCCCATAGCCTACCTGTTGCTCGATTCCTAGGATGAACAGACCATGCTCAAGAGTTGACAGGGAATTTCGTTAAACGACATTTTGAGATGAAAACTTTACTTCCACGTGGGCAGAGTTGAAGCGCAGACTACTTACAGATATCAAGAAGACGTGATCTAAATTTTGAAATTCATTAACTTTGCAGGTAGCAAGTTTATCCAATGGACCGAAACTTTTAACAAGAAGTTAACTCTAAGTTTAAATTGAAGGAAGTGTATCGATCCTTTCTGCTTCGGTGAAGTATCGAAGTATGCACGGAAAACGAAATTAGAGCGCAACATATACGATTGATGAAGCCAATGTCAGTCAGGATTCTTTCCTGAATTTATTGAAATTGTAAAAGTTAAAATTCTCAGAAAATAGCTTGTTTGATTCAAAAATATAAAAATTACTAAAATCAATAAAAATATTAGATTTTTATTAAGAATTTATGTTAACGGTTTTGGTAAACGAATGGTAAATTAAAATAAATTTTACGGCATCTAAAAGTAAAAAAAAATTAAAAGTACTGCAATTTCTTTTTTTGTCAAATTATTTTGTAAGTCTATTGTGATTCCTCTAAACACATTAAGATGTCCAATTTGTTTTGTTTTAAAGTTATAATTTACTAGTTATAAGTAGCCAGCGTTACGAAATGTTTGGTATAATATACTGTGGTAATTACAAAACACAGATTTTCGATCACTATTTTCTAAATTAATGTTAATCATTGAGAGGGTGTTTGAAGGTCAAGGGTCTCTAGATTTCGTGAAGACCAACATCATTGCTACAGATCGCTATCTAATTTTTCGTTTTGGTGACATCACTTTATTGAAAAAAATAGCAATTTTCGAGATTGGTATCCGCCAAACTCTCCTTATTTTTTCTTTACTCTAAAAAATCTTTATGAAATTTGGCACAAATATCTCAAAAAGATAAAAATTACTATTCAGAACACAAACACATATAAACTTTTCCCTAGTCATAACATTTACCACGAGTAAATAATTTTTCAAAATAAAAATATACACTGTAATTTTTCAGATGTTATTTTCATCAAACAAAACATAACATAGGACGCGATAGTCTCGGCTATACGTTGATTATTAAAGTTTTACTGGGTAAGTAGTTTGATGGCGTTAAAACCAAATTTTTGCAAAATCATTTCTTAGTGCACCTTGACATTATTGCTTACAATAAGGCACCCTGAAAATTTCAAGTCACTAGCTACAATAGTCTCGGCTGTACGTTGATTATTAAAGTTGGAATATGTAAGAAGTTCAAGGGCGTTAAAATCATTTTTTTGAAAAATCCCTTGTCCAGTGCATCTCCACTTTATTGTAACAAGGTACCTTGAAAATTTCAAGTCTCTAGCTATAATAGTATCGGCTGTACTTTGATTAATAAAATTTGACTGGTTGAGTAATTTAATGGTGTTAAAAGTAAATTTTTGGCAAAATCCTGTCTTAGTACACCTTGACATTACTGTAAGGCAGTACCCTGAAAATTTCAAGTCTCTAGCTATAATAATCTCGGCTGTACGTTGATTATTATCGTATACATCACCTGATGATAAAATGTCTCTGTTAAAAACATGTTCAAGATAAACTGGTAACAAAAATTAAACAGCTGATGAAAACATTTACAGCAATATTCATCGTTTTCCAATTGTACAGACTTTTAAAATGTGTTTAGCTAGTAAAACAATTATAAAATTGTTCAACGCCAAGTGCTCATTTAGTTAAAAAATAAACATTATTATGAGGGAAGTAAATTCCATAAAAAAATCAACAGTTTTGATACACATACGTATTTGAATTTTATAATTTAAAACGAGATAATGAACCCAATTTACTGAAAAACTCATATTTCTCACTATTTTTTTTATAATGTGATTTTGTAATAATAATAATGAGTGTTTACATATACTTAAATTCGTATTTTAAATTTTCCAAATCAATAAAAATGCAAACATTAAAACATTCTTACTAATGCATTTTTGGTAGGCGTAAGGTAAAAAGGGTATATTTTACATTGTGTTGTTTTCAATTTTTCGATAATGTTTTACTAAAATGCTTTATTACACGCCCAAAACTAATAATGTAAAATATAAAATCTTTGAAAGTATGGGAAGTACGATACAAATCGAAAATAAAAGTTACACTCATAACCTCAAAATTATTATCTCGCGAAAATAGGTAACGTGTTTTTGATCGCAAAAACGATAAAGAAACTTTTACTTTTTTATAATACTATTTATAATCGTTGTAAGTTTTATATTGTGAACAATACATTTTAAAATAGCTTGGCTTATAACAGCTTGCAAAGAAAACAATGTTTGCAAATTTTTTATTAAATCGTTGTAAAATTCCACCAAAAATACCGCTGACAAGTAATACAGTAAAATACAATGTTATAACCGATACATTAAAATCATTCACTAACAGTTAGGCCTACAAAACTAAAATAAACTATTAGGCTATTAAAACATAAAAACTTAACAGTATCTTACCATTTCTCAAAGTTGTTAATTAAATCGAATTAGTTCGAATTAAATACAATCGCGGTACATAATCCAACACACGCGTTCACAAAACACGCGTTATAATTATAGATAAAAATCATAACCTAGAAATTATCTAGCAATGCACGATTCTAGTCGACTACTGGATCAGTGATTGTTGAATGAAAATTAGATTGGGAAGGTAGGGGAGGGGAGGGGAAGGCAAACTGTCGAAGGTTGGACAAGGTCGTAATTCACTGCGAATCTCTTCTTGTGACAAATACTGCGTTTATATGGGAATACAATTAAACATTATATAGCCTAATATTTATGTCTAATGTTAATTTGAACAACTTAAGAAAACTAAAAGTAGGTAAGTTAGAAATGTACACAAAACTAAGCGAAAAAAACAATGTTAATATTTTGAAAGAACTATCATGAGTTTAAAATGGGGTTTATTTGGAAATTATCTGTCGGTGTTTGCTCATATTGCTGGATACTAAACTAATTGACTGTTTTTAGGAAACAGTGTGCTTTAGGTATCTTACAAATGTTTTAATTTTGGAAAAACGTTTTCTTGAAATATTTTTTGGTCAAAAAACAATGAAAATCAAATTTTAATGAAATACAGGTACCGTTACAAATTTTATTGATCGCATATGTAGGGTACTTCTAAAATCTGGTATGTTGGGCTATTGAAATAACTGGTAAACTTTCTCAAAATCGGCCCATTAGATTTTGTTAATATACGAAGAAACGAAAGTGAAGTGAATGAAACAAGTTTAAATAAAAGAGTAAATTATATTCGAAGATAAATCACAAAATAAATATAAATAATTCTCATTGCCGTCGCGTTTGTATTTTCCTATGAAACTCTTGAATTGTAAATTTCTGTCATTTCAAATTCTGTACACTGACTTACCTTGAGCAAAATTACAGTAAAACCTGATTTTCTTGATTTTTTTCGAAGGTTTCCAAACCAAATACATGTTCTGTATTTACGTATTGCAATTCACTTAAAATAATTTCATTACTTTATCATAGCCACTGGTCGGCATGTTTAAATAATTAGGATTGTGACTTCTTTTCTTCTGTCCAGTGATCTTTAACTCACCTTGTATAGGCTCCCGCTGTTTCGAAACTTTACACTTTCATCTTCAGGCCGTAGTGCAAATGGTCAAAATTACGTGTCAAAATCGTCATATAGTTAACAAAACATTAAAACACGTCACAACACTAAACACAGTTACACAATTTTTAAAACGCAAAACTATAAATTTAATTTGGCCAAACACTGTGCGACTCGTATGCCGTTACGGTCCGTATTGTGTTCGTTGTGACGTATTTCAATGTTTTGTTAACTTCGTGACGACAGAGGGATTTGACCATTTGTACTACGGTCTAAAGATGAACTGCAAAATTTCAAAACCGCGGTAGCCTATACAAGGCAAGTTTAAGAGCACTAGACGCAAGAAATACATCATAATCACTTAAATAAGTATAAATTCAAATTATTATACTGTAAATACGCCACACTCTACAATCACCTAATGTCCCACTGTCATTGCCATCAGCTGTGGAGGGGCTCATGATTGCTTCAGAGCCGACAAAGGATTGCTATCATTAATTTCCCGCCAAAAACAGATTTCCTGTTATTGCTGACGTTATTTAACTCTTTGTTTTAGACATACAATAGGTTGTAACCAAGCACTTGCAAAAAACATTTTACAGAGTTATATACATTGTTTTGAATCGAAATTAATCTTTGCTTCTGACAGTTTGTATATCTTGACTTGTCACTGAAATAGACCCTACCTTTTAGCTCTACAGGGTGTTCCAGACAGCTTCCAAGCTGTCAAATGTCACACGCGCATTTCTAACCGGAAACATTCTCTTGGAAAATTAAAGTTATTTGCATTATTGTCGGTGATTTCTGCTCCAAAGAAAGAATTAATACTGACTGAGATCAAATGTATTGGGTAAATTTAATAATTAAATACCGGTTTAAGCTAGAAATGGTATCTTTAGTTATTAAATAAAACTATAAAAACAAAAAGGTTTAAGCCAAAAAGCACATTGTCTGAAATTTGGAATACAAAACTGAGTTTATCACTAGATATACCAAGATATTTTCGGTATTTTGAGAGGTTTAAGTTATAAAACTAATATCAATTATAGAAAGTATTATGTTATATACTAGATAAATACATTTAATTCATGTTAGCTAAAAATATGACATATTGTACAAACAACTATAGCTAGAAGAGTTAATCAGTTTTAAATTCCTTAAAGTGCTGAACTAATCTGGTTCAAAAACTGTAACAAATATTTGACTTCTTCCACAAACATACTTGTCAAATGAACAAACAATAATTGTTGTACACAGTTAAATTATCATCCCCTTCACAAGTGGGACAGCAGCACAAAACATGCGGCACATGAGTCAAATATTGCAGGTGTACAAATTTTTGACAGTGAAAAAAGTTGTAATTCATATAAATTTATGAAAACTACAATTGTTATATAGAAAATTTATAAAACATATCATGAGTAATAGAAGTTTATTAACCCTTAAGTGGGCGCGCCAGCGGCAAATTGGCAGCAATCTTTTACTTTCGCATCTTACGGTAGGTATCGATGGAGAAATGTTTTCAGGGCTTTGAGTATTTGTCAAGACCACTAGAGGGACACGAACTGTATAAAATAATACCACCTTATCTTCAGTCCGTCTGGAAATAAGGCATGAATGCGAGGTAGTTACGTCTGCGGCCAAGTTGCCGCGGCGCGCCCAATCGTGTACCTGCTTTTGTAGCGTTATTCTCAATATATTTGTGTATACATAGACATTTTTCCCTTTTTCTTTTGTATTTAGTGTTTAAGTTTAGTATTTTTTACCAAAGTCTATTGCAAATTTGGATTATAACGCTACAAAATATCTGATAATGTCGATAAAATGTGTGCCAGTTACTCGACATCCCGAAGCACAATGACCTTTTTTTATCGGCATTTAGACATTGCCAGAATAAATGCAAATATAATTTACAAATTCAACCATCTGGATTACAGGGAGCGAAGACGCAACTTTTAGAAAAAATTGGCACTCAGTTTCATGAGTGGACACTTGAAAGCTAGAGCGACAATCCTAACTCTTCCAAAAGATCTTCAAGGTTTTTGTGTTAAATATGAGTTATTGGAAAATCAACAAGCTCAATACCAACACGTAGACCTATTTGTCATATTTTCGAACCACGCAAAAATAACAGAATCAAAATTGTCTACAAATAATGTAATAAGAATGTTTTAAGAATCACAGCCAGATGACACGAAGCTGTTTGCACGAAGCTGAAACAATGGACGTTGATTCAGATTGAATTTGTAAATACTAATTTTTAAGTTTTTATTTATAAATTTAGTTAATGCAGTGTGTCCATTTAAAATTAGTTTACATGAGTACAAAAGCGGAATTAGGCATTGCGGTCAAATTGCCGCGGCGCGCTAGGTTGTGTGATACACCTATGCGCGCCCAGCGAAGGGTTAAATAGTTATTTTCAAAACTTATTTGGTTACAAATTGGGCTAATGGAGCGTCGAAAAATCTCACGTCTTACTTTTAGCTGCAGAAAAGTACAAAAAAATGCTAGGCGTTTGAAATGGATAGAGTATGTAAAATAAATGTTTCCTAAGAAATTTGTTTTTATATAATAGTTTTTTATTTTCAGATAGTTTTTTTTCAAAAGTGAGGACATTTACTTTAGTAAATTATCATTTACTGACTCATTCTTGTTCCATCAATAAATTTCCAGACACGAAAACTATTGCAACAAAATGAGTAGAGAATGAAATTAATATATTTATAATATTAATTATTCTTCAAAAGATTAGCTAGAAGATGGCCATTCTAAGGACATATCGGTAAAACTTAGTGTGGGAGCTGTTGACACAAAACATAAAAGTGGCATATTTTATCGGAAAAGAAAGTATAGGAAATTGATTTTTCAGCAAGCTGGTTTGCTTTGTGTATATTTTTTACTGTCCATTTGAAAGTTTTTTATAACCGTTTTCAAGATCAGTTGTAAATTCGGGTATGTGGAATACACAGAGTTGGCCTTATACCTTATTTTCATCTTGAATTCGCTAATTATTATTTTTTATTTTAAAAAATAATGAAACTAATTAATTTTGTTTATTATGAATTACTTTAAAAATTGCTAGATTATGCAACTCATAAAAATCCCACTTTATATCTAAGAAACTAGCACAAAAAATGTATTCTATTTTTAATTATTACCCTATATTTTTATTATTTAATTACCTTTTATACTTTCATAAAACGTTATATCCTACCGTAGCCATCCAGCAGTAACTCACCCAGCAGGTATACCAGTGTAATAAACAAACATTTTGCGCAAGGGTGGTTTCGGGGTTAGGGGCTGGGGTAGTTAAAATGCAAGCAACGTTACAAGACTCCCTGCAAAGTTAAAGCATTTAAGTAACACCAGAACAACATTTAAATATAAAACAGGCAACTAACTCAGACATAACGTCAACTATGGAGCTTCCTATAATTTGTTAAACATCAAAAACATCAATTAGCAGACACTTTAGTTATACTAACTCATCACTGTACCCAGCCTACTAAAGTATAATGACTGGAAAACGTCAGTATTTTTGTAATGCCTTTATCTGTTTTCATACATCACTGGATATTCCACTTTTTAGAATGTTGTAATCTTAGTTTTAAATTGTTGCTTTTTTTTGTTTTACAATATAAAAATATTTAATCGAAATAAAAATTAGATTTTCACAAAAAAAAATAACAAATAATCGATTGCATTTGAAAAGGATTTTTCTATAAAAAACGTTTTATTTGTAAATTAAGTTCCAATTTTGTTTTCATGACTAATGGTTTAAAGAATTTGAGTAAAGCTTTCTGTGCGAGATATGAATAAAATACATCTACAAGTCAAACGTCATCAAATCGGTCAATTAGTCTGCTATGTATGCACGCCGCAGGCATCCACGTCGAAACCATTACGATCTAATTGCGGACATAGCTACCTAAAATATCAATATCTATTTTCTCACAAACACTATAACGTTTATAGAGATTAAGAGTATTCAAGTGTGTGTGTGTGTGTGTATGTGTTTGTGTCCAGAAATGTACATTTATTATTCAAACTTTTAAATTGTAGGCTTTCATTAAAATATCCATTAAATTTTGTCCAGTGTCGAAATATCAAACGTAATTAAAATTTTATAGCATAGCATTATGACGATCTAGAATATATGAGTAGAAAATTAATAGAGGAATATGATCTTTGGGGACTTAAGGTAAAACGGAGTACATATACATTGGAGGGCAGAGCAGGAATCTTCTGTTGGAACACGACAGTCAAATCAAAAGGAGTAAAACATAGAAGTATTTCGGAATGATAATTACAAGTGATGAACTCTTGGATACAGCGACAAAAGAACGAAACACTGTGCCGAGAAGAGCAATAAGGATAATGAACAACACCTTTTGTAGGGGGTTCAAGAGATACAGAAAATAAATAAACATAAAATATACGAAATGTAATTATAAAAAGTATAATCTCATATGGAAGCAAAATGTGGCCACTGAAACAAAAACAGAAAAATATCTTGAAGCTACAGAAATAAACTTTTGGCGAAGAGCCGCAAGTCTGTCGAAACGGAAAGAGATAAAAAAATGTAAGAGTCATGAAACCGTTGTAGACGACATTAAGACAAAACAACTTCGATTATTTGATCATGTCCAAAGGATGGACGAAAATCGATTTTACAAACAGATTCTAAAATGGAACTAGATTCGTAGTTGCAGAATAAAGGACGACCAAGACTTAGTTGGAGAGAAGGAATTGATAAGGAGGTGAGAAAGAGGGATCTATGGAAAGACAGCGAAAAATAAAAGCAAGGAATCAGAAGACGTCGGAGAAGTTGTAAGCCAAAAAGAAGAAGTAAAATGTGCGAAACAGGTTATTTTAAACGCTTTACAAAGTAGTTTAACGTTAATTATTTAATGTGTTTATAAATAAATCTTTAATAAGTCGGTATTTATAAGAAGTTTATAAAAACGCTTTAGGAAGAGGAAATTTTGCAGATGACGTTTCCAGAAATCAAGGAATTTTACGACTCAAAGCCAAACTTTAAGTAATATTTCTTACAGAAAGTGTGCTCATCGATAAATTGTAAACGTGCTTCCATTTCCAAACACTGGCAGTGAGCAGCGCTGATGTCGTTTTGTTTTATGGTTATTGCCGTCAATACCGTGACGTGCTGCATTAAACATATTGATACTACGTGTAATATAATTAATAACAAATTTGCTCTTATTTTTAAACGAATAGTTAGGCTAATTATCGAATATTTAAAGTACGTTGTGACATATAGGCTATTACGAAATTTATAAAAAATACTTTTGCGTACGATACTGGGGTGCTATCTGTTGGTGAGGCAATGAATCTATTTAACCTACAGCTATCTAATGTATCTAAGCTATCTAATGTAGTACAGCTATCTAACCTACAGGAAGAAGTGAATGACAGTTTCTGGGAGCGTATAAAACTGAATTAAAATTAGTTCTTGTTAATCTTGCCGGTAAGCATATTTAGAAACATTTGGATATTACCGTTGATGGATTGATAGTTCCGCATTCAGATATTAAAATATCTAGGCATAACGATAGACCTGTAACTGCATTAGAAGGAGGAGAATATAAACGGAAAGGAGAAGAATGTAATATTAATGAATGAAATTCTCTCTTTTCTATATTCCTAAGTTGCTCAGTTACAGTGCCTTCTTCAACCCTAATCTCTTCATAAAATATTAGATTTGCAGAGGATTCAAGGTGGTTAACTACCCCACTGCCAACTGTGATTTCCAATTCGTTATTAAGGTATTTGCAGACTTGCTATGTTAATTCTCTTTCACTTTATCCCCTTACTATTGACCCTCACCACGCAGTTTGTGCCACATTTGAGCTGTGAGTTCCCGCTCATTCTTTTTACATCCTTATTCATGTGCCAATGAATAGCTAGGGAAATGATGTTCGCCCAGTATGAATGGATAAGGCTAAAGTACACTGGGAGGCTGTAAGGTATCCCAGGGCTCCGTTTGGTACACAATGGAGTGTCATACACTCAATCAGCTTGGATCGCTTTAAACTTTAGAGTTAGCCAGGTTATGTAAAAAAGTGTATGTGTGCGTATGCGCGCGCGTGTGGGTGTATCGAGTAGATAAGTGAGAGCAGTATAAACTACTGGTACTATGGGATCTCTACACTCATCAACTTCTATTTCACCTGCCTACGCCGGAAAGAACATAACATTTGAAAAAGATTTTCTGACTTCTAAGCAAGAAATCCTATTGTATTAAATAACCTAATATAAAGAATGGCTTTGCTTTGAAATAATTAATAACTTCTTGCTTTAAAATAATATATTATATATTATATTACATTATATATTATTAATATTATTATTCGTTTGTTTTTCCCATTAACTGTAAAAGTTCGCAATGGCCCACTAGTTGGTCTCAGTAATATTTATAATACATTTTCATATGAACTATAATTTATATTTAAAGCCAAATTGTCTTAAGCGTCTTGGCTTGAGAGATGTACTCTGAACGGAATATAAATGACTCACTTGACAAATAACATTACTTGGTTTAAACTTAAGTCATTTTGCAAATTTATCTCTTGACAATTTGACAAAACGTCTCTGGAGGTGAGAATACTTCCTCCTAATACTTGGAACACATTTACTGTAAGCAAGTGTGCTGAATATATTTTATACAATAACATCGCTTCTGAAACTGAAATAAAAACTTGATACGGGAAAATGTTGTCTTTATAAAATCAAAATAAATTTGGAAAAAGCATTTCTTTAATATCTCGCATAACACGCACCTGTCTCGTTAACATGATGGAAGCGAATTTCAAAAAAATCTTAATTCAGTATTGTAATCAACTAAAAAGACCAACATAGGTTAAAATAAAATTTGATAATTTGTTATTTAGACAGATTTCGACAGTGAAATCAGATTTTCAGTGTGAAAATATTATACACAATAGTCCGTCATTTTTAATCGAAAGGGAAGATTCTGATTGCTGTATCTAATTATTAACGTGACGCCAAAAGATTCTACACTAACAAACTCTCTTTGTAGACTTTATGAATTAACAAATCAGTTTGAATTTATTTTGAAGATGAATTTTAACGTTTTTTTCCTTATATTAGGTTCACTGTTGGTAATGTCGGTTTCTCCTTTAATAACAACCATAATATCCCCTCTAAAAAAAGCAAAAATTAAAAGCAGCATTTTCTCTCTCTCTTTCTCTCTCTCTCTCTCTCTCTCTCTCTATATATATATATATATATATATATATATATATATATATATATATATATATATATATAATCTTAATTTACGAAAAACCAAATATATTAGTAAAATTACATAAAAACTATATTTGATGATCTTTCTGGATTATTCTATATTATTACACACTTTTACTTAACTTGCTTGCTCTGTCTGTATGTTTCATGGTTCAAATTTTTTAATATATTTGAACCCACTTTCCATCATCCAATCGACTTGAAATTTTGCACACTTGCTTGCTTCCGATGACAATGCAATATTCAATAATTAGGCACATCAAACTTTGCTTGCTTCATTGTGCTCTAATTAACTAAAATTACATATGAAAAAATAGTTTTAGCGTTTCTCAATAGATGACGTTAGTTTCTTCTAACACTTTTCACATTGAAAGTTATCGTAAGAAGCCAGTTCGAGCCCAGCGCTGTCCTAAACGTTTCTTACACCTTTTAATTTCTAGAACATTCTACTATTATTTGTATATAAAAAAAATGCTAAATGCATATTTTTTAATTTTTTGTTAAACAAATTTCGAAAAAAATATTCAAAATGATCAGCAATAATTATCATAAATTTAATTAATCATTATTGTATATTGAAATTTGAAATTTTTGCAAAAATTGAAACATTTTAGTTTTTTTTGCATAAAATAGCAAGCTAAATAATTATTGACATTTTTATTTCGATTTTTCGAAATTCGACATTCGATATTTCGATTACATTTTTGTAATCGATGCAAAAAAATCGATTACAAGATTCATGACAAAAAGTACAAAATAAAATAAAATTAAAAAAGATTCTTAAAAAACACGCTTTTCAATTTAAGTATAAAATGCACTAAAAAGTAAAAAATATGTTTTTAAAAAATACATGAAATACATTTTTCATCAGTCGGAGAATAAAGCATGGGTGCTCATCAATACTCACTCACAAGGATCTTCTTCAATAATTTCTAACAAATCTAATCTGCACCCACGTTTTATTATTGTACGACTGATAAAAAATTTATTGTTTACTTTTTAGTGTATTTTATACTTAAATTGAAAAAACGTGTTTTTTAAACCTCTTTTATTTTATTTTATATTATTCACATGTCTGTCGATTTACGCGTCGTTGAAATACAACATTTTAGAAGAATATTATTCAAGGCATTGGCTTGCAATACTATGGTCATGTGCGCATTAATAACTACAAGAATATTAGGTTTGTAAGCTAATCTGAATAATGGAGGGAACAGAATTTACTAATATTTAGCTTTTCATATTAAATTGAAGAACAGCTTTGATCTGTCATTAAGTAAGCCTACGTGATTACGTGATCCAATGAAAGCATTACAATACAAACGGCAAATAATCCGTTTGTGGTTTATAAAGTTCAATTGAATTAACAAAGGTGAGTTGAAATGTGGCCTACAACTGCTGAACTTTAATATGTAAAGAAAGTAAAGCGACTTTTAGATTTGTTTTAGATATTTTTATTTGATGTTTGTTCCTTCAAATAACACTTCTTTAATTTTAAATTTTGGAACTGACAGTCAGGATATACATCTCCATATAATCGACCAATGTTTTTAACAAAATCCAATGAACCGATTCAGATAAATCAGGCCAATTAGTTTATCCTTTTTTCGATAGCATCAAAGTCCGATTTTTCGAAAATAGCTATTACAATTTGGTATAGTTACATATGGGCTATTTATTAGACACTAAGCTTAAATTGTTTTGATGATATGTTTACCAAAAAAAAATTATCAACATCTTTTCAACCGTTTTTGAAAAACTGAACATTTTTTTAAAATTAACTAAATGAATCTAAATTTAATCGAAATTACACGAATCTGTGTACTCCATCGATAAGCATACACAATTCATATATGCTTTCTTCATGCAGTTTTTCGGATATTAAATTTTTTTATATTCTATTCTTGTAATAAGCGCTTGGTACTGCACTTTTGTGGGAGAACACTCATAGTGCACTATTATGGTGAGCTTCTACTGTACGTCGTTTGGGTTCCTTCATTCGGCACGTTTTTATTACCACAAAACTGTAAGTATTTATTATAATAATACAGTAGCAGTACCCGTATGGCGAAAATTTCAAAATTTAAACACCCTGTTAAAAACATATACGAGCTTGGTAGTCTTAAACCCGTATTAAATAAACGTACATTGCAGAGGAAACAAGTGTGTGTGTGTGTGTGTGTGTGTGTGTGTGTGTGTGTGTGTGTGTGTGTGTGTGTGTGTGTGTGTGTGTGTGTGTGTGTTGGCTAATGACCTCATCCGGTTGTACAGGATTCGGCGGTCAACGTTTCCAAAATGTTTTCCAACAAGTTAGGCGTCCGTGAGATGATTAATGATGCTGCCATGTTTTATACTAGACTTGCACAAAACAGAATTGTGTAGGGTTATATTAGAATAACAATTTAATTTGAAGTAACAGTTGTATTTAGGATACATGGGCCTATTTATATTTCAGTGGAAAAATCAATAGATTCTGCTGACATGCTATCGTTAACTTGTTGCCCTTCCTTAACACACACACACACACACACACACACACACACACACACACACACACACACACATTTCACTATACTTTCATACTTAACAGTGATTAGAGGTGTTTTCATATTTCAGTCCGGCGTTCCGTTATCCCTAACGTTCTTTCCCCCATTCACGTTGTCATAGTCGTTGATTTATTATCTATTGAACTGCCGTTCCTATTTCCGACTTGTCAAATAAATTCAGCATGCGTGATAATGGATTTTGGCAAATACATTTCAATAAAGCTTTTAGTTCTGCTTAAGCTTACTTAAATTTACTTTGCAGTATTGGTTAAAATAATATAAGTAGAACCGTAAATTATGAAATATTTGTAGTTCAGATATATTGTCTAGTATTTACATTTTATAGCAAACATTATAACATCACGGGATATTCACATTTTACCTAACAGTTATCATATATTTTTAATTTAAGCCTTTTACGAAAAGTCCATACTTTGAAACTGTTAAAATTTCCCACAGTTTTAAAAATGCTATACGTAATCCATTGAGAGAAACAATTGTGCATTATTAGTTGTTTCAAGGTAAAAATTTGTCATTCTGAAGACAACAAATGTTTCAACAACTTGTTTCATGATAAATATTAGTTGTTCTGAAAATAAACATTAGTTGTTTGAAAGAAATTGTTGTTTCAAAATAAGCATGTTTTGAACTATAGACAAACATTAATAATTCTATAGTCAAACATTAGTTGTTTAACTAGTATACAAGGTAAAAACAAATTGTTCTGAAGAAAAACTTCACTTGTTTCAAAATTAGTCGTGTGGAACAACTAATTTAGGAGTTAGTTCTTTTATAACATAAAAAATATTAGTTGTTTTAAGATAAAAATAAATTGTCTTAAAGATAAACATTAATTTTTTCAAGATAAACATTACTTGTTCTGAAGACAAATACTAGTTGTTTTTAGATGAAATATTAGTTGTTCTGCAGAAAAACATTAATTGTTTCGGAAAAAATATTAGTTATTTCAAAATAAATTGTCCTAAAGATAAACATTAGTTGTTTTATGATAAAGATTATTTTTTCTGAAAATAAACATTAGTTTTTCTTGAGATAAACTTAAGTTGTTTTAAGAAAAATATTTGTTGTTTGAAGATTCATATTTTTTTATTCTAAACATAAACTTGAGTTATTTCAAGATGATAAACATTTGTTGCTCTGAATAAACATTAACTGTTTCATGCTGGATACTGTTTGTTCTGAAACCAAACCTTTGTTGTTTGAAGGTAAAGATTAGTTGTTCTAAAGACAAAGACAAACATTAGTTGTTTCAAGATAAACATTAGTTGTTCTGAAAACAAAGAAAAACATTAGTTGTTTGAAGATAAACATTAGTAGTTTCAAGATAAACATTGATTGTTTCATGATAAATATTGGTTGTTCTGAAGACAAAGATAAACATTGGTTGTTTCAAGATAAAGATTAGTTGTTCTGAAGACAAAGACAAACATTAGTTCTTTGAAGATAAACATTAGTTGTTTCACGATAAATATTGGTTGTTGTGAAAACAAACCTTTGTTTTTTCAAGATAAAGATTAGTTGTTCTGAAGACAAATACAAACATTGGTTGTTTCAAGATAAAGATTAGTTGTACTGAAGGCAAAGATAAACATTAGTTGTTTCAAGATAAAGATTAGTTGTTTCATGATAAATATTAGTTGTTTCATAATAAATATAGCTTGTTCTGAAACCAAACCTTTTCTTTTTCAAGATAAATAGAGTTGTTCTGAAGTCAAAGACAAACATTAGTTGTTTCAAGATAAACATTAGTTCTTATAAAGGCAAACGTTTTTTGTTTCTTGATAAACATTTCTTATTTTGAAATAAACATTAATTGTTTCATGATAAACATTGCGTGTTTTTAAGATAAATAAGTTGTTTCTGAATAAAGATTTGTTGTTCTAAATACAAACGTTAGTTATTTTTTATGATAAACATTGTTGTTCTGAAGATAAACAATAGTTTATTTCAAATTAAATATTTCTTGACTAAAGACAAACATTATCTGTTTCAAGATAAACATTAGTTCTGCTCATGATAAACATTAGTTGTTTTAAGAAAATTAGATAGCTTTTCTGAAGACAAACATTAGTTGTATCTAGATAACTGTTAGTTTTTCAGAAGATAATCTCGCCCTCACGTCACTTTGTCTAAGAATGCCAGTTCAATAAACATTAAATTCAGGATTAGAAATTCATTGTCTCTTTGGAACGTGGAGATTTCTGTTTGGCTGACGGTTTTACTCGAGAAGCGTTATTTTGTAAGCCGCTTGTTCATATGATGGATTATAAGTGTTTAAACATCCTCCGGACTTTAAAAGACCTTGAGGAAGCAATCTGCCTTAAAGTGTGCACAATATTCCATAGAACGCCCCTGGCAGTCTACTGACAATAACAACCACTACTTTTGAAATGTTCTTTATAAATAAAATAAGAAATTATGTTTCCTAGAATAGCATAGTTTGTATTTTTACTGTAAAAATAAATTACGTAAACACACATGAAATCCATTTATTTCTTAAAAAAATATTCTCTTACTATAAACTAAATATTGGATTATATTATTAAAAAAATGTTCGACAAATGTAGCAGAAATTGTAAAAGATTTAGAAAATTTAAAAAAATAAATTCATTCTTTAAAAATTCATTCTTAAAAGTACATAGTACACGGAGTTATTTTTATTCCCAAACAGTAATTTTGTTTGATTTTAAATTTAAATTCTGTTTAATTTATTACAATTAGTCAGATTTTTTGATAACTAAAAGCAGATTTTTGATTATTGTGGAACCTTGTTTTCACGTATGTTTATAACTGTGGAAGAAAATTTGATAATAACTGTAGTGCCACATTTTCATATTTTTGATAACTCTAGAACCAGTTCTTTTGTCAAATCTGTAACCAAATTCTAAATTTTTGTTAATAATTCTTGTGTGAAGGATTTTCATAATCATACAAGCCACAGCTTTAATAGATAACCATAATTTTATCTGGATACTTACGGATTACATTGGAACAATATTTGATCCAATAGACATAAAAATGGTAACACATATAAACAAACGTTCTAGTAAAAACTTTGGGGGAAATAAAACCTGGTAGATTTATAAAAGTGTCAAAAAAGTAAAAAAATACACATAATACCTCAACACATTTTAAAATTTACTTGCAAACTAGGAAGGATTTCTTCCCTGATATGCTACAAAATCTATAAAGGTTTGTTTGAAACGTGTAATTAGATTAGGGTATTATTTATTTGTGATTATATGGAATCATGAAATATAATTTTGGTGAAAATAAAATTTTATCAATTTTTATAAAGAACATATATTTTTGTTCATGATTGACCATTGACAAGTTATAAAAAATGTTAGCACTAAAGAAATAATCATATGTAAACCTAATAAAATTGTGGCAATTTTAAAAAGACTACGTGTTATAAATATAGTTTAGGATACGAAAAAAAGGCAGCTTTAATTTGTTGACTTCAAGATTGTCAAAGTACAATTTAATTATAAAAGACAAAATGTATGTAGCATCTACAGAGAATTATATCCAATTTCATTCAAGGGCCATTAATCAGCTGACTCAGTCAGACTTGTTGCTGACGGAAGAGCTCTGAATTGCCTTGCAAGCTGTGAATTGAACCTGACAACCGCTCTAATGAAATGCAGAGTTGGGCTTCATGTTTATTAGTCAGGACATCTTATGCAAATTATTTTCAATTGAAGAATTTGTTAAAGAATATTAGACATTTTCTGACATACACCTATTCACCTCTATATTTCTGACGAAGAAATACTGTATAGTAACAATTATTATTGTAGTTTTTAGGCAGTGGCCAACAAATGCGGAGCAGAGTTGTACAGAGCGGAGTGGACTACGTATTTAAAACTAACCTATTGTTTTAATGTAAGGCTACGGTGTTGAGCGGAGTATAGCGGCGTGCGCTGACACCGCTCCGCATAACTTCTGCTGTTTAGGCACGGTTTTGAAACTGAAACCGCATCCCTTACCACACTGTCCAAGCCTTCAAACTTATTATTTCTCGTTTCTAGGTTACCGTTGCCTAGGCTACGATTTTTAAACGTAGTAGTTTCTTAGAATCGCTTAAAGTACGCGTAACTATTTAGATTTAAAAAATACAAATAGCGCGTTCTATTAGCTTACTGAACTCCGCTTCTTGTTGTCGTTCGTCTTCATTTCGCTCAGTTTCACTCCGCATTTTGTGTTAGCCCGGCCTTAGATTTCCGCAGTTAGCTCAGCTTATAACAGGAAAATATTATAATGTAGCCTATATTATTATGCAACTATGCACAGCCTATATTGTTATATGAGAAAATCTTATAATATTGATACTGACCGATAGGAAGTGTTGAAAATTACACATATATATATATATATATATATATATATTAATTTTTTTGTAATTTATACTTGTTACACTGCTTATTCAAGAATTATCACATATGAAAAAACGTAAAACTTGCGCTCGCGTGTACGTGTGCGCGCTCGTGTGCGTGTGCGTGTGCGCGCTCGTGTGCGTGTGCGTGTGCGTGTGCGCGCGCTCCATTTTTTTTGTCATACGTGATCATTTTAACAATAATCAGGGTACCAAGCATAAATTACCAGACGTTTAATGATCAACACTAAAATGAGTGTCATCTTTGTCTGCCGTTTGTTTTTCGTTCACTTTCCCGAATTACTTCAGAAAACGTTTTCTTTAATTCTAATCTGAACCACCAATATTAGTTATAACCTTTTTTTTACATAGGTAAATCAATTTGGAACAAAATCCGATGAACAAAATTTGAGGAATCAGGCGGTATCCGAGTCTAACACACACTTACACTTACAACACTACACTTACGACTTTAACACTTTACACTAACACTTAAATTTAGGGAGGCGATAGTAGCCTCAATGTGCTTTTCGTCTTAAAATGACAACAACAACAAAATCGGTCGATAGCTTCAAGACTGCATTTGTCTTTAGCTACTTACTACAGTATATATTTAAGTTATTTGTTTAACAAATTAAATGTTATATACCGTCAGTACTTTCCACAATGCCCGGTACACATTAAGGTTTCAGTTCAGTAACTTTGTAAAGTATGACTGAGCTCGACGAGATGGAATGGAAATTAACGCCATAAAACTTCGATATTAATGCTCATCTTTAATTTCCACATTTATCAGGGTAAAAATGTAAAATCAAGATATAATGTTTTCATTCAAACCTATTTATTACACAAAAGGAAATGTTTACTGACAATTTTGCTTCGACATATTTAATCCGTTTTGAAGAGCAAAAGAGACGTGACGATGCCTGTAAGGTGATAATGTTCATCATAAATCAGCTGATTTTAAAACAGCCTGGATTACGTCATACACAGTTATTACTTTTGTATTTTTTGTTCATTTACGTGATCTTAAAGTGAGGTTGGCTCGGATCTTGGGCACGGGTTTCCACTGGTCAATAATGAAATTCAAAGCTAATAACTAATGCTTATCAGTGCTAATACAAATACGTTCCTTTCAATTAATTTTATATATATATATATATATATATATATATATATATATATATATATATATATATACATACATAAAACCTCTCAAACGTAATTTATACTTGGGGCACGCACGAGTACGTGCATGTGTGTGTGTGTGTGTGTGTGTGTGTGTGTGTGTGTGTGTGTGTGTGTGTGTGTGCTTGCGTGCGTGCGAGCGCGCGTGTGTGTGTATTTAAACAAATTTAGGAAACCTCACAATGTGATTTAGAGATCAGGATTTGTTCTGTTTATTTCAAGATCAATATTCCTTGAATTACCGTAATAGCCGCTCGACTGGAAGCTATATTTTCCAATAAACCTTCCGTAAACCGCTGTTAATATAAAAGATGTCTCTAATTGTGCGTTGATTGAACGACTTCGCAATAGACAACGCATTCGGAGCCCTTGTTTTCAGATTTCATTGAGGAACGTTACTGAATCACATCGCAATAGAACACGAACATCATGTAAGTCAGTGAGTCGTGATAAGACTTGTTCTGCTTGGGTAAACTTTGAAATGGGATTCGCAATGCTTAACAGACCGTTACAGTGTACGCTGTCAATGCTGGGCTGCTTGCACAGTGAAGTGAGAGTGTCTAAGTGTAATGCAACCGGAGGCGAAGCGGGTCGTTGCCTGGCAAGGTTATTCACGTTATAATGACTGTTAATTCAAAATTAAGTGCATTAAAAAAATTCCATCTAATTTAGCACGAATTCAGAATGAGAATTCCCAAGGCGTACTAAGTAATTAGTTATGATTTTACGACAATAATAGTTTATTTTTTATTTATGTCAATAAATAAAAAAAAATGGTACAGTCTTTGGGACTTTCGGCAGAAGCGTTAGCTTTTTAATATACGAGTATATATAACGTATCGAGAATATATAAAATATAAATATAAGATATTTAACGTCTCGAGAATACAAGAAAAATAAAATCAAACACACGTGTTATTACTAAATATACACCGTATATCATTGAACTGTTGCTGCTGACAATATATACAATATACACATCATTACATGCGCGCGCGATGAGAACATGAGAAAAAGAAAAGTGAGAAAAAGAGAGAAAAGAAATAGATAGAGAGAAGCATGCACGTAATATGTACATACATACGCGCAACCAACTCAGTCGGAACCGGCAGTCGAAAGAAAGGAGAAGAGCTGAAAACCGGAGGGGTCTGTGTAATATTTCCCCTACTCGCGTTACTTACGCTTAATAACCCTACTCGATGAAACCGGATCACTGACAATTCACCGTTCATCGTTCACAAATACAAAGTGCAAAAAGCGGTATAAGAAGCTAACGCTTCAAGATATATTAGCAATAATAAATTGAGCTCCTATAGCGTGTTACTAAATTTAGTTATGTTTTGGAAATACATATAAGCTGTATATTTACAGTATGCAGAATTTTACAACATACTATTCGTTTATAACTTCCATTATTCACAAAAAAATTAAGGTTTCAAATTATATTTGTTTTCTAAACGACACAAACAAAACGAGTAGTACAAAATTTTGAAAAATTACCCGTAATATTGACGGTTGTATCGAACAGTGCGCGTTTCAAATAAATATTTAATTGTACATTACTAAATTAAAGCCTTTATTAATTTACAGTCCAATGAATATTACAGTGCAAAACACCGGGCTAGATAGCGCCACTACACTTTGAACTTTACGGGTGTATCTCGATTGCATAACCAGCGCCTTATTTTAAAAACGTATGATTTATTCTTTCACTGACGACATTTAAAAAAAAAAAATTACCAGTAAGAAAATAAACGTATACAAATAAATGAAACACTTTTAAAGTTCGTTTCACTTCAACAAACCAAAGTTTATAATAACGTTCAATTTGTGAAAGAAAACATACTTTTGTATATATTTTTGCAGAGCAAACGTAGAAAAACGATGAAGTTAGTTTTGGAATTTAAAAAATATTCGTATTTCTGTTTATTTTTACATTTTTATTAGTACATGACCTGTCATTATAGTAATAATCAAAACCATGAAATTAGAACCGATCCATACTCTAAAACAAGTTTTGTGATGAGTCGAAAAAAATATACGTGTATGTTTTTTTTGTGCGCACTCGCATACGTGCACTTAAAGTAAAAAAACTGCTTTAAACTGAAATTTCTACAAATTTGATCTCTAGATTATGCTACATTACCCACACAATTTCATTAAAAACGTTAATTCATTTTAAACGATTTGAAAACCGGTCAAATACAATTCCATGATTTTTTACGACCATATCCAACGACGGGAGTAACTGCGTGTCGAACCCACAGTCTACAGGTACGTCATTCAGAGACACACTAAACTGACCGGTACTTCAGCCACATCGACCACCGAGCCATTCCCTCTGCCCTAATTCAAATATTTCTCCTTGCGAAGTGTACACAGTTACGCAGAAGAGCAGATATTGAAATTACCTTTTGGACTAAAGGAAAGTGAAAAAATAGTTAATTCTCCAAATAATCAATTTGACTTATCATGATCAATATAAGTAAGAGTCGATACTGAACAGTAAAAATCGATACTGAAAAGTAAGAGCCACTTAAACTTGGCCTTAATTCAACTCGTGAAACTTGTGTTAACTAACTCTGCCTTATTTATTAGTTCATTTTAAAATAATCCACAATTCCCATTATCGTTTTTTTAAATACATTAACGTTGTGATTCATTAAAAATGTTCAAACAATGCACAGTAAACATTTATAATAAAAAAGTTGAAAGAATTAATAACAGCATTACATTAGTCGGACAAAATAAAATAAACATTACACTAATAAAAATGAATGTTGATTTATATTAGTAAATTGTTCGTATAGACTTCGTATTAATCACAGAGCACGGTACAGAGATTAGACGGACCGATTTGTCGACCAATGATGATGCACGAGCTGACGGGGAATCAAACGTCAGCTATCCTACAAAGATTCAATCATAAATCTACTTCAGAAGAGCTCAGATCCCCAATAAGCACAAATGGTATTAGTGGTATATTTATGACATCCAAGTGGTATTATTGTACTCTGTCCACGTCGCTTTACGACCTGCTGATATTTTATACTGTGCAGGATGTCCTACAAGCTATCTCAAAGTTTGAACACGATTAATGTTGTTAGAGAAATGATTTATTTGAAACAACGTACAACTAGTACTTGAAAGAACAGTGGACATCGCAGTCCACTTAATTAATATATCGAACGCTCCACGACAGCGCTCGTAACATCGTCCGTCAATTTAACCGGTAACCGTAATATTTAAGAAAAATGTTACTGAAGCAACTTTATTTGAAATTTTATGGTCTTTCTCTATGAAGCGGTCAAAATGATGATATATTTTGCCGTTCAGCCGGTATTACAGAAAATAACCAACAACTACACTCTCAATATTGAATCAGAGCCAACCATCTTGAAACGGAAATGAGTGGGAGAAAATATTTCACATACATCTTTCGGGGTTTATACAAATTATCTTCGTTTGTTTTTTCAAAATAATCTGCCAATACGTTTAATTAAAACTGCTTATACTGTTCATCGTTAAATAGACGTCATTTGAAAAGGAAGTAAATGACTTTGGAAATGTTAAGGAAACTTGTATTATTAATTTATAAATATTAAGATTATTATAAACGTGTTTAGTATTAAGAAATTACTAGGTATGTAATTACAGATCTTTCGTCTACGGTCTTTAAGTCACCTTATATATATGTTACTGCGGTTTCGAAACTTCACTGTTTCATCTTCAGGTCGTAGTACAAATTGTCAAATACCACTGACGAGGTCGTCACAAATTTAACAAAACATTGAAACACATATTATTACAATACACGTTAACACAATACGGACTGTAACGATATAGTCGCACTGTGTTTGACCAAACTATATTTCATCGTTCTGCTTTTTAAAAAATCGTGTAGTTGTGTTAGTGTTGTGACGTGTTTTTTTAACTTTGTGAGGACCTCGATAGAGGACTTTGACCATTTATACTGCGGCCTAAAGATAAAACTGTAAAGTTCCGAAACCGCGGTAGCGTGTACAAGTTTAAGACCACTAAACGAAAGAAAACAGGTTCTAAGACTAATTATTTAAACATGTGGTACAATGGCTGTGTTCTAATAATGAAATAAATACTGGCTATTGCTCTTATAAAGTTTTTGTTACTTGTTGACATTTTTAGATTTGTATCTCACTGCCTGCTTTGAAAAAAATGGGTGTTTCTTTTAATATAATTTCACAACATAAACCTATTTTCAAAAATGTATTCAATTTACTTTTAAATAAAATCAAATGTAGGCCTAATTACCGGTCGTCAAAATCATAAAAGCCACGTATATTTTCTTCAAAACCAGGCCAACTTGAGGACATATTTTATATATATAGCAATAAATTCTTTTTCCCAATAAATTGTCCTTAGTATAAAGGATTTCTTCTCAAAAAACGCCATATATCTTTCTCCTATACTTTCTGTTGGAAAGGTGTTCTTGCAGAGACCCATTTATGTTACCACTCAACTCCATTAGAAGGCATTTTCCGGCAGAGTGAATTCTTGAAATTGCTTCCTGCCGATATAAAGAGCAGTGTTACGTTGCCGGTTTCTTTCAAATTAATTCCTTTGACAGTTATTTTTGTTTTTGCCGTAATAATGTTACGGTCACACTGCAACTATTTTTTAATTGTTTTGTAAAACATCCAACTTTAAGTGCAGCAATATTCTGTATTCTATCTTCATGTTATGAGTTATCGCACCTAGATTGGAGCAACATCATGGTTGGTCAAACGTGAACAGGTTTTATGAATGGTTCACATTTTCAAACTTGATATGAAAAATTGTTTCGGTAGGAATCCTTTTTTACCCAACGAAATCTTTCTATGAGTTTTAAAATATAAACATTTATAAACCTGAAAACTCATAAATTTGTATTGTCTACACGTTTACCTATTTAATTATTGTAATTAGCGTAAAAACCTGTACTAATTAACATTTTAAAAATTCAGAATATAATTTTAAATATGATTGGTTTATTTTTGTAATTTATGTCTAAAATACATAAATGTCCACGAGGTAAAAAATTGTGTTTATACGATGTTACTAAGTTTTGTTTATACAATGTTATCAAGTTTTTTTATACTATGTGTATAAAGTTTTATTTATGCGATGTTCTGTTTATACAATATTATTAATGTGTTGTTTATACGATGTTATTAAGTTTTTTTTATACAATGTTCTGTTTAGGCGATGTTATTAAAGTTTTATTTATAGAATATAATACTTTGCTTATACTATGTTATTATTGTGTTGCTTATGCGATGTTATTAAGTTTTGTTTATAAAATTTTATTGAGTTTTGTGTATACGATGTAATTAAGTTTTGTTAATACGATGTTATTAGGTTTTATTTATACGATGTAATGAAGTTCTGTTTATACGATGTTGTTAAGATCTTCTTTAAACGATGTTATTAAAATGTTGTTAATACGAAGTTATTCAGCATTGTTGTTCAGCATTATTGTTATACGATGTTATTACGTTTCGTTTATGCGATGTTGTTTAAAGTTTTATTTATAGAATATAATCAAGTTTTGTTTCTACGATTTTATTAAGTTTAGTTTATACAATGTTATTAAGTTTTTGTTAATACGATGTTATTAAGTTTTGTTTATACGATGTTGTTAAGATCTTCTTTAAACGATGTTATTAAAATGTTGTTAATACGAAGTTATTCAGCATTGTTGTTCAGCATTATTGTTTTACGATGTTATTACGTTTCGTTTATGCGATGTTATCAAGTTTTGTTTCTACGATTTTATTAAGTTTAGTTTATACAATGTTATTAAGTTTTTGTTAATACGATGTTATTAAGTTTTGTTTATACGATGTTGTTAAGATCTTCTTTATACGATGTTATTAAAATGTTGTTTATACGATTTATTAAGTTTTGTTTATAAGATGTTATAAAATTTTTTCACTTTTTTAAAATTTGTTTCCATTATTTCAGCTAACTACAATTTTCTATTTTGACAAACATCTTTAAAACTCATATTATTAAATAAAACGATAATATAAACAAAAAAGTATTTGTTACGGTAAAAATTTGTCGTAATTTGTTTAAAAAAACATTGATTTCTCATTAAAAATTGAAATATTAAAAACAAATACCAGCACAGATAGTTTGTTAGTTATAGCAATGTAGATTAGCATCTACATTGTTGAAGTTTTAATATTCAACATTTTTCCATTTGGAACAACACCTGTAGTTTTTTGAGGTTAGGATTTATTGCGAAATCTTTGTTGAGGTTGGCTGACGCTTGATTTCCCTCGGGGGTATTCATCATACATGAATGGAAAAAACATGGCTTTCATTGCCAAATTATGATACGAGGCTGAACGTCATTCTTTCTGGCCTATTAGCTATGCACTTGTCAATAACACTGATTTATACGCTGTACAGAAACAGACAGTATTTGATTGCATTTATAAAACAATTGAACTTTAACTTATAACTTTGTAGTATATTATAGACTTGTTTTGATGTGTTCAAGAAATAAAAATATTTTAAAACTTTATTTTTATACAATACACGAAACTAAAATAAAATATTGCCGTTGTTGTTATTTTTTCATGCCTGAGAGAATTTGAAGAAAGGAAACCTCTAAACTTGCAACATCTCAACAAGGATATTCCCTGTCCCCAAATTTGTTTACAATCTACTTGGAACAAGCACTGCACAACTTGAAACGCAAATGTTAGAGAATATGCATAACATTAAACGACAACACCTTATACACCATCTGCTTTGCAGATCACCAATGAGTTACACGCGAAATTGTGAGGATGTAGAATATATGAGTAGAAAATTAATAGAATATGATATGGGACTTGAGGTAAACCTAAACAAAGCAGAGTGCATGTGCATTGGAGGGCAGAGCAGTAATCTTATATTGGAACACGACACTCAAATCAAAGGATGTAAAACTTGCGTCAAGTAAACAACGCTAGTACTTGGAAATGAAAGTTACTAGCGTTGAAGTCTTAGGCACAGCGATAAAAGAAAGAAACACGTTGGGAAGAAGAGAAATAAGAATACTTAAAATTACCATATGGGATCAACAGATACTAACACTAAATAAACATAAAACATTAGTACAATTATAAAAATTATAATGCGATGTAGAAGCGAAGTTCAAACAAACAAAAATGTCTTGAAGCTACATAAGTGGATTATTGGTGAAGAGCTGCAAGTCAGTTGAAATGGAAAAAGATACAAAATTTAAGAATCCGTCACATCATGGATGCAAAGAACACCATTGTAGACATTAAGACAAAAAAAATTCGATGGTTTGCTCATGTTCAAAAAATGGACGAAAATCGACTTCCCAAACAGATTTTAGAATAGAAACCACGTGGTCGCAAAAAAGAAGAAGACTAGGACTTAGTTATAGAGAAGGAATTGATAAGGAAGGAAGTGAGGGAATTGGATCAAGATTTAATTGAATAAGATTGGTAGCTATGAATCGGAAGACTTAGCAATAGGAAGAAAAAACTCTCAATTTGCACCAAATAAAAATCGTCACGCTGACTTCAGCTTATGCAATTAAAGGACGCAATTTTAAAACCCGCTACTGATTTGTTTTACATTTATTATTTATTTGTTAAAATTTTGTATAGATAAGTTATATGAGTATATATATATATATATATATATATATATATATATATATATATATATATATATATATACATATATAGTGCACATTGTATATAAGTAAGTTCCTTAATTAAAATAAACTGTAGTTTATAATAAATAAAGGCGGTTATGCAACATGCCACTATAAAAAAGCCAACCAAAATTGGATCTTCCACAACCCAGAATATCGTTCCCATAACCTTTCTCGAAGACAGCTGAGTTTTGAACTTTTTTGCTTGGGGAGATAAAGAATGTTTCCAAGTCAAACTTTGTCTCTTACTCTCTGATTCAAAATGATGGACTCATGTCTTATCAACGGTTATTATTTGCTTAAGAAATGAGTCTCCTTCTTTATAAGTTCCAAATGCTTCTGAGAAATTTTGAAACGATTGTCTTTGCGGATGCTGCTCAATTGACGTGAACCACGCGAGTACAATCTTATCTAGAATCATTTGTCATTAGTCTTTCAAGTGCAAGGCCTACCAGGCTGCTGTTAAATACAGATAAATCCTACCACTTTTAAAGCGATCAATCCATTCGTAGATCTTGCTTTCACTCAAACAACTCTGTCCATATTGCTGCTGCATTCAACGAATAATCTTCTGAATTGAGGAAACGTATTACTGCTCGCATTTCTTCCTTGGTGCAATTAGGCAAAGAAAAACTCATTTTACATAGTGTTTTAAATAAAATCACAATTAGCTAACAATACTTTCAAGGTGACAGACGTTGTGAGTTATAACAGAACAATCAGTGCTGACATGTACGTGATTCGGAGGGAAATTAAAATTTCCCTTTACTTTTTGACTTGCCCTCTTATATATAGACGGTATTTAATTGCGGACGAAATATGACGTTCACCGTAACTTAAGAACAAAAACAGAACTTAACTGAAGAACTGGATACGTATTTACGCGGGTAAGTATAAAACCTCTAGAGGCGTCAAGTAGTTCTAACACTCGTGTGAAAAGTCAACTTTTGCTTGAGTAAAACCATTCAAACCAATGAAAACAAACTTCAGCATTTCTTTGCTTACCTCTGTATAGGCACTGTTTCAAGAGAATATTTCACACTATAAAGAATATTTAAACGCCAGTTTTTACACAAAGAAAATATACTATAATTGGGTGTACGGTAAATAAATTATACTTTTATAAGTGACATTAATTGTACAACGTTCGTTGTTTTTTAATGAATAAAATATCGAAACAACATTTAACTGTAGTTTTAACGTGTTAAATCTTTTCACGATGTAACGTCAGACCTATTGTAATAAAAGCCTGACAGGTTTTTACCGGGTATGGTGTGGTAAGCACTTCAGCTTGTGCGCATTGACTTACAACACCAATGTGAAGTAAAAACAATTAGCATATCTCTAACAACAAGCCTCGTATTTCATTGGCGAATTCAATTGTTTGAAGAGCTGCCATCATAGCAAAATCCAAACCTAACACTGAATTAGTGCAGGTACATATTTCTGTATCTATATTTGTCTTATTTAAAATTCGTAATCAAAGTTTAAATCAAAATAAATTCGTACTTTAAATTAGTGTTTATTTTTAAATTGACAATTATATCCATTGCAGCTTTCGTGTATCTGTCCTTGGTCTCTCAATAAACAATTTTTGTATGCAATCATTTCAGTCATATTCGAACTGTTTGTCTTCCTTAACCTGAACACATACCAGTAGTTTAAAGAACATTAGACCTCGCAGTACATTCTTAATTGTAAACAGAGCGTTTCACGATAGCGCAAGTAACATTTTCTGACAATTTAACTTTTGTGTTTACGAAACATTTTACTGCGATAACTTTATTTGGAAATTTTAGTCTTTTCCACTGAAACGGGTCAAAATTATCGTAGGTTTTGCCGTTTATCGAGTATTACAGGAAATAAAGAGCAGCTACGCTCACAACGATATGTCAGAGGCCACCATCTTGAAACGGAAGTGAACGGGGAAAATCTTACACATACGTCGTTCAGGCTTAATGGTATCTTCGTACCAAATTTCAAAATAAATGGATAATTTGTTTGGCTAAAACTGTGTACACTCACCATTGTTAAATCAGAGGCAGCCATCTTGAAACGGAAGTAAATAGGAAAATATGTTAAACATATGTAATTTTGGCTATATACGAGATACCTACTTAAAATTTCAAAACAATAGGACAACGAGTTTGACTAAAACTAAAACTGAGCCCAGTAGTTAATATAAATCGTAACATGCCATCTTGAAACGGAAAGAGTGGGAAAAATCTTACACACATGTCGTTCTGATTTTATACAAAGTACTTTTGTACCATATTTCAAAATCCTCGATCATTGCAGTTAGCCAAAACCGAACGCACAACCACAACACCAAAACCGAACGCCAAAAATAAACACACAAACCGAACGCTGAATGGTTAAGTTGAAAAAGAGACCTCGCTTCGCTCGATCAATAATAGAATTATTGAACTTATGAAAAATTATAACGCTCACATTCATTGTTTGTATTTCTAATAACCAAAGAAATTAATTAGGATTATCTCATTATAATTTACATTAACCATAAAAAATAAAAAAAATAACCATAACATAAAATAGTACCAATGAAAGAACAGCTGTTGGAGTTAGTTTTTTCCAGCGTGAAGTTGTGTTAAATCAAACCTAGTTTTTACCTAGCAAACAACGATAAACATTTGTAACCCAAAATTCAGTTTACAAAGTTTTTATATTGCCTTCTCGCTTATTCAAATCTTGGACGAAATCAGTTGTGTTGTATTCTAAACAGGTTTGGTTAATAAGAAATTTGACCAAAACCGCACGTAATGCACAAACAGAACAAAAAAGAAGGACGCTTTTTAGTGATATCTTGGCTGAATATATGATTAGTTTGAACCTAGCTTAGATATTATTTACTGTACTTATAGTAAAGATATTGTTGTTATAGTAAAGTTATATTTTTATTCGTAACGATCAGCTGCTTTCATTGAACAGCTGATGAGCTACAATACGTTTCAGGTTATGTTTTTAAAAACTAGCAATATTAACAACAATTATTATAAATGTATATATTAATTTCGAACGTATTATAAACGGTTACAAAGTGTTCTTCAACTAAGGAAAAATACCGAAAACAAAGCAACACAACGTTTTCATATAGTACGCGTGTACTGTTATCGAAAAGGAGGGAAAAAGGAAGACACAGAAATAGAGAGACGATATCCGTTTGCTCGCTCGTTCCTTATTTCTGTTACATTCTTCCGTTCGGCAGACGTGTTCCTATTCACCCCTCTCACCAAAGCTAACATTAAAAGCTTCGTCTCAAAAACCTACTTATGATTTGGCGGTTAAAATAATTTATAAATAACTGAATTTGAGATATTTATTATTAATTAGTAAATATTATTTTTATGAATAAAAAGACGAGATGACTGCAACAGTGTACTGGAAGCTAAACAATATTTACTAAAGTAAATCAAAATCCAACAATCGATATAAGTATTATTAGAAACATACGTACAAACACTGTAACAAACTCCATATCATATTATTAGATAAAACAACAAACAGCGAACATTACTAACAAACAATTCTTTGCCGTTCTTTATTAACAGTTGTCTGCACTGTGTGAAATATATTACATTGCTATTATTCTTTTTCACGAGAATCCTACTTCCAAGGTAAAGCCCCCTTTATTACGTTCTCCAGGCTCCATTTCGGAACGAAATTACGTTCTCGAGTGCCTTTAAGAAACGGAACATAAACACTCTTTTTTCATTAAAAACAAACTCTGACCTCCTTACTGTTCATCAGATATAAGTTTTTTTCAAGTAAAAATTAATGAGAAAGTAATGTTTTATTACAATAATTATGTAACTAATAAAAGTAGGTGAATACAGAGAACGAGAAATTTACGGTACGATATTATAAAACTGGGAATTAACACAGGAAACAGTAATTCATATATTTTATTTATACTGAAAAAAGTACAGTAGGTTCAAATTCTCTATCCGCCATTTTCAAAGTATCATTTTTTTTCTTTTCTTTTTAAGTGACTACTTTTTATCGCGGGGTAAATATGTATGTTTTGCATAGGAAAAAATTCAGTTTGCAATCACGGAACGCTGTACCGTCACGGAACGAGTTTAAGTGACTAATTCTTATTGAAGGATATGGGTGTATGTTTTGCACGTGAAAAATTCAGTTTGCCGTCACGGAACGCTGTACCGTCACGGAACGAGTTTAAGTGACTAATTCTTATTGAAGGATATGGGTGTATGTTTTGCACGTGAAAAATTCAGTTTGCCGTCACGGAACGCTGTACCGTCACGGAACGAGTTTAAGTGACTAATTCTTATTGAAGGGTATGGGTGTATGTTTTGCACGTGAAAAATTCAGTTTGCCGTCACGGAACGCTGTACCGTCACGGAACGAGTTTAAGTGACTAATTCTTATTGAAGGGTATGGGTGTATGTTTTGCACGTGAAAAATTCAGTTTGCCGTCACGAAACGCTCTAACACATCCATACATGCACTCTAGTGACATGGTTTGTTTAGTGGTTCATAAAATATATTTTTGAAGTGAAAATTTGTATGGTCGCGGTCGACAAAACATGGGTATAAACATTTGCTTTCGCGTCATGCTTGAATCCGTAATTCATACCTCACAGCATATATTGTTCTTGTATATATCTAGACTGGAAGTGACGATTTCTAAACAGCTGATTTCACACAATAGCTTCAATATCATTTCAATTGAGGTTATATTTACTGTTCTTGTTAATTTTAAAATGTTTTTTTTTTATAAATTTGTGTAGTTAAATTATTTAATGTATATGGCCTGCACCAATTTTTGAATGCCCTAATCACAAATATTATATTTATTATTATATTTAGACGGTATAACTGTCGTGTATAACTGTCTAAAGTAGGGTTATGAACTGATTAATTATTGAAGTCCTTTATATCGACTAGTGCGACCAGAGCACGCGTGCTGCATTAGTCGCACAACTGCAAGAGGAGCAATAAGGATGAGCAAACCAAACGATGGAAACAATTCCCTGGCCAAAGATTGGGGAAACGCCTTCTCTCGGGACCGTACCCCGTGTACTGAAAAGGACACTTGTTCAATTTAACAGGTCACTCAGGCAGGTCGTTGGACACGGCCACATCCAGAATCACCTTCATAAGGAGGGATTGTGTCTGTGCGGGCAGGGTTTTGAAACTGCAGCACACATACGCCATGGTTACGAGGTCCTAGTGGCCAAAAGAATGAAACTCTTTGGATCTCAGCAACCAGATCAGGCGTTCAACCTCATACAAGATTCTGGAACTCGTTAAGGGTACTGGAGTCGGTTTAAGGTGAAGAGATAGAATACACAAAGAGCTCTTAAACTGACGTGTCGGGGGCCACAGAGTCGCTGTCAATCCCCCCCAAAACCCAAAAGCAGATAGATGACGAAAGGTTAGATAAATTTCGGAATTGCCAAGCTATACTCACAATATGTGAGACCCTGAAAGTTACTAAGAAGATATTTACAAGTGTAATTATTATCTGGCTTACACAAAAACACAATTAATAAAATAAATAAACATATTGTAAAAGTTTCTTCGTTCCTTTCTTCTGCCACTAAGTCGTGTTTTTAATAGAATCACGTTTAGGTGTCTGCATTTCTTGTGATGATTTAAGTTTTTTTTCTAAGTACAACTGCAAAAAAACCTAAAGTTATGCTTTCTATTAAAATCACGACTTAATGGCAAAAGAAAGGAACGAAGAAACTTTTACAATATGAGAGATCGTTTACTACTCTACCTTCATTACATTAAGAGCTCCATTCTAACAGTGAAAAGGCAAAATGTACATTTTAACTGTAAATACACAGGGAGCCTACATTAATGATAAATCTTTCAATTAACTGGTTATTAAAAGAATTAACGAAAAATTACTTTATTTACAAGATTAAGGTAGATTAGTAGATAAAAATATGTATTAGTAGCATTACAAATAAAACATATTTAAGTTAATAGTCACAAGAGATACTGACAAACTTGTTTATTAAATTTTGTTAATAGTTTAGTTACATATACAAAAATATAAGACAGACATTCTTTTACGACAAGGATACTTTCAATAGGCTGTGTATTATGAAAAATTATGGATCGGCTTCTTTATAATCGATTTTGCTAGATTTTCTAAACCTTTTTAAACATTTTGTAACTAAAATGGGAGACAAATTACTTTTAAAATGCGGCTTTAGATTTAACCAAACCAAACATAACAAATCTCAAAGGTAGTCAAGTTAAAGGTCACGTATTTTTAATTTACTCTAAAGTTAATTTTTAATAAAAAGAATGTTATTACGGTAATAAGAGGAACTTGTTTTACCATCAAATGATGAAAAGAATAAAGTTACAAAATTTTGAATTGGTAAAACGTAAGGAAACTTAGTCTCCCGGGCCTCGTATTACCAAGAACATCTTCCCTTAGCCCTGGGGTGTATTCTTTGGTTTATTAATAACTACGGCTTGATATTTCAACAACGCAACGCGATGAGAAATATCCACTCAAGTTCTTAAAACAACACTGCCTTTTGTACTTTTTGTTAACGAAAATTAAATGTTATCTATATTGGCAGATGATAAGATATCAAAACTAATTTTATATAATCTTACGCGCAGTAAAATAATTAATACTAATTGAATATTGTTTTCTAAATATACGGTACTGTATTAATAAATCGGTCACGCTTAAATCATAAAAGTATATTCGTCTTAAAAACCGTAATTTATTTTTGTGCAATTTATGTATTTTTTTCAATAAATCGAAGAAAGCCTATTACAAAATATTTTAATCTTGAAAATTATAACTTTAGATTTTCGTCGATTTATCAATTTTTAGATCTTCTAAATTTTAAATACTCGTAATTACTTGAATAACTGTCTATTTCTGTAACCGATTTTGATAAAGTTAGCAGGTGGGTGTAGTTGAAAAATATATATTTTCACAAAAACAATTTAATGAGTTTAAAATTGTTTACTGAATAATCTTGTTCAATGGAAAATCACGTGTACAGAAACACGTTTAGAAGAAAATATCAGTAGAAACAAAACAGATTAAAAATAAAATTGTCAAAAATCTTCGCAATTGTAATCAAATGTAATCTTTATACAAAGTTTCGCTTCATAAAATATGTTTACTTTCAATTGTTTCGTTCTGCACTTTCAGCCTCTTTCCAGCCTAAAGGACTTTTTTTTACTTTTCAACACATTGTAAGTCAAATGAACATATTTAATTATAAAAATATAACACTACACGCTCGGCTATTTGACCAATGGCAGTTGACCATCTTGGCAGTTTAGCAGAATTCATAAGCCGTTGGCTATTGTATTATTAATGTTTAGTCATGTTAAACAACTTATTAATTTGGTATGAAACTTAAATATTTAAATTATCAATGGTAAACAATAATATTCAATATAAAAAGCGTACTCGATATCAGAGGCTAAAGTTTAAGTAATTGGACTATCAGTCGCTACGGACACTGCAAGCTGCAAGGACAGGTAGGAAGACGTTTGAGAAAATAGACAATACTATTGTCTATTTGCATATAGTTGAACACTAGGCCGCAAGATGACACCAACAGCGAGCACTCATCAATCTCTCATAAGGGTTGTCATTTTAGTTCGTTTACATTTAGTGGTAATAGAAACAAAAAATATTATTGAAAGAAAACCGTGATTGGGCTCATTGGGCTGAAGATGATTATTGATAATTATAATGGTTTAAAATAATAACATTTTAAAACAATATGTTTGGCTTCAGTAACAATTTTTTTAATTTTACTGAGGCTACAACTAAGTACAAACTTACCTAGTGATTATAACTTAAAACAAATCATTGTGTGTCAGATGTTCATTCTACTAAATGTCTCTGGTTTCCAGCTACAGCCTCTTAGCTTGATATGCTATCACTGCACCAAGTCCTATGTGCTAGTATCTGCTGAACACTAACATTAGTATTGGTTTGGAGTAGTTTTTCATACTTCGTTGCTACTGCCTTGATTTGTTAACTTTATGTTCTCTGAATATTTGTCATTGCGTATATACCACAGTGCATTTATTATTATCCGAAGTATTTTGTTTTGAATTATCTGATTTGTTTACATTAATTCTCTTGGCACATCCACAAATTTTCAGTCCATAGCTTCACACAGACTTAAGAATTAATTGTATAGAAGTAATTTATTACTTACACTTAATCCTGCGTTATATTTAAATAGCCAACATATATTTTTGAACTCAGTCTCAAGCTCCTTTAATTTCTTTGTAATGTGTGACTTCCAGTTCAGCTTTGAATCCAAATTCATTTCCAAATATTTAACTTCAATTCAGTATTGAATAATTTTACTGTTTATTAGTACAGGCACTTCATTCTCTGTTTTATAAGTAAAATCGTGGTATAAGTAGAATCGTTAGGTTTTATGCGCCAACTTTGGGTCCACACATTAACTCTCAGCATGGTTTTCTGCTGCAATTTTTTGTTCTTTCTTTAACATTATCGCCAACAGCTAGTGTAAAAGTATCGCTCGCAAATACAGCCGCTGTGGTTCCGTCTTTCATATTCTCAATTAATTATTGTTACTAAATAACTCTAGAATTCGTAAAAATTTATTTGCTTTATATATATAATGATAGTACTTTTAACACAATCCGTTATCCAGTAAAGTTCTTTTTTCAAAATGTCTGTCTCTCAATTTTGTTTTTTCATTCCACTTTTTCAGTTTGCAGCGCTGTGGTTTTCTGTAAGATACTAATTACGATAACGAAAAACATTTCCAAAATTGGTAAATAAAACTCTTTGTTACTGAACCAAAAACGAAAATTATATATCATGTTTTCTCTTCCTTTTTATTTTAATTATGATAATTTGTTCGAAAACACGACCTAACCTAAAACCTATAATGGCCAATCAGCTGTTCAATGAAATCAGCTGACCGTTATGAATTAATATAACAAACGATAATTTCATATACTTACATCGGTCAAACTTCTTCGTAGTTTCCGTAGTATAGTGGTCATCACATGCGCCTAACACGCGCAATCGATCGAAACACAGGAAATTTTATTATAATTAATTTAATGTGAGATTTGCTGCGCGCAAAATATACTCTTATATGTCGATATAAATTTGTGCAGTGTCATCACGCAAAATTCAACATCACAACCAGCCTTCAAACATGATACATGTTATAAAGTGAAGTTATGAATTGTACTGTGTTCAGGGCTAGATTGCGTAGTACTTAAAGTAAAGCACAAAAACAAACTTTTATGCAATATTATTTAATGTTGTTCTTCTACCACGTGTAGCGATGCTGTTTGTTTAAATTAATTCGCCTTTTACATAATCATTTGTTTTGTTCAGTGAAGAATATAGTGACACGAAGCCACTGTATTTTGACAGTTTGCTTTCATTAAAAGATTTCGCTCGTTTCTGAATATGATTTATGATTCAACCTCTGCAGAAATCGCTGAAGCTTGATTTCCCAAGGGCGTATATTTCATGCGGCAATGAGAAGTGCAGCTGCCAGCGCCCGCGTAATCCATACAAAATGAATGTGTTCCATAACCGCAGCCATACTGTATTTACAAACCCTATATTTGTACGCGTCGTGTAATTGGCTGGGTGTAAGAGAATAGCTTATTTTAATAGATTTGTTTTCAATTTAAGGTGAGTATTAATCTAAAAAAGTGGTTTTAATGTATGCGCAATGTTTCAGATTAAACAAATCGACCGATTTTTATGAAACCTGGCATTTCCTCGTATCTCAGATATCCTGATATGCGTCTTTATGGATCTATTCTCAACGTTTACGTAAAAGAATGTACTTCTGTAGCCTTACACTGACATCATTGTACAAAGAATAAACTGCAGTCCTTTGTTTCTCAGTGGAACACAAAGCACTACCTTATTATACCTGACCTATTTCTTCACGCTTAGGAAGAACAACAATGCTCCGCTGTATGCTTACAAGAAATCCACTGTTATGTTCAACACTAAAGCGCTCTTTATATTTTACAATGTATTGTATAGTTACGGTGTAACGTTTCAGCGAGGACCCTGTAATTACGTGATTGCATGAACTAGTTCAGGTAAAATCTCAACTGCACGTGCAATGCATAATACATTCATTGATAATAAAAAGAACAGTTTTGAACAGTTAAAATATATACACAATTTTATAATTGTCTTCACTCTAAGATATATATGTCTAAAGAAAGTATTGTGATAGTACAAAAAAATACGTATTACTTTGTTCGTTTATATGACCTCCCCTTCGCTTTGCGGTGCAATTCAGGCATGCTAACCTTATATTGGCAGTGCGCCTAAATCGAAACGCCTGCGCCACTTCTTTTTCTATCAAGCCGCGGCCGTGATCTTGATCCCTCTCAAGACAAACATTACACGTGGGTTAGTGAGCCAGCTTTTATGAGCAACAATTGTAATCAACACAATAATTAACCCGGATACGTAAATTAAACATATTAATTTCGCTACCAAATTCGCGAGAACAACTCACGTTTTAAAAGAAAATACTACATATTTTAGTTTGATACACTATATATTTTAGCAGGAAACACTACATATTTTAACAGGAAACACTACATATTTTAGGAGGAAACGCTACATATTTTACGTGGATACACTATATATTTTAGCGGGAAACACTACATATTTTAGAAGGAAACACTACATATTTTAGGAGGAAACACTACATATTTTACGTGGATACACTATATATTTTAGCAGGAAACACTACATATTTTAGGAGGAAACAGTACATAATTTACGTGGATACACTATATATTTTAGCAGGAAACACTACATATTTTAGGAGGAAACAGTACATAATTTACGTGGATACACTATATATTTTAAGAGAAAACACTACATATTTTACATGGATACAATATATATATTTAGCAGGAAACACTATATATTTTAGCAGGGAACACTACATATTTTAGGAGGAAACACTACATATTTTACGTAGATACGCTACATATTTTAGCAGGAAACACTACATATTTTAGCAGGAAATACTACATATTTTACGTGGATACACTATATATTTTAGCAGGAAACACTACATATTTTAGAAGGAAATACTACATATTTTCAGGAGGGAAGTGCATATTTTCAGGAAAAAACACTAAATATTTTCAGGAGAAAAACCTATATATTTTCAGAAGTAAACACTACATATTTTAGGAGGGACGTGCATATTTTCAAGAGGAAATACTACATATTTTCAGGAGAAAACACTACATATTTTTAGAAGGAAAAAACATATTTTAGGAGGAAACACTACATACTTCAGGTGAAATACTACATATTTTAGAAGGAAATACTACATTCCGCATAAATTACCATAGGAGGAAATACTACATATTTTAGGAGGAAATACTACATATTTTAGGAGGAAATACTAGATATTTCAGGAGAAAACACTACATATTTTTAGGAGAAAACAAAACATATTTTAGGAGGAAACACTACATTCCGCATAACTTACATAATTTTACCTTAGGAGGAAATACTACATATTTTCAGAAGGAATTTTTTATTAATTTATAAAATTTTTTGAAACACACAGGAAACCGCATTTAATTTAAGTGCGCAAACGTATCAATCGTTATTTCCTGAAAAATCCAGTTAAAATTAAAACTCCTATAAAATATCTCTAATTATGGTCAAATTCGATATGATTACACATGACTTTACACCAGGAGGCCACCAAATGCGGAGCTGCGCTGAGCTGAGCCGAGCGGAGAGGAATGTAAACGGCAACTAGAAGCGGAGTTCAGTCAGTTCAAAGAACGCGTTTGTCTTTTGGATCTAAATATTTAGGCCTACTGTAACGGATTCTAGGAAACTACTACATTCAAAAATCGTAACTTACGTAACCTAGGTAACGTGAAATAATAAGTCTGGAGGCGTGATTGGCGTGGTAGATGATGCGGAGCCAGCTTCGAAACTGAACCTAAACAGTTTTACGCGGAGCGGAGACGTGCAACGCCACTTGACTCCGTTCAGTTCTGTTCCACTATCAGTGGCCACACTTACATGAAAAACAATTGGTTAGGTTTTTAATGCGAAGTCCTCTCTGTATTTAGTGGTCACCCGACCTTAAGCTTGTGTAACAAATTCTAAATAAACGAAATTTGTGGTTAAGAAGTAAATCTAGGAAAACCACATAAACAATGATTTTAAATTGAAATACGGTGCTCTGATTACGATAATGATATCCTGTGACAGCTTTTATAAATGGACAAGTTAAAAAAATATATTTTGAAAAAAAATTGTAAATTACGAAAATTTGTATGTACTAAATTTTAATTATTAACATTTTCTTATACGTATAGATGAATGAATGGGTTCTGTCCCCTGAATGTTGCGCCCATTTCTACATTCCTGCAGTGCTCAGTTACGGTGCATTCTCCAGTCTTACTTTATTCGTAACATGTAAGATTTGGAGCATATTCAAAATGGCTAACTCACTCCACATGTAACTGAAGACTTCCCAGTTTTGATAATTCCCTTTCACTTATAACGTATCACAGATTTTGTTTGTTCCATTAGCTCTTTGTTGCATTCAATTTAACATTCTTACTCTTGTTGTCCCAATGAGTAGCTAGGGAAATTATACCCGCCCATACAGAGCCCTGTGCGTGGGTAAGGCTAAGTTACGCTGGAGGTCGCCAAGTCCGTTTGATGTACCATTAGACTAGTATTATATTTACTCCGTCAACACGGGACGGTTTACAGTTTAGAATTAGCCTAGATATTTAGAGTAGTGAATATGACATATGTTTTGAGTAGACGAGTGAGAGTAGTATGAGGTAAAAGTACGGTGAATCGCTAAACCCATCAGCTCACTTCCGCCAATATATGTATTCAGTGATATTCAGTATATTCAGTATATTCAGTGATATAAATATTTTCTTTCATGCGTTTCTATATCTTTAATAAAAACATATTCTTGACATTATTTTTTCCAATACATTTAAACAAACTGCGTTTTCCATAGTACATAGGCGTTTAATTTTCTTTTAAGAATAAATATTAGTGTTGACTGTTTATACAAATTGTGTGCATGCACTTTTATGTTAAATCTTGTAAAGTTAAAAGTGTATACTAAAGTTGTATTTATTGCTATCTTTATCTAATGTATATTTAACATAAATATCAGAATTAAATTTACTTCTAACCCGTAGAGCGGAAAAGAATTAATAAGTGTACACCGTGCTGAACTACTTTCAAAATGTAATCTCTTGTACGCGAAGCCCCGAGCATTTGTATCAAACTAAAATCCCGCAACTTTTCTCAAGGATATATTAAAAAAGTTATATGGACAAAATTGAAAAAGTCTCCTCGAGACAGGCTGACTAGTAGGTAGCTTAAATTTAAATAAAATATGTAGAAATATTAAGAACGCGAGCATGCGCACGCGTACACACCACAAACAAATTAATGTTAGACGATAAATTATTGTTAACGAAAATAGGTACCGTAAGTTTGATATATAACTAGGAGCTAGAAATAACAACAATATTAAATTATTATTTTTTCTGAACTTTACTACATTATTGTGAATTTTGAATGGAAAAACGGAGACCATTAGAGTAAAATCTTGATCCGAGAGCTTGAAATAAGTACCAATCTTGATATAAAGATTACTTTTTGAGGGGCTAATTAAAATTTAACTATTAATTATATATATATATACATATATATATATATATATATATATATATATATATATATATATATATATATATATATATATATACATATATAACGCAGCATTGCATTGTGCTACACTCTCACGGGAATACCTTATACTGCTCCTGGAATTTTGTTTACAAATCTTTTATCGGTTTTAAGTTGGTTTTACATTATCGTAAATCCTTAAAATGAAAACATGTGAGGCGTGAGAGTTCCCTGTTGTTCTGACGAACAGTTTAACTTGTTTTAAAAGTAGGAAAAAACAAGAAAATGTGAAAACGTATTTTCACATGAAAGTACGCAAGTTTCATATGTTGTTGGCATATCTCACATGAAAGCCATATTATGTTAGATATGCCAACAAGAGTTGCTAACATGGTGTGCGTTCAAATAACTTTCTCACTTTTTACCAACTATTTAAACATATTGATCTAAGTTAGCAAAAATAATGCAGTCCGGAATGTAACGGTATAGGAGTTGCACGTATCGCTTGGCCAAATCAAATTTTATCGTGTGTATTAGTGTTTGTGACGTGTGTTTTCAATGTTTTGTTTAACCCTGTTACTACAAAGTGAATTATGCACGCAACTACTACATGAGGTCTCACAGACCGCTTTTTTTAAAAATTTAGAAAAAATAAAATCAATTTAAATTTAAATGTTTCGAACCAATTTTTAACCTTTTATATATTTAATAAATTAACAAAATATGTAGAAATGTGGTTTTTTTCATTACTTATATTTATTTATAATTTTTGAAAAATTGTTTCAAAATTGCACACTGTTTCTAAAAATGTCTCTAAACATATAAAAAGTTGTTATTTTTTTCTTTAAAATTGTATTTTTTTAATAGTTGATAGTATACAGAACGTAAATAAACAACATTGCTTTATTTAATGCATACCATAACCTTATTTTTCCTTTTTCAAAATTTGAATCTTTTTTGTGAAATAGAAAGAAAACGCAGGATTCCCAAGACATATTTTTATTTACACTTTATTAATATTTATTTGTAATGATAAATATGTAAATAATAAAAAGCATGAAATATTGATAAATTATTTGAATAAAAATGTAATATGAAAGTAAACAAAACTACTAAAATTGTAAACAAATTGAAAGTTTGATATGAAAAATTACAATAGAGTGCAAACCTGAGCATCAGCAGCTGTTAGTTGTCATGATCACTTTTGCACTGAATACAGATTTTTTTGGCACACTGTAAACATATTGGTTTTCCACAAACACAACATGGATACTGGGTTTTTCTTTTGAGGCGGGGTAGACAGGTGTAGCATGTCTTCCTGACTTCGAAAACATCCAATTGAATTACTGCAGGTGGATTCTGGATCTGCAGAATACGCTTGATAGCAAGCTTTGTTTCTTCCGTGATGTGGTGTCCTCTATCCAATCTCCGTTGTAATAATGGAATCACTAATGACTTCGCCAGATTTATCATAAAGGCTAGTGATATCTGCAGTATCCCTATAGGATTTGTACAATACAAAGAGTTCACACCTGCTGATATGTTTATCATAGCGAAGAAAATTGCCATTGGCCACCTTCGAGACCGCCTTTGGGTTGAGTAGTTTGAGCACATTTGATCCAACGGATTCATTCCCAGACTTAAAAGCTGCACCGTAGATAAGAAGACCTATGAAACCATTAAATTCAATGAGATCAATGTCTTTGATATATATGAAGTTGGAGCTTTGTAGTTTGGTGTAATAGAGGTTATTTTCACATTTGTCCACCTTATAATTTCATCTAAAATATCACTGGAAAAAAATAATTTCCACACACTTTCTATATTCGAATTAGTGCCAAGATCAGAAGCTCTTGTCTTGTTGGGAGGCTCTTTTCTCCATTTGAATGCCGGTGTTTCTTATCATTTACTTTGTTCTGCGCCCACAGTAGTAAGTATTATTGCCCCGTTGACGGTTCACATTATTTGTTAATATATCATTCCTGCTGCCTTCCTCTTTTTCAGTATCAGATATATTATTTAGTGCAGCATTTTCCTCTATATTCCTCATATTATTTTGATTATCAATATTGACCGAAATCAGTTCATTCCTGCGAGTTTCACTGTCTCTAACAGGTTCATTTTTAGTATAACTTTGCTCTGAATCTGTAGCATGATCACTCACTTCTGTATAATAAGGGTCTTGGTCACTGTCATCTAATTCTTCTTCCAAGGCATCAAAAACTAGATCTTCAAACTGACTAGAATATCTAAATGGGTCTTGTATTCGTTCAGTAGTTTGCCTATTGCTCCTCTTTACTTTCTGAGAAGTTGATGTGTTAGCGTCAAAGTCCATTGTGACAGTTCAAATATACTAAGTAATATTAAATAATTATAATTATAATAAAAGAATAAGTAATGATTTAAATTATTAAAAATAAAGGAATAAATAATGATTTATATTAAAAAAAACTACTCACATAACTACTACAACACGTCAGGTAGACCGCTGCTAAGATAGCGTAAGTACTACAATACGTCTAACAGACCGCGATCTATTAATAACTCACAAAGGTCACTCAACTAGACGGCGACACATATACTACTGATAAGAGAGAACAGTGTCTGGAAGGTACTGGAAGGGAGCAGGCACCAGGTTGTGCAGTATGGGAATTATGGGATTTTGAATTTCCCTTGCGGTCTGTCAGACCGCTTGTAGTAGTTAAGGGTTAACTTTGTGACGACCTCGACAGAGCGATTTTTGGCATTTTGTATTACTGCCTGAAGATGAAACAGTAAGTTTTTGAAACAGCAGTAGCCTTTACAAGGTGAGTAAATAGACCGCTAGATGGAAAAATTGGTCATAATCCTAATTATTTAAATATTTAGTCAGGTGGCTATGTTACAATAAAGAAAGTTAGTAAACAAAATTATATATATTATTTTTCGAGTCAACATCACTTTTTCTCAGCAGATACTATTCGTACAGGCATAAATTAAGGATATTTAGAAACATTTTTTAACCGGCTTCTGATATTGCAAAACGATTTTGCGCTAAAACCTACTGTTTGTGGAAAACTTTAACATAAAAGACACTTTTAACAGTCATAGACAAAATGGCATCATGGATGCGCATGCGCGGCATCACAAATCAGACAATATTTTGTATATTTTACGAAGCTATACAATACATACACATATAGGCCTATTAATTACGTGAATAGACAGTACCATTACAAATGCCATTTCTGAGCATAAGGTGCTTAGAACAATTTCAAGCACTTGAAAGGTTATGTGGCCCTACTGACAGTCATTTCAACATGTCATACAAGTATGTCCTTGGCCGAGACAAGCATTTCGAATACCAAACACATGTTTTGTGATTTTGTGATTTTAAAAAAATGTATTTGTGATTTCTCCATCCATTGTGCATGTCTTTATTTTTAATCAATCGCTCTTTGATTTATTTTTTATCGCTTTTTATTGATTATTATTGAAAACTGTAATTAAACATGTTTTCCCTTCCTTCCAACTACTGCCCTCACCCCAACGACTACTCTTGTTCAAAAGGCTGTGTTTACTTAAAACTTCCATAGTGCAAAATTTCTCATGGGTCCCCTGGTGAATGACAAATTCAGCCATTTCACACCTACGAATATCCACTGTGAAAAGTTTTGAACTCCACGGTTAACTGATAGTATATTATAATAATAAGCAGTCACTTTGGGAATTCAATGAGCGGATACAAATGACTGGCAGGATGTCTGTTTTTGTCTTTAAATTAATTGCAGAAGCAGTTCGCGGCAGGCGTGCTTTGTGCTAATGAACAAAAGCAGTTACTGTGACAAATGGAAAGAAAGTCAAACAATAGCAGAGTGATGGGTTCACGACAAATGCATGCTTACATTAGCAATTATTCATTTTGAGAGCGAAGAGTAATAAGATAAATCAATCACTGAAGAACGGAACACAAGAAATATAACTAAAAATAACAGATAACGTTTTGTTTGAACGTATTAAAATCAAATTAGCAGTTTACTTAAAAAAGTAGTTTTTTTTAAACTAAACTATTTCCTGAAACCATTGAAATAATGAGTTAAATAATTAAATTTTCGCTATAGAATATAAATAGATAGAGTGTAACGGGTTTACATGCAGGTAACTCATGAGTCAGAACACTCGGCCACAATAAAAAAATACCGGCCAGGGCTTGGCATTTTCATACGCTACAAATCATCCCATCGTCTGCATTAGCCCAAGTGTGCACAATAGTCGGACGTTAAACACAAAAAAAACACAATAAAAAAGGTTCTAGATTAGTTACCGCCATATAAATAAAATCAATCATACGATATGTGTATGATGACAAAAATTATTTATTAATTTTATTTTATAATATTACAGATACAAAATTATGTTCAATGTACATTTTGTGTCTCGGCTAGCTTTCAAATTCCTAATTACTAAAAACAAACTCTTTGCAGAATCTTACAATAAAATTATAAAACTTATAAAAATAAAATTATAAAAATTATAAAACTATACTAACACTTCATTTTATTTAATAACTAGACGGGTTATGTGCGGATAAAAGATCTGAGGTCATTTATCCATGAGTTAACAAAACTAAAAGATGGATTTAAATGTAGGCTATTGCCCTTCAAGTTGGTTTTAACATTCTGTAAATTTTCACTATTTATAAAAATGTTTTTAAGTTTTTTTTATTAATTATATGCTATAGTCTGATAATTAATAGACATCATAATCAGATGTCTATGATTATGATTAATATAATTAAGTCTGGTGATTAAAAGCCACTGGTAGAATTTTGAATTTAGTATTAAAAAGTATCACTCACCACTTTTTTAAAGGTTATATTAGGTTAACAGATATATTTTTTTTTATTTTCTGTAAACTGAATTTCGTTAAATATTGAATAAAATGGATGTTACAGTGAAGATTCAAGTTGGTTTCTTAATTTGTTTGATCGATGCTTATTTATTTCTTGACTGATCCTTAATTATTTTTTTTTAAATGTTGAACTTCCCTCTTCAAGTGCTTGTACCGGTAGCATAAAAATTCACATTGTCTTCTTCACTGTTGGGTTTTATACCTTTTTCTTCCTGTATAAGCTATTGGTTCTTTTTTATTTTTATTTTATCATTTTTTGAGGTGATTTTTATATTTATGTTCTATAAGAAAATATCTTAAGACTAAATAATGCTTAAAATATTATTACAAATACAATATTTAATTTAATATGAACGGTGAATGAAAATGGGCTACGGGTGTTTTCTTTCTTTAAGATGAGTCCGGGGTTTGGTGATTTAGATATAAATATTTATGTATAATTAAAATTTCCCAATCATTATAACCATTAGTGTTTTCGATTAGATATTCCGATACCCGCTTTTACTATTCCAATTGCTATTAATCAACAAAAATAATTGTTTGCTCATACAGTTTTTTTTCAAAATGTAAAATTTTGTAAAAGAATTAATAAAATAGAGAACGTAAATATAGGCTATATTTCCAAATATCAAATTAAACCAAATAAAGGATCATTACTATAAATTACTCGTTTATAATTTTTTTAATTGTAAATTTCATTTAAACCAAGATAACGGAACCAACATTTGTAGCGAATAAAGTGTTCTAGAAATCCATTATCACGCATTCTGGATTTATTTGGCACATCGGAAATGGGACCGGCAGTTCAATAGATAATAAATCAACGAATATGACAACGTGAATGGATTTTCTGGGAAACAGAGTAAGGGTTGACGGTGTTGGGGTTGGGTGCAGAAATAAAAAAGCGAAAATGTATAAATCTTGGTTACAGGAATATCATTACGGTCGTACGTTAATAAGCTTAAAGAGAGAGAGAGAGAGAGAGAGAGAGAGAGAGAGAGAGAGAGAGAGAGACACGAAACTAGCTGTTTTCTTTGTAACATTAAAATATTTTAAACGGCTCAATAAGTTCTGCTCCACAAAAAAAGTTGTTTTCACGATTAGGCGATGTATTGATATTTAAAAATCAAACTTTGCATAGAATTTATTTTAGTAGTAACTTAGTCAAAATTGGTTTTGTCGTGTGACCGTTGCAAAAATAGCTCACTTCCATAATTGTTTGACAATCGTAGGTATTTTATAGTGTGACAATTTCAGGCGTAATATATGGAAGGTTACGGTCTGGACTTAAGGAAGTTGGGTTGTGGATCTAGTTACATGTGAGATGACCATGACCGGCAAGTAAACAAACTAAGGCTATGGGAAACAGTGTTTACTAATCTAATTCATATTATATTTCTGAAAGTTTGTGTGTTTGTTTGTTTGTTTGTTTGTTTGTTTGTTTGTTATTCAATCACGCTTTAACCACTGGACCAATTAAAGTGAAATTTGGTACGTATATGGTTTAAGTATCAGAGATACATATAGGCCTATTCCCGTTTTACAAAACGTCATTATACTACTTACCCAGCCCAAAATAATTATCAGTTTTTAGTTTTGTAACATCTGTTAACTGTAGTTATTTACTGGACATGTGATTTAGGTACCTGAGATAAAGATAGATTCAATCCTATTTTAAGAATCTTAATCTGTGTTTTATTTATTGCAAAATTATTGCTTTTAATGTAACATTTTCAATATTTTAGTGTATATATATTTGTGTAATTACATTATGGTAAACATGCAGTGAAGCATATCCTTATTTTTCGATATTTTTGTTACTAAAATAAGCATTTTATGCCTTATTTAATACTAAAATAGTATTATGTGCCAAAAGCAAGAATACAAAATATGAATGCACGAGAAGTACGATAAAATCGAAAATAAAAGTGACCAACATAACCTCAAAATTGCTACCCGGCGAAAATCAGTGACGTGTTGTAAATCGGTAAAACAATAAAAATACGTCTAACACGGGTTTTGGGTGATAAGAAACCAATTTTTAAAAGAATACAGCATAACCAAACTATCACGGTTGTTAGGCCTAACAAGGTGATGCGTGAAAAAACCTTTATATTTTTTAAAAATAGCCTACTATATATCCTGACACGGTTGTTGGGCCTATCACGATGATACGTGAAAAAACCTTTATATTTTTTAAAGACTACTACATATCCCAACTGACATGTTTGTTGGGCCAATCATGGTGATGTGTGAAAAACCTTTATTTTATTTTAGAAAACTACATAACCTAATTGACACGGTATTTAGGCCTAACACGGTGATGCGTGAAAAACCTTTATATTTTTTTAAAGAATACTACATATCCTAATTGACATGATTGTTAGGCCTAACACAGTGATGCGTGAAAAACCTATATATTGTTTTAAAGAATACTACATAACATAACTGATACTGATGTTGAGCCTATCACGGTGATGTGTGAAGAAAAACTTTAATTTTTAAATAATACTACATAACCTAATTGACACGGTTGTTAGGCCTAACACGGTGATGCGTGAAAAACCTTTATATTTTTTTAAAGAATACTACATATCCTAACTGACACGGTTGTTGGGCCTATCACGGTAATGTGTGAAAAAACTTTATTTTTTTTAAATAGTACTGAAAACCTTAACTGACACGGTTGTTAGGTCTAACATGGTAATGCGTGAAAAATACTTTATATTTTTTTAAAAGAATACTCCATAAGCTAACTAACATGGTTGTTATACCTAACACGGTGATCCATTAAAAAAACCTTTATTAATTTTTTTTAAATAGTACTTATAACCTAATTGACACGGTTGTTGGGCCTAATAAGGTGACGCATGAAAAAAACCGTTATATTTTTTTTAAAGAGTACTCCATAACTTAACTAACACGGTTGTTAGGCCTAACACAGTGATGCGTGAAAAACCTTTATATTTTTTAAAGAATACCACATATCATAACTGACATGGTTGTTGGGCCTATCATGGCGATGTGTGAAAAAACCGTTATTTTTTAAAGAGTACTCCAAACCTTAACTGACACGGTTGTTAAGTCTAACATGGTGATTCGTCAAAAATGTATATATTTTTTTTAAAGAATACTCCATAAGTTAACTAACATTGTTGTTATTTAATAACGCAGTGATGCGGATAAAAGATCTGAGGTCATTTATCCATGAGTTAACAAAAAAAAGATGGATTTAAATGTAATTGCCCTTAAGTTGGTTTTAACATTCTGTAAATTTTCACTATTTATAAAAATGTTTTTAAGTTTTTTTATTAAAATGCTATTTTCTGATTTTAGACATCATAATCAGATGTCTATGATTATGATTAATATAATTAAGTCTGGTGATTAAAAGCTACTGGTAGAATTTTGAATTTAGTATTAAAAAGTATCACTCACCACTTTTTTAAAGGTTATATTAGGTTAAAATATATTTTTTTTTATTTTCTGTAAACTGAATTTCAATATAACCTAACTGACACGGTTGTTGGTCCTAACACGGTCATGCGTGATCTTTAATGTACTTCCCTCTTCAAGTGCTTGCCGTGACCGGTAGCATAAAAAACATTGTCTTCTTCACTGTTGGGTTTTATACCTTTTTTTCCTGAAAGTTATTTTTTGTTTATTTTTTTGTTATTCAATCACATGTTTTAACTACTTAAGACCAATTGAGATTAAATTTGATATGAACACGGTTTAGGTACCTGAGATGAAACACAATACTATTCTTTCTTTAAGAGTTTGATTTAGAATAATAGTGAATTTTTAATAATACCATTAGTATTTTCGATTAGATATTATGATACAGCTTTTACTATTCCAATGCTATTAATTAATTGTTTGTATCAGTTTTTTCAAAATGTAAAATTTTGTAAAAGAATTAATAAAATAGAGAGAGATATTAATAATATAGGCTATATTTTTAAATATCACATTGAACCTAATAAAGGATCATTACTATAAATTGTTCGTTTATAATTTTTTTAATTGTAAATTTCATTTAAACCAAGATAACAGAACCGAAATTTGTAGCGAATAAAGTGTTCTAGAAATCCATTATCACGCATTCTGGATTTATTTGGCACATCGGAAATGGGACCGGCAGTTCAATAGATAATAAATCAACGAATATGACAACGTGAATGGATTTTCTGGGAAACAGAGTAAGGGTTGACGGTGTTGGGGTTGGGCGCAGGAATAAAAAAACGAAAATGTATAAATCTTGGTTACAGGAATATCATTACGGTCGTACGTTAATAAGCAGAGAGAGAGAGAGAGAGAGAGAGAGAGAGAGAGAGAGAGACACGAAACTAGCTGTTTTCTTTGTAACATTAAAATATTTTAAACGGCTCAATAAGTTCTGCTCCACAAAAAAAGTTGTTTTCACGATTAGGCGATGTATTGATATTTAAAAATCAAACTTTGCATAGAAATTTATTTTAGTAGTAGCTTAGTCAAAATTGGTTTTGTCGTGTGACCGTTGCAAAAATAGCTCACTTCCATAAATGTTTGCCAATCGTAGGTATTTTATAGTGTGACAATTTCAGGCGTAATATATGGAAGGTTACGGTCTGGACTTAAGGAAGTTGGGTTGTGGATCTAGTTACATGTGAGATGACCATGAACTGGCAAGTAAACAAACTAAGGCTATGGGAAACAGTGTTTATATATATATATATATATATATATATATATATATATATATATATATAACTAGATTTTATTTAATTAATTCATATTGTTTTGAAAGGGTATTATTTATAAGTTTACAAGTGGTTTTATAAGTAATATTTATATTATTATTAAAGTTCCGTTGGCTAACCGATTCTCAAATGTTACTAAACAGCATTTTTTCAACAACAACAAAAATATGTAGAATATTTCTGCCGCTAGCTCATTTTATTTTGAAAAACAATGGTCCAGTTGTTGAGCCAGAATAATTCGAATAGAAAACACAGTAACAGTTTTATTCAAGCTGTTTAAAACTTATGGTTTAATATTTTTCAACAATATTAAAATCTATTTTACACAGTTTCAAAATAATGGAAAGCCTTTAAAGTTGAAGGCTTAACTTTTAACAAGCTCGATTTTTTTACAACTATTTATTATTTTCAATGTTTCAGTTGAAATAAAATGTGATTTCTGTTATTGAACAAAAAAATTAAAATTACATATCATGGTTTCTTTGCTATCAGCTGTTCAACGATATCAGCTGATCGTTATGAATTAATACAAAACTACTAATATTTTACTATAACTACCATTGCTAGTTTTTAACATCATAATTTAAAACGTATTATAGCCTATCAGCTGTTCTAGAAAATCAGCTGAACGTTACGAATTAATATAAAACAGCTAATCTTTTACTACTTGACTGGTAATTTATCATTGGCGTTAAATATCATTAGGAGGTTCTATGAAGGCGAACTTGGGGGACGATTCATCGGTCATTGAATCTTTCTAAGACACCTGCATATATATGAGCAAATTTATGATTTAGGTTTTTGTTACATATTTTTATTTATTCATTTTTAAAAATTAAATTACAATTATTATTAATTTTTTCTTGTTCCCTAGTCTAGTTTTAGATAATTGGTAGTTATTTCTTTTATTTCCGTATTTTGTGTGTGTAGAGGACTTTACAGTTTAATGTTTTATTTTTAACCTTTTTTCTTTTTTTGTGGCTTAACAGCGGCTTTGTGGTCCCCGACACGTCAGCTTAAGAGCTTTTTGTGAACCCCTATCACGTCACCTTAAGCCGACTCTAGTGCTCTTAATGAGCTCCAGAATTTTGTATAAGGTGTCCTGGTTGAACCGATCTGGTTGCTGAGATCCAAAGAGTCTCTTTCTTTTGGCCTCCAGGACCTCGCAATCAAGGAGTATGTGCGCTGCGGTTTCAACATTCTGTCCGCACAAACGACATTCAAGCGAGATTTGTAACAATCCCACCTTATGTAGGTGATTCCAGATGTGGCCGGGTCCGGTGATCGTGGCAACGACCTGCTTTAGTGACCTCCTGTTAAACTGCACAAATGTCCTTGTCAGTACAGAGTCTGGTCCCGAGATAAGGCGTTTCTCCAATCTTTGACCAGGGAATTGTCTCCATCGTTTGAAGTGTTCATCCCTAGCCCATTTCCTTACTGCTCCTCTCGCATATGTGCGACTAATGCCGCACGGTGGTTCTGGTCCCACTATTCGATAAGCAGCTCCTCTCTTGGCCATCATATCTGCTCTCACATTTCCCTCAATTTCACAATGCCCATCCTAATTGCACCATATTAGCATTTGACAGGACGCAGAGGGAGCGGAGAGAATCTCATACCAACTTGCATGTGATTTCTACATAGTTGAAAACCTGTAATGCCGCCTGGCTGTCTGTAAGTATTAGAATGTCCTTAACTGTAAGTCCTTCCTGTAATACTCAATGAACACAAGCTGAGATTGCACAGATCTAGCATTTAATGCTGCCCCAGGAGGTTCGCAGTATCCTCCATATCCGAACAGGTGATCGTGCAGTGAGCCGTCTGTGTACCAGACAATCTGACCGGACGTTCTGGTCGCTGCCACTTTCCCAGTCCTCTCGTGAATGGAGAAGAACTGTGAAAGGTCGAGTAAAGACATACTGAGTGCGCATGCTATCAAGTAGCATGTCAAACACTGAGTCTTTTAGAACTTTCTTGACGATCTCGAAATGCCCCACCTCAAGCATGCTATCCCTCCAATCTCCAAGATTACGAAGCGTATAGGCGGTCTATCTCGCTTACGACATGAAAATGTCCCGGGTTCGATTCCCGGCCAGGGCTTGGCATTTTTATACGCTATAAATCATCCCATCGTCTGCATTAGCCCAAGTGTGCACAATAGTCGGACGTCAAAAAAAAAAAAAAAATACGATATGAAAATGTCCAGAGTCGGCAGGTTTAATACCTACAGAGCAGCTGTAGGTGTGCTCCTGAAGGCACCAGTGACCAACATGCCCCAAAGTATTTTTAATTTACTTATTCCTGTTAATTAATATAAAGTTTTTTTACAGTATTGTTATTTTGTATATAAACTGTTTTCTTTATCTAGTTTGTGAGTAGTATCAAGTTTATTTTTTCTAGTAATTCTTTTTGGGCTACAATAGCCTCATTGTGCATTTCGTCTAATTAAAAAAATTACAGTTCGGGTAGCTGCGCCTAGCTCCCTCACAATCTGCTGCAATTCAATGCTTGTAAGTTCCATGTGGTCACATACAGCACCAGTCTCCTCCCCTTTATATTTTCTCCACTTCTTACACCCATTTTTGCAAGTTTCTCAGTATTTTGTAGTTTTTAAAGGAATGTTTCCAACAATTCAAATTCCACAAAAAACAGTTAGGGAAATAAACTATCCACCCGTACAAAGCCCGGAATGCGTATATTTAAAATTAGGGGGTGAAGGGACCTAACCCAAAACAAGTTAAATCAGGAATGATTACATTAAGCTAAGACACCTCGCGGTCACAATGTTTGAGCCCCTGTAGGATATATATAAATACATTTATGAAACAAACAGCAGATTTATTAAAAAATAATGTTTTTCCGTAACACGCCGCTAACGTAACGGACAAACAGGCTTGCAAAGCAAACAAGGGGACATTTAGAATCATTGTGTTTGTAGAAAACATTTTACGCAAAAGAGCAGCTCTCAATATTCAGGATAACTCTCAGTTTCTGGACTTTTTCAACAACAAAAAAACAAAACTATTTGCATTTGAATTAGGAGCGCATATATTCTGCTCATGTATAATGCATGGTGCTACACCTAGGCAGATTGCAATTGGAGAAGTGATTTGTATTTTATACAGATCAAAGTATGAAGTGGGTTGGGTTACGTATTGCTTCAGGGTAAGCGGTGCACTTTTTTGAATTACTTAATCTACAACGAAATAAGTGTTATATTTTTTATAACCTGTCTTAGTTAGTGTAAGTGTATTGCGGATTGTAATGAATTGAAATTCATTAAAAGTCACTTAAAAATTCATTAAAAATTCACTAAAAATTCACTTAAAAGTGTTACTTTAAAAAGCAGGTTTCTAATGTAATATACTATAAAACACCTTTAATTATGATGTTGGAATATATACACATTACTATATAAATACTCATTACTTTTATCTATATAAATAAAAATGTAAATGTTCGTTTGTTCGAAATCTTCGAAAATTCCTCAACAATTGCTTTGAAATGTTGGCACAACGTTGCATTCGAATACGTGCATGTTTTTATGTATATATCTAGCTATATTTATATAAAACAGTGTATAGATTGTGTTCAAAATCTTAAATCTTCAAACATTCTTCACTGGTTGCTTTGAAAATTTTGACACAACTTAGGGCCTACATTCGACTACGCGCATGTTTTTTATATATCTACTGTTATATAAGTTTCACAGCTGTAACAGGTAAAAGTATGTTTTTTTAAAAAAAAACAGCGCCATCTGTTGGAAATAAAAGCAAAACAATTTATTCTAAATATTTTACGATTCCATTTCAGTGTTTCCGAATGAACTGTTAAATTAAACCAGACTGAGCTAGTACAGACTACAGAGCTAGTAGTAGATAATATAATCAATGATAAAACCAAGAATATATAACGATGTTTTAATATATACAGTAAAGTGTGACAGCTGGTCCTTACATAGAAACAGCCACACAATCAGCGCAAACATATACAAATCTACATTCGTAATTACTGTGCTAATTGTAGCTAAATACGGTTTTCCTAAATAGGACAAAAATTTTAAGCTTGTTATTTGTTTAAAAATCCAGCAGACTAATATGAATAGCAAAACAAAATAGCTGATGCAATGAAATAAAAATACATTGAAGTGAAAAAAATTGTAAAAAGTTGATCAAAATAAAATAGCGCGTATGCGTGTTTCATTAAAAAGTATTAAAGTTTTACTGAAACACAAAACAAAAATTATTATTTATTTAATCCAGCAGACACGGTAGAAGCAGCTATTAAAAATACCCTTGACAAAGTCAGTGCTTGGACAAAGAACGACCTTTCTTGGAAGAGCTAGACGGGTCCGAATCAACTCATGTAAATTTTACTTACAAAGAAAATAAATGCAGTGCCTGTGTTTCTTAACTATAAAATAATTCCTTGTAAGAATGCAGTGAAGTACCTTGGCATGGCATTGGATGCTACATTAAACTGGAAGGCACATGTTAAAAAGAAGAAAAAAGAACTTGATGTTAGGTATAGAAAAATGTACTGTCTCCTCGGTAGGAGATCAGAATGCAGAACACACAATAAACTGCTCCTGTATAAACAAGTGCTAAGACCGGTGTGGACGTACGGTTTGCAGTTATGGAGCTGCACCAAAGTGTCCAACATTAAAATTATACAAACGTTCCAGAACAAATTATTGCGGGTAGCTATCGGTACACCGTGATACATCAGCGCACTGTGGAATAAAAATATTCACAGAGATCTTCAAACAGAAACTGTTGAAGAAGAGATAAGGTCTACTGCGACTAGACACAAGAAGAAACTTCTGACCTCCGTCAACACAGAGATGCAGAACCTCAATTGCAGTGACACTGTGAGGAAGCTTAAAAGAAAGAAGCCGTTTGACTTAATTCAGTGATGAAGTTATTTAGTGGAATAATTTTTCTTAATGTTATTGTATTTCATGAATACTGCTAATTAAGTTAATTCTTAGTTGTAGTGGTACAATAAAAAATAAAATTATTTAATAATATAGAAAGAATGATTTTAAAAAGAAATCACTACGCTTCAGTTTGTCAGAGTGACCAAAACTGTTTCCCATTTTATTAAAAAAATACTTTAAATAATGAAAACAAAATTCGTATATCGTTAGTTACGTTATTTAAAGTTTTATCAAAACTCTTTCTCGAATTAGAATAGTAATACATGAATAAAATTAATTTATATAGTTTCAAAAAAATCGATGCCTTCCGTGACTTATTTATCGTGCTACATAACAGAGTAAAGTAGCTAAAATAGGAATACCAAAATAACAGGTTGTTTCTGTTAATTTGTTGCAATTAATATGCAATTAGTAGCGAACCCATCACTCTGCTATTGTTTGACTTTCTTTCCATTTGTCACGGTAACTGTTCTTGTTCATTAGTACAAAACACGTCTGTTGTGAACTACTTTTACAATAATTTCACGACAAAACAGGTTCTGTTTGCCAGTAAATGATATAGGGTAATAAATACATGAGTGTAATTTGTAATAGTTGTAAGTGTATTACTTCCTAAATAATAAAATTATGCTTATCGTGAATAAAATGGCTATTTTGATAATATAGCAGTATATTTGGTTTGTATATTCATAACTAATGTTTTAATACTACAAAGTATTTGTTCAAAGTTTATTTAGAAATTTACAACTATTTTGATAACGATGTTATCTATAAGTACCCAAAACTATCTCTCAAAAAATAGATCCAAAAGATGTTCCTAAATTTTTGTCATATATGAGATTTCATAACTCCACTCAGTGTAGTTTTTATGGTTTGTGAGTTTGTCATTGAAAAACGAGAATAATATTAATTTTTCTAAAAATTTTATTTCAATTCAGGTATACTTCAAGAATGAGTCTAGTTTTTTACAAAATTCTTTTATTTCAAATCAGGTTTACTTTGAGAATAAGTCCGGTTTTTTCAAACATCTTTCATTTCAAATTAGGATTACTTAGAGAATAAATTCGTTTTTTCCAAACTTCTTTTATTTCAAATCAGGTTTTCTTCGACCATAAGTCCGGTTTTTTCAAACTTCTTTTATTTCAAATCAGGTTTACTTAGTTATGTAATGAATCCTTCTATGTGACCAAAATTTTAAGAATAACATTTTCAAATGATTTAAAAAAAGGTCAGTGTTTTTGTTGGTAACTTTCAAACATGGGTAAAATTTAAATGTAAAAGAATTTGTGTAATATTTCCTATTATGTATGTTATACATATTTATTAATTATGTTCTACACTAAATTATTAAACTAAATTATGTTCTACAGAAAAAATGATAAAACAATTTTCTCGTGTTTACTTTGCTGTAAAAGCAACATTTACAATAAAGTGTATATAATTTAACAATCCCAATAAAAGCTAATCGATTATTTATTTTGAATGTTTATAATTATATTACACGCCGCCATAATATGTTTACTGCGGCACGTCATGATATTGACGGCAATAACCATAAAACAAAACGACAGCAGCGCTGCTCACTGCCAGTGTTTGGAAGTGGAAGCACGTTTACAATTTATCGATGAGCACACTTTCTGTAAGAAATATTACTTAAAGTTTGGCTTTGTGTCGTAAAGTAAAACTCCTTGACTTCTGGAAACGTCATCTGCAAAACTTCCACTTCCTCAAGCGTTTTTTATAAACTTTATATAAATACCAACTCATATAAAAAGTCTATTCTTTGGACAATTTAAAGAGCTCAATTATCAATTAATAAAATATAAGTGTACTTAATAAATAATAAGTTGTACTTTCAGTAGCCTACTGTTCACTTTGTCACACACTGTATCAAAACGAAACAGAAAAGGGACACAATTGTTCTACCCTCATCAACAAAGTTTACTCTGGTTAGGTTGTCCCCAGAAGATATGTTTGGATCTTTTGATTAATTACGATTTTCTTATTCCCATTCTTACGTTTGGTAAGACAATGAAAAACATCTATCCTTTTTGTTATTTACAAATCTATAATTTTCATATTATTTATTGATTCATTCTTCGTCTGATTTATTTTACCATTAATTTTAACTTTAAACAAACATTGTGAAACACTTGACGAAATTAGTATTTGTGAAAGACTTTTGGCATAGATAGTTCTCGAAATAATAAACAATGTGATTTAAGTAGATATATTTTAACAGGCTACAACATCTTGCAGAACCTACAAATAACTTTTCAAATATTAAAACTCTATGATAACTTTGCATATATTCAGCTCTAATACATAAAAAATGCCATAATTATTCAAGAATTATCCTAGTCTTGCTTGAATTTTAATTTTCTCTCCACTCATACAAACACTGATAAATATTTATCACCAGCCTGATGTGAGACTGATATTTTGTAACATAACCTAACTAATACTGAATGTAATAATAAAAATAATCTAGCAGACAATGGCTATAAATACCTGTTTGTAATCCAACCACGGAGCGTTGTCCAGATTAACAATCCAGTTCTGTAACTTCTCTGCTACAAAATTTTAATCCGTTACCTTCATGATCTGTGAACGCGCATGCGCAGTAAATTAGTACAATTTAATAAGAAACGTTCATTGTTTAGGCATTGAATGTAAACGGACTAGAAGTACAGCCATCATTATAAAAAGTGTGCTCGATATCAGCTGCTTAAGTCCAAGTAATTGAACTATCTGTCGCTATGAGCGCTGGACGCTGCAAGGACATGGTGTGGAGACGTTTGAGGAAATAGACAGTTCTATAATATGTTTAACTGTAGTTTAATACTATGCCGCAAGATGCCATCAGCAGCAAGTGCTCGCAAAATTCTCATAAGAGTTATCATTAAATGGTTTAATGAATGAGTAGAATTCTAGAGTTTTAGAGATAACCGAAGGACCAACTATGAAAGTTTATAATAAATTACAATAAAAGTCTTAAAAATAAGTGAAAATTAATCCTCAGATCCAGTGTCCATAGAGATGTTGTAGGTGGATGGTCACGTCTTCAGTGTTGACAAGTTTGTTGTCACTAATCTAGATTCTGACTGTTCACAGGGCACATAAATGATTCACTGTTAAAACACGTTATGTCCATTTTGGTGATTCAGTTTGTTTCGGATATATTTCGGCGAGTAAAGGTTAGAAGTTTAGCCTGTATCTAGAATTCCACAGTTAATAAACTCCTATGATTGTCTCCCTGGCGGAGATATAACAGGAGCTATTCGGCCGGCTCTCGTACGTATGGCAATCAGACTAATTTGGATAATAAACCGGAACATCAAATTCAAAATGGCTGGTGGTTCTACTAGTAGTGCAGACTGGGGATATTTTATCGATATTACGGTCCCCTAACGTCTCACTGTTGGTTTGAACCGATATTCTACGTGCAACTGCACTACTGTTTGTCGTACAGGATCGAAACCGCACAAATGTTACTTGGAGTACATATGGTAAGCGGGTAAAGCCACGTTTACGCTTTGACGAGTCGTTCTAGTGGTTTGCTTCAGAACCAACCCTTAGAGTGGGTGTGTATTAATTCCGCTTTGACTGGTTTTGGAATTTAAGTCCAGCTGTAAGTAAATCCATACCGAGCTGATATACCCTTGGATACGGGAATATTGTTTGAATTGCCGCCTCGGTGGCCTAGTGGATAGCGTACAGTCTTAGTTCGAGCCGCAGTTACTCCCGTTGCTTTTCCCTTAGACCACTGTTAACACTGACCCCTCGTCCTCATTAGTCTAACTGGCATAAAGTATAAACGTTAAAAAAAATAAATGTTACTTTTTGTAAATTCTATCCAATTAAGTATGAACGTTAAGAAAAAAAAGTAGACTTGAAAAGCTTCTAAATTCTAAAAATAATCTTTGATACAATTACACCTCGTTACCCATTTAATAAAATATTGACAGTGTGTAACGTTGCACAGACTATAAATCCTGCCGCACCCACCCCCTCATCAGTAATCAGGCGGAGTGTTGTACATAAATTGTGCCTTAAGTAAAGATAGTGGCCGAGCACGTAAGTAAAGCAGGTGTTTCCTTGTGAAATAAAATGTTAATGTTCAAGTACTTTTAATGTTTATGTCTAACATGTTTCTTTCTGATAATTTTCTTAGCATAGCTGCGAGCAAATACCAGGCATTTTGCTTGCATGTGTCTGTAGCTGGTGTTATTAATATTTATAAGTTGTTCTTGAAACTTAATCGTAAATGCAATACATTTAAAATAATATATGAACAAATTGAATTGGTCAATTTTTTATCAAAATTGTTTAATAACACTATTTACTACTTTTCAAAAATAACACTTTTGTTTCTATTAACAATCTCTCCTGCGCAGACTTCAAAATAATAGACCTAAATACAGATGCATCATTAGAAAAAAATGAGCATATTTTATCACGACCACATTCCTTCTTATACCTTGTTACGTAAGGATTTCTATTCCTCCATTGACCTATAAGTCAAGAGGATACACGCAAGGCAGCAGCATATAGGCTGCAGGATAGTGGAGGCTGGCTATCGTCAACTTTGGGGTACGCTAGAAGTACAGAAAAGAATGGAGACAAAATTCTAATGATGTGGACTGATCAAATAACACATTGTTTCTAGAACATTTGATGTCAAGATGTTATTTGGAGAGGAAGATCATATGTTGGGAAAATCTGAAGAACTGGTATGGTATACAGATGGGTCCAAGACAAATACAGGTGCTGGATTTTACTGCCTGATACCACGGGCAAAGAAAGTATGCAACAGGCTGAAGTAATGGCCATTATTGACTGTGTTCGAGAAAATTTGAAACGGGCCTTCAAGAAGGATCGTATTCATATTTATACCGATAATCAGGCAGCACTTGTGGGTTCTACAATTCATTCCAAGCTGGTCTGGGAGTGTCGGGAGGACCTCAGTACCTAATTCAGTTTAACACATAGGCCTATACAACATACTGATTGTGTTTTTGTAAACAAACAATCCTGGGAAGTCGAGTTACACTTCACTGTATTCTGAGGCATAAAGGGTTAAAAACAGACAAACTAGCTGAACTGGAATCTGCTTCTGAGTTTTATCGGATCTGATCCGTCTTTAGGAATCTCTCTATCGTTGGCCGGATCTGTTATAAATAAGTAGATTAGTAAGCAACACCAGACAATGTATGAGGATTCCCAAAGCAAACGCCTCTTGGATAAGTTTGCTCATTGAGGACTTTGAGGGGCGATAGACATCTTGGGCAGAGCTAGTTCAGGAAAAGTATGGAACTCAATGCTGGCCATTGTGATCTGAGGGTACATATAAAGAGGATAATTATGTACCACGGAGAAACCGTGAAGGTTATGAAGTAAAGTGGAGGAAACTGCAGAATACATAATTAAAGTTGTGAGGCTCTTGCTAGTACGAGGATAAGAGTTTTTGATTTTCAGGACTCTAGACCTTCCAGCAAAATGACCTAATCACTGGATTTTTGGAACATACTAAGGGCACCAATCTGCTGAATTAGTTACTTAAGAGGTTAGTTGCACAATAGGTTCGTGATCGCAGTTACTGTGGTTTTATAATCCCTTCCTCTAGTATATAATCTAATCTAATCTAAGGGTCTCAAAATTAAAATATTTCCTTGTATTGTTATAAATTTCGTTTCACATACAGATAAAGCAACGTCCCAGAGAGATGGAAAAACATGTGACCCAAATAGAAGTAACCTAGATAACTTTACTACTAAAGTAGAACTAATTATATTACAACAATTAACTCAGTTTTATACAATTAGTCGCAAGTAGATCGTTTGTAATGCAAACGCAGGCAGTACAGTTAATGTAATTAAAGTGCGTTATTCTGACATTTTATCTCTGCTGACTGAAGGTAATCTTTGCTACAAAGTAAAAATGTGTGTGTGTGTGTGTGTGTGTGTATGTGTGTATGTTATCAAGCTCATGTTGGCAATTTCGATCTGATTTCATTCAAACTATGAACAAAACTCGACTGTCGTAAGAGCTTGGACAAGTTCGTTAAGAGCTAATCAACAAAATTCGTTCTACAGTTTCGAAATGGCGGTCATTTCAAATATTTAAAAAATCATAATTTTTTATCTTGAAAGTTTTTTAAAATCAGATTGCACCATAGTAATCATCGTTAAAAACTGCATAAATTAACAAGTTAAATTTTCAAAATACGCTTAAATTCGGAAAAGTAAATTCGTCTGTCAGTGGTTTTCGTACTTTTTATTTAATTTTATAATTAAAATGCTGACATACGCCAGTAACTTTTGATAATTCGCTTCTATTACGTCAGCGAAAAAATGCGTGCTGCGATTAGAGCTTTAATTTTTTTTAATAAATTTGTATTTAATAATATTGTTTTCTTCTTATTAATAAACATCAATCGAATAAACGTCTGCTGAAACTATGGTAAAGCTTGGCCTTTGAGGGGCGAGATCGTGTGTTGGCCTGGTATGGTATACGGATGGCTCCAAGACAGACAGGTACTGGTGCTGGTTTGTATGCCCTGAAACCGGGATTGAAGAACGTTATCATCCTGGAACGGTATGCAACAGTATTTCATGCTGAAGTAATGGCCGTGAATGACTGTGTTCGGCAGAACTTGAATCGGGGCTTCAAGAAGGCACGTATTCATATTCATACCGATAGTCAGGCAGCAATAAAAGCACTTGCAGGTCATACAATACAGTCCAAGCTGGTGTGGGAGTATTGGAAGAACCTCGACACTCTGTCCCTGGACAATCGGGTAACTCTTCACTGGGTTCCGGGGCATAGGTGAGTTGAGGATAATTATGAGGCAGACCGACTGGCCGAACTTGGTTCTGCATCTGAGTATTCGGACCTGAGCCGGTTGGCCAGGTCTGCTATTAATAGGTGGATTACTAATTAACAGTTGGTAAGATGGGCTAACTTTCATGGGCATTCCCATAGTAAACGTCTCTTAAGCAAAGTTCCTTTTGGAGGACTAAAAGGGGCAGCAGTTATTATTGAGGGAGCAGTATGTAAGGGGCAAACTTATTATTTGACAATTTTTTAAGAAGTATCAATGACAATGAATTTTAATCAAAAGGTTTTTTTTTTGGAACTGATTGAATGTTTGGTTTGTAAAATGTAAATTTTAAATAAACAATAGTAGTCAGTTGAAGTACAGTTTGGGCAGAAGAGCTGTACTTAATATTAAAAAAAATTGCATTAGACTTTATTGACCGAGCGAAGCGAGGTTCGTTTCAATTCTACCGTTCAGCACTTGGTTTGTGTATTTGTTTATTTGTTACGCAGTTTTGACGCATTGTTTTGAAATTTGGTACGACGATATCTTATATGAAGCGTAAATGACACATGTATAACGTATTTTCTCATTTACTTCCGTTTAGAGATGGCTGCCTCTGATTTAACGATGACGTATGTGCGCAATTTTGGTCAAACTCATTGACCGATTTTTATGAAATTTGGTACGAAGGTATTTTGTATACACAAAAGATGTATGTAAAAGACTTCTCCCCATTCACTTGCCTTTCAAAATTACCGCCTCTGTTTTAACTATAACGAGTAGTGTTGGTTTGCTGTAACTTTGGCTGAACGGCAAAACCTATCATATACCGCTTCGTGGAGAAAGAGTATGCAATTTTTTAATAAAGTTGATTCAGTAACATTTTTCGTACGTGTTACAGTTGCCGATTAAACTAATGGAAAAATACGACCACTATCTTTTTGCAATAAATGTATTAATTAAGAATATACTGCGATGTCTACTGTTTTTTGAAATACTAGTTTAGCACAGAGTTAAAAATCGAAAGCAATTACCAACAGTTGCAACGAGTTTAAGCAGGCGGATGCAAGTACACCACCACTGTCCAGCAAATCCACTTTGAATCTTCTTTAATCATATGTCCCTGGTGGTACAAGTATAGAATATAAAATGGTAGAATGGTAGAATATAGAATGGTATTCATATTTCTAACACTAAAGACGATAAACCTAACAGTTAAGAAGTGGTAATTTTAAAGTTTTTAAAAGGTTCATTTATGGGACTCGAGGAGTTACAGACAGAAGCAAAATAATTAGTTTGAAGGTACATGTTAATAGATATCTTATTTTGTATAAATAAATAAATACGTTAACCTAGCTTAGATATTATTTACAGTAGTTATAGTAGAAGATCAGCTGTTTTATATTAATTCGTAACAATCAGCTGATTTAATTGAACAGCTGATAGGCTATAATAAGTTTCACGTTATGTTGTTAAAAACTAGCAGTATTAACAACACTTATTATAAACGTTTCCAACATTAATTTATCAAATAATTTATCAAATAAATGTTACTCTATGTTTAAAAAAACAAAAAAATCAATGCAATAAATCGTTTCTGTAAGACTTGGTTTGTTAAATAAATCAGTACTGAACCCTCAGTACAACCTAACACTGTATTACAGTAAATCAGAATGCACCGGCATCCCAAGAGATTTGCAGTGATTAAGGAACAGTTTAATCAAGATCTATAACTATAGACAGAGATAATATCCCCAGACTCTCTCACAAAGTCTGCGATCTTCATTGTCTGATACATGTAGAACTGTCAGGGTTTGTTGTTGGGGAACAATTCCATGGAGATGATCATCATATGTTTTATAAAAATAACATAACTGTATAATACATTACGCTTTCTAATAAAGTGTTTATTTTATATAGTTTGAAACATATCGGAATATGATAGATTAAATGGAATATTTTTCATTAGTTAAAGATTAAAATTTATTTGTTACGAAACGATATTCTATTTTCTGAAATTACGTTTTAGTTCGTCTAGTCTTACTGGGTACCGCTAATATCTGTGTTCTGCATTATAACTTTTAATGATATGATTTATAACCTAATTTTATTTCGAAGTTAGATATGCTAAGTAAAAAAGATAACATCTTATTCAGTCACAGGACCAGCACCCTACCATCAGAACTAGAGGATATTAGCGGCTGCCCAGCGCTCCGGAAGTCAGTCGGGCTCCTCCTGCCCAATCCCTCCCTACCTGTATATCTACCCTAGTACAACAATGGCGTGCTGAACCGATAATCGTCAGTTCTTCTGGGTTATACCAGCGTGTTGAGCCGACTGTACATCCGTCGATCATACCAGCGTGTTGAGCCGATAATCCACTCAGTCCTTTCCAACACCACAGCCATACTACATCGGCGTGCTGACCCAGTGGTATTCCCGAGGTGCAGTACGGGCGTGTTGAGCCGACTGTACATTCGTCGATTATACCAGCGTGTTGAGCCGATAATCCACTCAGTCCTTTCCAACACCACAGCCATACTACATCGGCGTGCTGACCCAGTGGTATTCTCGAGGTGCAACACGGGCGTGTTGAGCCGACTGTATATCCATCGATTATACCAGAGTGTTGAGCCGATAATCCACTCAGCAGTCCTTTCGGACACCACAGCCATTCTATAACAGCGTGCTGACCCAGTGGTATTCCCGAGGTGCAGTACGGGCGTGTTGAGCCGACTATACATCCCTCGATTATACCAGAGTGTTGAGCCGATAGTCGCCGAACAGTTCCTTTGAGTTATACTGGCGTGTTGAGCAAATAACTTATTTAGTTCTTCTCCTGTCTTTCACATTACCGACACGTTGAGTCTATTGTTATCCTGCAACCGTAACGGCACATCAAGCCGTCGACTTCCGTTTTCATATATCCGCAAGGTAAGCCGACTTAAATTCCCGTAGACGTAGTTCCGTATCGAGAGTTCAACAATGACGTGTGGTGTCACAACTACTCTTCAGTTTGATAAGTCCGGTACAGTCAGCCGCCTCCGTGTTCAGTGGCAAGACATGTTCATCGAACAATCCGTGCGTTTAGCCTACCGTACATTATAATACAGGAAACATCCGGGATACTATATAAAAAGTTATTCTAGATGGCACAGTATCTTGCAGTAGTTAACCATAGGAATTGGTTTTGGATAAGACCTTGCAGCCAATAATAATGGAAGTCTTCAAGAGAACTTCAATTGGAGCGATCAACTTTAATTAATCAGCAACAGGAACCAAATGTGATTCCTTTAAGGACTAGAAGAGGGTAGCGAAGATAAATATAACAGTTACAGACAATAACAGAAAGAATTCAGAAATTAATGGGTATTTGGATTAAATACACAAAATTACAGAAAAGTTAAGCTGTACATTAATAAACATAACCCACTCCAAAAATTGCACCTGGGACGATGGTGTAGTTGAAAGAAAATTTAAGACCACCTTCGACTGTGAAATCAACCGCGAACTGCGTTACTAACTTTGTTCGTGTATATATAATCATTGAACTATAATATCAGCAACGAGCAAATATAACTGTTAAAAATCCTAGTTTCTAAACTGTAACATAAGTGATCAGAGCTCGCAGAAGTCTGGCTGAAACGAAATGATGGAAAAAATTTAAAGGCCTAATAATATTAAAAAAAGAACAGTAAACAGTAATAATACAAAAAAGAATATTGACTGTAAATAACTTTTATATTGTTTAAAACTAACCCAACGTGTTAGTTAACTAATAACGTTTTTATATTACACATTATTAATAATGCCCTTTCACCATTGTGATCAGCGTTCACTTTTTAAGTTACATTCAAAATACACAAAAGAGACTGATTAGTGTTACGTTATCAATGAAATTTGAGAATTTGAAAACCGGAATGTCTTTTCAATTTAACGTTGATCATTACAGTGAATTTAGATTATTATTTTATAATACATTATTTTGGACACAATGAAATGATCCTTGTTGTCCTTGAGGGAGGATAGTGCATAACGTGCGTAAGGTCACTATGAAGTGTTTTTAGGCCTTGCCTAATGGGATCTTCCGAGTCATTAACAAAGAATATTCGAGTATTTTTACTGAATGATTTGAAATTTTTAAAACCCATTTCCTGTCTCAGGATATATAAACCGTATCCTTTTAAAACATATATCATTTTACCGTTTCATATCATATTCCCTTTGATGCTATGTAGCTTTGATTGAAAATGTATATTCAGTACTTTAAATGGAGCATTTGAGTGAAAAATACATGTTCTCTCAAATTGAACGAATATCAGAAATACTTTGTGCGGAAGTAATTTATGGGTGAAAAAAGTTTATTTATGTAACATTTTTAAAGCACATTCAGTTTCTAAGAATACGTAACCTTTTTACTTATTTTTTAATAGCATTGCCTGCATTGAGTTGTAAGTGAAATTCAAACATTTTTATCTTGAATCTTCTGAGTGAAATTGTATAATTCTCAGATAAACATTTAATTTTGGAAAATATAATTAGAAATTTGAAAATAGACTTCTAGGTGTTATTCAACCTTCTTTGTGCGTCTACGTTAAAAATTTCAATTCTCTTTGGGCGTAGACTTGACTGTACATCGTGCGCGCGCATACACGCACAAACAATCATACACACACACACACACACACACACACACACACACACACACACACACACACAACTTCCCTTTATTGATATACAAGCAGTCATCGGTTTATGCTAGTATACTCATTGTGTAAGATCTTTATTATATACCTGAAGTCGTAAGTTTGAGAAGCATTATCTGTCTGAATCTTTAACCTTTCCGTTAACGCTGACCCTTCGTCCTTATTAGGAAATGTGTCATAAAGTATGAACATTAATGGAAAAAAATATAAAAATAAATATTCGTTTAGATTTATTTCTTTTTTTGTAAAATTTCACTTAGTTAAAAAATTATCCTAAATTAAACACTCTACTAAATATATATATATAACATATTTGTTAGTAGTTCAAAGAACGGTAGACCTCACAGTATGTTGCTCGTAACGTTTTCGCCAGTTTAAAAGGTAAAAGTAAAATTTACTAAAAATACAACTGGACCAACTTTATGGGAAATTTTATACATTATCTCCATGAAACAGTAAAATGATAGGTATTGCCGTTTAGGCAGTGTTGCAGGCTACAACCATCAAATACACTCTCGACGTTAAATCAAAGCCTTTAAAACGAAAATAAATGGGGAAACTCACACACACACACACACACACACACACACACACACACACACACACACACACACACACACACACACACACACACACGTCTATAAGCTTTATACAAGGTAACTCCGTAACAAATTTTAAAACAATCGGTCAATGCTTTTGGCCAAAACTACGTACACTCGTCATCGTTAATCTAATGTCCGCCATCTTGAAAGGGAAGTAAATAACAAAAAATAAGAGCTTTATACAAGATATTCCTGCGGAATTTCAAAAAAATCGGTTAATAGATATCGCCAAAACTGCATACACTTGTCATTGCAAATCAGAAGCCGCCATCTAGGGACGAAAGTAAGTGGGAAAAATCTTGCACACACATCGTAAGTGCTTTATACAGGGTATGTCCACACAAAATTTCAGAACAATCGGTTAAAGTTTTTGTCCACAACTGCACACACTCCTTATCGTAAACCAGAGGTAGCCATCTTCAAACCGAATTGAATTGATAAAAACTTTTCATATATGTCACTTCAATTTTATACAAAGTACCTTTCGCAGCAAAGTACACAAAATCCTTCATTGAATTTACCTGAAACTGCGTACATTGTTTATTGTAAATCAGAGGCCGCCATCTTGAAACGGAAGTGAATAAGAAAACGTTTTACACATACGTCGTTCGGGATTTATACAACGTAACTTCGTACCAAATTCAAAACCCCCGCAGGGGTGAGACTAGCTGCACCTATTGAGAGGATTCCTCGCGGTACCCGAGTCTAACACACATTTACACCTACAACACTTCACTTACGACTTTAAACACTTACATTTACACTATACACTCACACTTACATTTAGGGTGGCAATATAGGGTGGCAATATAGCCTTAATGTGCTTTATCAATATGCTTTTTTTAATAAAAAAAAAATCAAAGCTATCAGTCCGTGCGTTTGGCCAAGACTACGTAATAGACACACAAACCAAATACAGAACGTTCTACTTGAAACAGAAACCACGCTTCGCTCGTCAATTTTATATATATTAGTAGCTGCATGCAGTAGGGTGATTTTAAAAAGAGCAGTGATCACTTAGGCCGATTTCCCTTTGATTTAGGCAAATTATATCAGTTTAATAGTTTTCTTTAAGATCTTTTTCAATTGAAACTGATGTTACCTACAAGCAGTGCTATAATTAATTTTAATAGGTCTAACGTACACACGAAATATTTCGTTATACTGCAATTGGATCCCAAACGCATTATATTACACTCCAATTATTTACTTTCGCTATAATACCACTTGTAAAGCTCCTTTTATTACCTTTAAAAGGTTCCAATTCTGAGAAAATTGCTTTCCAAGAGGCTTTCAGATACGAAAGTAAACTCTTTTAATTGAACTGGGGGATTTTAAAATGTTGTAAAAAAGACTATATTAGGGGAAAATAATTAGAAAATAATTAGAAAATAATTTAATAGATGAGTACTTAATTATAATATTATTCACTGGAAATTTGTTTTTGACCAGTCTCTGTTTTAAAGGATTTGACACATATTCGGCCAGACGAATTTACCCAGAATAAATCCCGTATAAATGTGCGTATAAGAATTCCCCCATGCACTTCCGTTTCAATATAGCCGCCTCTGATTTAACCATGAAAAATGTACGCAATTTGACAAAAAGCATTTACCGATTATTTCTGAAAAGTACTTTTATACAAAATCCCGAACGGCGTATGTTTAAGATTTTTTCCACTCACGTCCATGTTAAGATGAACCGCCTATGGTTTAACGGTGTTGCTGACCGTTTTTTGTAATACTGGCTGAACGGGCAAGAATTTTGATAATTTTGACAGGTCATTAAGACAGAGCGTACAATTTCCATTTAAGTCCAGTAATAAATGTTCTAAATATTACGGTTACCGGTTACATTGGCTGAAAAGGTTACGAGTGCTGTTATGGAGCGGTGGTTAAGCAATTTCTTAAGAATATACTGTTATGTAAACTATTAGTACATTGTGTATTATTTTGCTTAATAAACTCCAAAGATTATTTAAATCTGTTAATTGTAAAATCCCTTTCCAGCATAATTAATTAATGGTTTAGTTGTATCTTTTATTATTTTTCTGGTGTATATAAGCCTACAATCCGCTTGTTTCTCTTTGTTACTTTTTTTTACTTTATTACACTTTGTTACTTTATTACGCTTTGCAATGTTATTATACTTTATTGGTTAATACACACTTTGTATCTATATTACACTTCACTACTTTATTACACTTTTTAAATTTTTTTTGTAACTTTATTACACTTTTCTACTTTATTACATTTTGTTACTTTATTATAGTTTGTTAATTTATTGTCACTTCTTTGCCTTATTACGATTTGTTACATTATTACACTTTGTTACTTTATCGTACTTTGTAACTTTTTTTTTACTTTATTACACTTCATTACTTTAAAAGTTTGATATATATTTTATCTGTCAATTTATCTATTTATTTACTAACGTGTAATATTTCTTTCATAAAACTTTTATCTTGATTTTTTTAATATCTTTATTTTCTCTTATTTACTTTAACGATGAATTTCATAAAGTCTTTAATAAATGCTTTTAACGTTTTCTCTTATTTTATTTCATACAAAACTAACACGCTTTAAAACGGGTTGTCAATTTTGTATTCAGAGCGTAAAGCTCGAAAGGACGCTTAATGTAAACTTGATTTAAAGAACACTACATGATTTAAAATACATGCAACGCTAGTTATGCGGCATACTTATTGAAATGAAAACACAAGTTCGAAGAAATAAAAGATTGCAAACAGTTGTATTGCTGTAAAGAAAGGTGGACAACAAATATACTGGGAAACATAAATTTTTAAAAATTAGAAAAAATAATAGGTTAACAAAAATCAACAGTTAGATGTTGCATTCCAAAATTTCAGATATATAAAAATAGGTAATAAAAACGACAGACCATAAATTTAGGTAATAAAAAAGCCTATGCACATACGTAGAACGATAGGAAGAAATGGGATGGAGCCTGATATATGTGGAGGAACGGGATTTAAGTATATCCTTGTAGGATGGGCAATAAGTAAATTGTTTTCTCAGGAATGCGCAGCGAAGAAAAACGAAGATACGCTGTTTTTTAAAGTACCTTTTAAACGCTATCGGTTTTGTTGAGACACCATCCGGCACTGAAACAGAAATATTCCTTATTACACTTTTGCAAATATAAAGTAAGATTGAGTCCCAAGCTATATACGTCAGAACTTTGTTCGGGCTTTCATCTCAAATATTCTTTGCAATCTTTCATCTCATACCTTACAAGATTAAATTTCATGAACGTTATATTGGAAACGATAAGTTTTTAATGTTCCCCTGTATGCTTTATCTATTCAGGTATGCGAGCTTTTGTAATACTTCTTCCGCATTCAAATAATAACTCTAATACTGGAGAGTTTTTAAACACTTCAACATTTCAAGTACTGATATTAAACTTTGGAAAATGATTCTATAAATAAACGATCAAAAGCATTACATAAAACTTCTCATATGTTGTTTGTCTTCTGAAAATATCCTGTAAAAAAAAGCTAGTGACAAAACATGAATCGATTCAATTTCTTAAAATCTATTCGTTAGATTTCAAATTTCGATCGTACGTGACTAATCAGATATGAAGTAATTGTGCCGTATTTGAAGTAAGAGAAAGTTACGGTTTGTGAATTGTTAAAAAAAACTGACAGCGTTTAAGGTTTATGTTTGCCTTTAAATAATTTTTTGTTTTAATTTTGATATGAATCTTCATATTGTTAGGAATTAAAAAAATGTTATTTTTAGTAATTAGTTTTAAACATTGCAATAAGGTCACAGCCGAAGAATGAACAATATTCTTTGATGGTTCAGTGGTAGAACGCTCGCCTGCCACGGGTACGTTTCCCGGTCGATGCACCATTTTTTAGAGGTCTCTCCTAACTCGGTCCTCTAAAGAATTAAGTATCGGTAGTTCAAAAAAACCCTTCAATATATTTAATTACAATATATTACTTTTATCTTATCTCGGTTACAAGTACAATTGATAACAACTCCACGAATGAACACTATTGTATTATTCTATCAAATGTTCTCCTGAAATATGTCCCAATGTATTTAAAACCAAAGAGTGAAAAGGGGAAGAAGTGTTCGCAAAATGTGTCTACTTACATTGGTTGCCAATATGTCGTATCCCCGCACCGGCTGGCTGGAATGTTCTCCTGTAGTGCTTCCTGACATACCGCCCTTCGGTCTCCCTGGTCCCCTCAGAATCGACTGTCCCCGACCTACTTCTTCCCCAAGCTTTTATTTAAAGCTTTTATTTAAACTCTTGTTCTACATACCTTGTTGTTTATTGCAACAGGCAGTATGTCAGTAGTTTCGTAATTTTTCTGTGTCTTTGTCTATAGTGTTCATTCTTGGGGTTGTTATAACTGTACTTGTATCCGTGATAAGATAAGAGTAATGAAATGTAATTAAATGTATTGAAGGGTTTTTTTGAACTAACGATAGTTAATTCTTTAGAGGACACGAGTTAGAAGAGATCCAGAACCCGTAACAATATATGACAAGATATGAGCGAAATCCATTTTTATTTAGCTAAAATAATGTTTAACAGATTAGCCCCTAAAACTGTTTATGCTTACAAAATCAAATCAAATAATAGTCTAGCCTGCACGGCACACAGAATGTTCGCAAATCCAAGCAGAATACGTATTGATCAAAACAGATAGGCTCAACTTTCAGCTCTATTTGTAGACACTCTTCAAATTGAAATATCACTTTACAAAGGAAGAAATATGTAATAATAACGACACGCTGCTGTCTCGCTGACGTGATAGAATCGAATTTCCAAAAGCATTTTCTTCACTTTAGCACTTTTTGAAATTCTGATTTCACCATCAGTCAGCTTTTTAAAATTGGCATATATTGAGATTTCAAAAATTTACTTTGAATAGTCGAGAACGAACACTGGAAGCCGTCAAGAAAATTCCTTTACTTTAACTTCTTATGAAAATTCAAAAGCTTATTTATGAGGTTTTTAACGCTGATTACGAAACGTGAAATCAAATTTCTAAAAAAGGCAAAGGCTAAAAAGTTACGAATTTTTTAATTATTTGAAATTTCCGCCATTTTGAAACTCTTAAACAAATGTTTTTGTTTTTTTTTTTTTGTTGAAGAACTTGTCAAAACAGTTACCATAATTGATATTCGTACAACGTTTGAATCAAATCGAACCAAAACTGTAAAACTGTGGAAGTGAGCTTATTAAAACACACACACACACACACACATATATATATATATATATAAACAACCCTTAAAAATGCTATTTCTTATGTGTGCTAAATTCAAGGTCCTAGGGTAGAGTCTTATCATTTACTTTCTATGTAAACAATTCAGAACCATTTTTTATGAAATTTTACATTAGTTTTCAACAGATTACAGATTTATATAGCCCGTTAACAAATCAAATATATTAAAACAGAAACACAGTAATTAAAAATCAATTAATAAACTAAATGCATTTATGATAAAACAAATCATTGGTTATTAAGTTGTTTTTTTTAAAAAAGTAGAGCAATGTTGACATGTGTTTGTGTCACATTGGTGCAGTTAAATAAACTAGGTTAGTTAGTGCTTCTATACTCACGGGTGACATTAACTTGTACAACGTGCAAAGTAAATATTTAATGAGTACCTAAACATGACAGCGTTACGGCAATGAAATGAGTCACGCTGCACGGCTAAAGTATTCCAAACTAAAACTTCCTAAATAACTTCATCATTACAGCAAATAGAAAATGTAATTAACGTATCCATTATAATAAACCGAAAACAGCTGTTATCTTTGTCTTTTCATGGCCAAGTAGCGTGAACATCGCACCACCTGATTCCAACAAAATCAGCATTGTAATTTCCGCAGTTTTCATGCTGCTTCAACATTCATCATTTTCGTAAAAGTCTTTTCAATTTCAGAATCTGTGAAAAACATCTCTCCACTCATCAAAATCAAAACAGTACCATAAACATCTTTTATTTATTATTATAATACACATTATCACTCCGATCGGTTTTATACCACAAATAAGGAACTGCGTTATTCAAACTACATACATGGGGAATCTACAAGTTCGTCAGAACACCAGGGAACTTTCACGCCTCATATTTTTCGATTTTAATTCTGCAAGATAAAGTAACACCGACTTAAACCAATAAAACGTTTTTTAAACAAAATTTCAGAATCAGTTTAAAGTGTTCCAGCAAGATTGCAGCACAATGCAGACAAAAGTGACAGAAATAATTGGTGTGTACCAAAACAGCTGATTGCTAAAAACATTGTCGAAAGTAATATTTAAATTATTACTATATTCCAGACTTAAAAAGTTATGACCAAGCCTAGTTAACAGTAAATATTACAGCCTAATGTAATGTAAAATCCGGTTATGGTAGGTTTCATTTGTAAATATTTCAGTAAAGTAAAATGAATTCTAATTCAATCGTTAATTTTATGGCTTATAGAACGAATGTAGAAATCATTAAGAACAATTATGTTGAATAACCTAAATATAATGAATGCCATTGCTTTATTAACAGGTCATACAAGTACTAAGTATACAGCTGTAACAGAAGTTCATATTGACAAACACGTAGTAGGCCTATGTAGTTTTACAACGTTTTCTTAAAACGATCTGTACAGTAATATTAAAATTCAAGTGTATGAATTGAAGATTAGTAGATTGTATTATATTATTTATAGAATTCATGTTTTTAAATTTCAGTTACAGATAGCAATTTCATTTAAAAAATTATCACTATAACACTATTAAACTTCTTATTTTACATTGTTGCATATTATTACTTTATTTTCTTCATTATTTTCCCATCTGCGGTCTACTAGTAAATTTCACACTGTAAGAAGATTGTCTACGTTAAAAATTTGTTATGGGTTGAAGTGAAATTGTAAGACAATTTACTTAAATAAAACGATATTATGAGTTGAAAGTGTACACGTACTACGTTTTGGGTGCAGTAATAACGAAGGGCACCACATGTAACTCGCCCGGTAAATTATCCGTGTCCTTCTCGCGTGGGAATTATTTTACTCGCACAAAAACATTGAGCCCTACTTTGCCCGGTATTTATAGAATACTACTGTAAAGCAATGTCATAATCATTATTAAAATCTGCATAAGCAAGATTCTAAATTTTCAATTATCTGAAAAAATAAATTATATTATGTGTTAACGTTGACAATCAGTGTACAATAAAACAAGTTATGATTTTTTTCAGTGTTCAGAAGACAACACTTCGAACACGAATATTAAGAAAATAAATATATTTGTGAAGTTTGAAGCGCGCACGCACGCACACACACACACACACACACACACACACACACACACAAACTATTTTATTTCTTTAAACACCCCCTGTGCTTAGAGGACATGTAAAGTCCCGGGTTTGGCTATTACGTTCATGGTTTCCAATATTTAGTTTTCTAAGGGAAATTCGACAATAAATATTTTGACGACCTTAAACTTTGCATATTACATATTTTACATACTCCTGCATATTCCCTATATATATATATATATATATATATATATATATATATATATATATATATATATATATAAACGTTTGTTTTTTTACATAACGTCCACACTTTATGCCATTTAAACTAATGAGAACAAGGGATCATGAGAAAAAAGCAAGGGGAGTAACTGCGGCTTGAACTAAGAACCTTAAGGTGCGCAGATCAGAGACGCAGCAGACTGAGTGGTGCCTTAGCTACATCGTCTACCGAATCCCCCCTACAATGTATATCTATAACCTATATTTATTTTGCCTAAACAAACACAATCTGAATCGATTTAGATTATTTTCTCTCAGCTAAGGGTAGCGTTAATATGTGTGATTTTTTATAATTCAGGGTGGGCCCATCTTGTATTTGTTTTAACCTATATAATATATTAGCAGTTCGACAGCCTGTGTGCGTGGGGGTAGTGCGTTTGAAAAACCTTCTGTCTGCCTAAATAGAGACTTTAAACTTATCAGATGGGAACACAAAATGGATGTCCTCCTTTGTGATTTGTTTCAATCGTAGATAATGTCAAACCGAAAGATAAATGATTGTTTTACACAGTTGCCTATTTTCAGTCAGGCTTGATAACAGTGCAAGAAAAACTGTTCGAGTGATTTAGCTGTAAAACTTTATTAGTAACAGAGACAGCATGTTTATACATGCTAAACATATACGCTTGTATTTCATTATGAAAAGAGAAAATGTTATGAGAATCGCACGTGAAATATTTAAAGAACATAGGCCCCTACAGTATTACGAAATTACATTACATAAATAATCCTTTCACTTTTTTTAATAAAAGGAAATGTGGTATTTTTGATTTCAACATTACGTACGTAACATTTGTGTTTACTGAACTGATAATAATATTTTGAAAATACTTTCAAAAAAGTTTCAATTTAGTGATCATTTTATTTTCCAATAATTGTATTTTAAAAAATAAGGTAAATTTATGAGAAAACTTAAAACAGATTGAATCAAACAACTTACATTGGTTTTAATAATATTTCAGTTTCAACACTACATTTTACTATATACAGTCTAACTTGATTAGACAACTTCATTATAAGCGAATTTTCATTGTAAGCGAAATTAAACTATGGAATGGCACTTACCGTAAGACCTAGACCTGGGACCATAAAATGAGCATCGATCCTAACCACTAGATCACTTTTTGAGAGTCGTTAAAATTTATGTACATATATTATATTCCAGCCACATAGTAAACGGCCTGCGTGAGAATTTCTCACGCATGTAAGAGAATTCGCCTCCAACAGTCCAATGTCCCAGAGTCTGGCTATCTGAGTGTACAAACTGTTTAATGTTTACTTTATCAGCTGGGAACTAAAACTACTCAGAGATAGTGAAGACAGAAGTCAGAAAGACAGATAGTGAAACACAGTAGGACGGAGTTGTGGGGAGAGAGTGGGGAATCGACCTCTCACACTTACATTTTTTCTTTCTGTTTCACTGGTGTTTTAGCAGGCCGTTTTCTAAGCGGCTGAAATATACATACATATAGATACAAAACAATGTGTGCGCGCGCGCGCGCGCGTGTGTGTGTGTGTGTGTGTGTACGTTCATTATTTTAGTCCGGTTGTATTCATCTTTTGCACAAAAACCGTTTTTGATAATAGCTTGAACAAATTCGTTAACAAGGAAATTTTATTCAACAGTTTCAAAATGGCGGTCATTTAAAATCTTTAAAAATTCATAATTTTTTCGTTGTAAGTGTTTTTGAAATTATGATTTCATCATTCATCGTAATCAGCGTTAAAAACTGCATAAATGAGCATTTTGAAATATCTAGATTCGTTAAAGTGAAAACAAATGTTTCGGCTGTTTATTTTCGTATTTTCAATGTAACTTCAAAGTAGAAAATACTAATATATGCTGAGTATGACGGTGGAAAAAAACCAATATTTGCTTCTATAAAAACACAATAATCTACAAAATTTAATAGTTTGTTGCTTAACTACAAACATTCCTTTCAAATAATGTCGAATTGCATAAAAGTGCAGCGTATAAATCCGCCAGAATAGAAGCTAATACTGTTAACTGGTAATTAAATTTACGTACAACATAGTTTGTAGGCAAGTTATTCTATTCTGAATTAATAATACACAATTTCGGCATATGTTTTTACTGTGTAAGTTAAGTTGTATGTTGACAGCTAACAATGTCTAGTGTAAGAACAAAGTAAAACTTACAGCGCCTGATGTAACCACATCATTTGCTTTTCCTAAGAAACTTTCGCAATTAATTTACCTTAGAGACTGTATAGTTTAATAACCTACAACATTCGCTCCGTATAAAGACATACAACCTTGTCTGCTTTGCCGGTTAACCCCGCTTTCTGCGCCGACACTCGACTTGAAAACTTGCTTCTTAAATGAACGAGCGAAGTGAGGTCTCTGTTTAAATTTGTGTTTGTTTGTTTGTTATGCAGTTTTGGCCAAACTCATTTACCGATTGTTTTAAAAATTGATAAGAAGGTACCTAGTACAAAGCCCAAGTGAGCTATAAATTTTTCTCCATTTGCATTTTTTTCAAGAGGACGGCTTCTGATGTAAATATAAGGAATGAACGCAGTTTTGGACAAACGCATTGACTGATTGTTTCGAAATTTGGTAGGAAGATATCTTGTATAAATCCCTAATTATTTATTTATAAATTTCTTCTTTCCTTCCGTTTGAAGATGGCAGCCTATAATTTAAAGTTAAGTGTGTATGCAATTTTAATCAAACGCATTAGACGATTATTTTGAAATTTATAATCAAAACGATGTACGTATAAGACCTTTACCCATCAACTTCCGTTTCAAAATGGACCCTCTGATTTGAAGTAAAGTGTACGCAATTTTAGCCAAACGCATTAACCGATTATTTTGAAATTTGGTAGGAAGATATCTTGTATAAAGCCCAAAACACATACGTGTACGATTTTTCCCATTCAGTCTGTTTAAGATGGGCGGGCTCTGATTTAACGTTGAGTGTGTAGTTACTGGTTATTTCCTGTAATACTGGCTGAACGGCAAAACCTATCATAATTTTGACTACTTTAAGGAGAACGAGCTTGAAATTTCTAATAAAGTAACATATACTGCAAGATGTACTGTTCTTTGAGCTACTAGTTATGACATTAAGTTCAAAAGTTTGTTTAAATTTCCTTAAATAATTTTGTTTTCCATTTTGTAATTTCCTTAATTCTACTCGGCGGCGTTCATTCTCCTGTAGACGAGTTTTCCGTTCCTTTGTTGCGCGCCGTGGTGTTCTCGTTATTTTGTTTCCTTTGTTGCAAATAACGGTCACAGTTAACGAGATGTCGTATTCAGAACGCGTTCTGCTTCACTAGTGTAACGTCTCACGCAGACCTCGTTCTTTCCACGTTTTGTTGGATATTTCACTGAAAACGTTGGTATACGTCTCAAAACAACGAATTTGTTATTGTTGTTGACAAATTATGGAAAACGAGTTTGTTTCTCGCTCCGCCTTTATCGGTCATAAAGAGATAATAAATAGGAGTAAAAGTATCAACAAAAATAGTATCGATTTGAAATGGCAGCCATTTTAAAAGGTTAAACTGTCGAAGCAAATATATATAATTTTATAATATATATATTAGACGCACTCAAATAATGATTTGTGCGGAAATCTAGTGGCTAGGTGGTCGAAGTGGCTAAAGCACCGTCAGTCTGCTGTGTCTATGAACTTCATACCTTAAGGTTGTTGGTTCGTGACGCAGTTACTGCCATTACTTGTCTCTCACCGTTAACTCTGATCCCTCGTACTCAATAGACTAATTAGCATAAAGTATTGATGTTAAGCAAGAAACAAATCTTTATCGGTAGAATGATAACTGGCAGATTGTGTAAAACATTTTTCATATTTCGGAAATATTTTTTTCCAAAATTTACGCAGCTTACTGATTTTAATACAGTTATTTTCCCAATGTATGTACTTTAAGTAACCGAAAACAAAACACTAAAGTCAAAAGAGTTCACTTGAAATATTGTGATAGTAGTTTTGCATCTGAAATCAAGTCGAGGACGGATTAAATGGGCGACCGTCCCTCCACAGACAAAACAATAAAATAAAATAAAAAATGTAAAAGATCTTTTTTATTTCCTTAAAATGGAAGCATACGCGTAGTTTCGAGAAGAAAGCCAAGAAGGCATCGGATACCTTTGAGGGTATAAGGCGTGTGACATTATACTTATCTCATCTTTGTATATATGAAATTTTGTCCGTATTTCCACATGTACTTTTATGCATTTTGTAACGCTTATACTTTTGGTGAGGTTAACCAATTTACCCAATACATTTTATGTTGGTTCTCTCTTCTCTTCGTGTGTTAACTCCAACAGCGGAAAGATCTTTCTCGACCCTAAAATTAACCAGAATTTGGTTCAGGAACTGTTGTGAGCTTAACTGGACTTGCTTAGGGCTAATGAGGACGAGGGATCAGCGTTAACTGTAAGAGTAAAGCAACTGGAGTAACTGCGGCTAAATATAAAATTATATATATATATATATATATATATATATATATATATATATATATATATATATATATATTGAAAAAGGGATAAAAACAAAAAAGCATGTTTTCTTAAGTACAACTTTTGCTTCAAAATGAGTGTCACTGTAAATAATTGTGTTGAAAGAAATTAAATATTTTTTTAAATAACATTTATTACTTTCCTAATGTTTTTCTTTTGTCTGTTTAAGGTAACGTGGAACATGTAGTATCCCTAGGGATTTTTGATTTCTAAAATAGTTTAAGTTGCCAGCACTGGCATCGCCTTGATTCCCTGTAAACTCCTAAGGAGAGGGGACTGTTTAGTCAGCCTATTGACGTTGTGGAAAAAGTTTGTTTTTATGTGTGTACACTTTTCTTTGGGACATTGGATACGCCACGTTACCATTTACGTTATATTTTCATCATATTTGGAGAACTCTGTACGCTAACATTACACTTGATTATCAACTTTTTTGTAAAATTATTTTATTGTTTTGTGGTGTTTGAGACTTATAATAGAAGAAAATATCTTTGAAAAAAGTGATTTAATTAGAACAACACTTTTAGTGCCTTCAGAAACAGATGTTATAAATGTATTTGAAAGGTTTTCACAGCTAACTTTGACTTTATAGCTAATGTAGAAATATACTATACTAATTGATTTAATTCTTTAATCTTTATTCAATAAGTGAATTATAATTAGTTAGTATTGAGTTTTATGAGATTTAAAATATTTTCTTTATTTTATTGTAAAAACAAAAATATATGTTGTTTTTTGTCAGATATTTTTTTAATTTCGTATTTTTATCTTTTTATATTTCAAAACAAAATACATTTAAAAATGTAAAAAAAGTACAAACATACAAATATATTTGTTTAACCCAATATAATTTCAATTAAGTTAAAAATATTGTTTTCGTTTTCGGCTCTCCAGTACCCCTCGTTACCTTTAATGTAAGGACCTACATAACGTTAACTTTCCAGGGTTAATTCACGGGACTAGTTTATGTCGCCAAAACCTGTGAGCTGACAATTTTTCTGCTTTATGTTTTATCCCATATTAGGTTTTTTAACGTGCGATGACAACATACACCATACTGGATCACCATCTTTACTTCCCACTTGCTGATTTATACTCACATTAAAAATACCACTAATCTCGGTCGGGATCCGTACCAACAATCTTGTACAAAGCTAATGTGCTAACCACAACTCCACCAGTACCGGTATTTTACAAAATAAAAGTATGTATTATTGGGAAATTAAAGCTAATACAAACGCAACTTAAAGAATACTATTATTAAGAATATGTTAATGTACATTTCAATATTTTATCTTTTAATTTGCTCCTATTTGATAAATACTTATAAAATTGTGGTTCCTGTGTTAAAGTTATGTAAACGGAGCCAGATTTGCAAAAGTTTTAAAAACTAGAATCTAAAAATTCTAGACAGTTAAACGTTCAATTAAAAATTGACGCTTTAATGAAAGTGATTTTTCGTCTAAAATTGATTATATTTTTGAAATTATTTTATGCCTGTTTTATGACTCCAAACAGCATAACAGTGCTAGTTTTTAAGATATTATTTCAAAAACTTTCACCCCCCCCCCAGTGAGGCCTTCTTGTAAGTTGAATCATTCAACCAACAGCTACCTCCACAAAATTGCATTAATCCGTCAGTGAATCGAGTTGGAAAGAGTGAGCTCACCAAAGCACTGCTTGTAAACAAACTTGAACACCATTGTATTACCACTGTTGCTGTACTTCGCTTAAAACACCCAATTTGATCGGCGGCCTTATCTTCATACAGCGTTATTTACTTTAAAAGGTCGTACCGCTTAACTTGCAATGTTTACATTTAATTTTGACTTGCGAAATAACTTCCTAAGATGATGTGTTTATACAGTTAGGATATGCTTTGGCACGTCATCAGAGTTTACGGCGTAAATATTGTTAAAGTTTGCTTTAACTTATAAATTCCTGATAAATTTTATTTAAGTTGACTATTGGTAAGATCGCTTGCATACTGATCGCTAAGTTTAATGTCAATAAAAGATTTTATTACACTCTACGAAATGTATGCAAATTCTTGTAAACGTGGAAAAATCATGTTTTGTGATTTCGTTAGATTACCGAATTCACTGCGAGATCTCTGATTCAACTGGCCCAATTAACCATTTGGTTTGTGTGCTTTTTTAGGCAGATTTGGCCATAGGCATTGACCGTTTTGAAATTTGGTACAAAGATACCTTGTATAAAGCCCGAACGACTTATTGTTAGATTTTTCCCATTCACTTCCGTTTTAAGATGGTGGCCTCTAATTTACAATAACGAGTGTTTGTGCAGTTTTAGCCAAAGGCATTGACCGTTTGTTTTGAAGTTTCGGTACAAAGGTAACTTGTACAATTAACTGTGGCATTAACTTGTAAAATTAACAGTGAATTCTACTGTTCTTTTTGTTTATGTTTGAGTAAGTTTGTGCTATTTGGCAAGTTGTTCTAGTTTGCCAATTTCTTATTTTTGTAATTTTTTGTCATAAAGACAATAAAAATTAAAAAACATCGAACTTTCTCTCATCAACTACAACAATTTTCATCATATTTTATTTCTATTGGAAAATGAGCTACTCGAACAGCCATTATGGTAAAATTTAGACCCGGTAGCTTCAAATGACCGCCGTTTTGGACCTTTAAATCACTTTTTGAGTTATATATATATATATATATATATATATATATATGTATATATATACTCAAAAATATATGTATATATATACATATATTTGTGTGTGTGTGTGTGTGTGTGTGTGTGTGTGTGTGTGCGCGCGCGCGTGTGTGTGCGCCAATACGATTTCTAAGTAAGGTTTTCCCCCATTTAATTCCATTTAAAAATGGCGGCCTCTGATTTGCAATGACGAGTGTACGCAGTTTTAGCCATACGCATTAACTGAATGTTTTAAAATTTGGTGGGAAGATTTTTTGTAAAAGGCATAAATTATGTATGTGTAACATTTTTTATTTACTTTCGTTTCAAGGTAGCGGCCTTTGATTTAACGACGACGAGTTACGCAAATTGGCAAAAGCATTCACGGATTATTCACGGAATTTGTTAAGAAGGTACCTTGTATAAAGCCCGAAAAATGTATGTGTAAGATTTTTCCCCATTTACTTTCGTTTCAAGATGAAGGGCTCTGACTTAACGTGAAGAGTGTTGTTACTGGACATTTGCAGTAATATTGGCAAAACGGCAAAACCAACCATAATTTTTACTGCTTCACAGAGAAAAAGTACAAAATTTCTAATAAAGTTAATCAAATATTTTTTTTGTAAATATTACTGTTACTGATTTAAATTGTGGAAAAAGTTTGGAGCGCTGTCATGAAGCGTTCTATGATTAATTAAGAGTGTACTGGGTATCCGTCAGTTTATGTTTGAGTAAGTTTGTGCTATTTGGCAAGTTGTTCTAGTTTGCTAATTCCTTATTTTTGTAATTTTTTATCATAAATACAATAAAAATTAAAAAACATCGAACTTTCCCTCATCAACTACAACAAGTTTCATCATATTTTATTTCTATTGGAAAATGAGATACTCGAACAGCCATTATGGTAAAATTTAGACCCGGTAGCTTCAAATGACGACCGTTAAGGACCTTTAAATCACATTTTGAATTGTATATATATATATATATATATATATATATATATATTGTGTGTGTTTTTTGTAAAGCTTACGTTTGCAATTTTAGTAGCATTTTATTCAAACTTGGCACACAAACATGTGTGATAATACCCGTAACAATTCCATTAACCAGCAAAATTCGTGTCACAGTTTCAAAATGATGGTCAATTCAAGTTTTTGAAAATTCGTTACTTGTTCACAATTTTAATCAGTTTTAAGACTGCAGAAATCGTAATCTGTTTAAATTTAAGAAATGTAATTTGAATACAATCAAGATTAATTTTGTGTATTCAATGCAATTTTGAAAGTTTTAAATGCTTATTAATGCAAATTTTAATTCTGTTTATAATGTGAAAATCAGAAATTCTAAAGAAAATTGTAAGGTGATAAATTATTTTTGTAAATTCGTTTCTATCACGTCGGTGAGACAGTTACTAATTATGACTATTAAAATTTAGTACTAATCAAATTATTTCGATTGCAAGTTTTTAAAAAATCTAAAATTCGGGACTACTGACAACAATCATAAATGAGGTGTAACTTCTCAAAATATATTTTTCTTCAAACGCTCATTTACGGCGATCCGTTACGTCATTGCATTAAGTTTGTAATAAAGAGAAATTACATTTAGAAAGTGAATCGTTATAACTAAACCCTTACCGTCGTCACAGTATACCTGAACTGAAAATTTTGATTGTCAAAATTACTACACACATTTGAGTTAGACGTTTTTACGTCGAATAAAAAAACTGATGAAAATTGTTTCATAATAATTGTATTAGAAAGTCAGTCAGGATGTTTTCATAACTTTAAGAATTAAATGTTTTTTGAAAACTGTACACCCTTTCTAAAATAATTTAAATGTACAGAAATGTTCGGACCTGTTTATGCACTACCGTAACCAAAAAATTTAATAATTAATAAAACTATGTTATTATTAACTTACTTACGTATATAACGCTTGTTGTCAGATATCAAATGATGTCTAATATTGCCGAACGGAAAATTGCTGCTTTATTCAAGATCTTTAATCAGGAACTGTTCGAAGGACACTTGAAGGATATCCGAAAGCAAATTTATTAATTAAATTAGTTATATTATGCGTTTATTTTGTTGGATATAAGTTTCAAAAGTTGTTAATATTCCTTTAATTTACTGTAAAATTAATGGCGGGTGGGACGGTAGACTGACGGACGGATAAACAGACAGAAAGACGGAGGACGGACGGACAGATGGGATGGTTGGATGGGATGGACGGATGGGATGAATGGGTGGGCGGACGGACAGACAGGTAGACAGACAGACATACATAGACGAACTGACATACGGACGGAAAAACGGACAAAGAACAGACAGACGGACATACGGACGGTGGATGGACAGACAGACAGATAGAAAGATAAAATGTGCATGTATTCCAATGCAATGTTGTTTCAAAATTTCAAATTAATTTGTGAAGAATTTTCGTAGGTTTAAGATTTTAAACATACCAACATTTATACTTTTATTTATATAGATTAGTTACATCCTATTTTGAGTGGCGTTTATCTTCATCTGTCTATCATCTATCCATTTATCTTCATCTATCTTCATATGTGACTGAAACTGTAGTAAACCCTGACAGGTATAACAACCCATATTTTCCATTTAATACTGTTGTTTGTACACTTTACTTTTAACTGTTATTCAAAACAAATATATCTAACCTAAAACTGAGAATACCTTGTACTTCTAAAATAATACTTTGAACAGTCTAAGAGTATTTTCGTCGACAAACTTCTGTTGAAATAATTATAAAGTGATGAATTTCTGTAGAACACGACTGATCGTAAATTTATCAAATAACTGTAACTTGACCAAAATGTAGGACGTACAGTCAGTTTCATAAGTGATATACAAGTAGGTAAAGCACTCAATCACTATTGACATAATATTTTGTAAAGGGTTGTCACATCAATCATCCAATGAAAATGATGACCTCGCGCAAAATATGTCTGAGTTTCAAAGCACTGACATAGACATACAATTAATCTTTCATGGATAAATACACCTGTGCTATTGGTAGGACCATCATGTTAAGGCACGTACGATTTTATTGAAACTCGGCGCAAAAACGTAGATTTAAAAAGGTCGTTACCCACAAAATCCGTTTAACAGTTTCAAAATGGCAGATATTTCAAACGTTATAAAGAAAAACCATAATATTTTCGTCCTTAATGTTTTTTTAATGTTATTTTAACAATCGTAACAGCATGAATTAGCATTTCTAATTTTTTTTAAAATATGTTGGAATTAAGGAATTTAATTTAACAGCGGTCAGGGTTCATTTTCATAATTTCAACATATTTTTCATACGCTAAGCATTCCGTCCGGTTTTCGTATCAAAAATAAGGACCTTCGTTATAGAAACTATATACATGGGGTGCCTACAGGTTTTTCAAAACACCAGGCAACTCTCACGCCTCAACTTTTCCATTCTTAGGTATTACAATAAAATAAAACCGACTTAAAACCGATAAACGTTTTGTAAACAAAAATTCCAGTAGCAGTATACAGTGACCTCATGGGAATTCATTAGAAAGCATACTCGTTTATAGTTGGTTCGCAGTGCTCGCGTGTCTCGGGTCCAGGCGAGCCACCTACCATTACTGCCGGCGCACCACCTCGCATCTGCCGTACACAGTACCTTCATCCTGATTCTTTCTTTGATTTTAACAACGGATTTCTGAGAAATTACTGTTCCAGCTATAATTTCGACTATAAATACAGGTCAAAAGTAGTTGTTCGGCAGAACATCGAGGAGGACTACCTTCCACAGAACTACACGGTAGCCTACCAATACCTGGAAGAACTCTACAAGAAGCCACGACTTGCTCTGGAGAAAATAGGAGAAATCTGGCCAACTTTTAAGGAAGACACGAACGTTTTTCTCTTCATTCCAAACAGTGCCTCGGCCGACCCGGTAAACTCCCGGCTACAAAAGGAGTAATTGAAAGCAGTAACAAAAGTGTATTATATTCTTGTATTAATACTGTTGTTTTTACAGGGTGAATGCAATTTTATATAAATTCAAATTAGGTTTTCGTAAATTTTGAGGATACCCAACCAAAAGGTTGGGTTTTATCAAGTAAACAAAATAAGGAACACAGTTTCGGCTAAAAGGCAATTACAAGGATTCTCATCTCGAAACTTTCGAGAGAGATTGATGGGACGTTAACCTAAATGTAGATTGATTGATCACTATCTCTGTTTTACATATCCTTATGGAAATATCGTAAAAAGTTATTTGCATACATTCCGTAAACAGTGTTTCCCGCACAACTCTATATGTAAATAGTTAAATCCAGTTTCTATTTAAACAAGCAAGATATTTTGACAACCGCTTTGCTGCTGTAAATATTTGCGTTGCCCTCGAAAAGTACAAAAGTTTTATTAAAACCGCCGAGCTACTAGTGACTAGCGTGTTTCTCGTCTTTAATTACACACGAGTAAACACGGAACAGCGACGAGAGTTTCCTTTAAAAATAATCACGACGGGACACAGGATGCACTATTTACTGTAAAGTAATTATCTATGTTTTAAGAACATGGAACACGGCAAAATTTACTTCGCAAACAGTATAGTGATGTCGATTCCCATAGTCAAAATATTAATAGGTAACCAGAGTTATAATTATGCATAAATCCCAGCACATATAACATAATATAATGTCATAAAATAGGAATTTTACGTCTTTGTGTGTGTGTGTGTGTGTGTGTGTGTGTGTGTGTGTGTGTGTGCGCGCGCGCGTGCGTGCGTGCGTGCTTGCGTGTGTAACACGATAGCGTTCGAAATTTCGACGCTAAAAGAGTTTCGAAATCTTAAAAAATCTACACTTTTTTATCTGAAATGTTTTTGAAAATCTAATTTAATCATCTTAATCCGATTTCAAATCTGCACAAAAAGTTTAGAATGAAGTAGTATTGTCTTTACAATCAGTCAATACAAAAATTTGAAAATGGTCGTATTTTAGTAACTATTTATTTATTGTTTTTAAATTTAATACAACATTTGTTTCCATCATGTTAGGAATACGTGTCGCAATTATTATTTAAACAAGTCATTTCAAATATGATAATTTTTTTATTATGAATTGGATGGAAAGAAATGATTTAGTATTAAAATAATAATATTAATTATTGAAGTTTAAATTTTCAATGGCCATCCATGTTTACTTTGCGAATGATCTATTTATGTGCAAATTTGTGTAATATTATTATTACGTAATATTACGTAATTTGTGTAATATTATTAAACGTTTAATATCATTTGACTTGTTGTTAACATTATTATCAGCTGATAGATTATTTAAGTAGAAATGTTGATAGAAGTTGACAATTTAAAATTAATATTGAGTTTAAAGTAAGGAAACTATGGTTGTTAAATATTTGCACAGATTGGTGTGGTAATTAATCAGAAACGTAAGTGATTAAGAAAGTTCATCTACTGAGCAAATTAAGCGGTAAGCCTGAATGTGTTTGTCGAGAAATGTCTTGACACCTCAAACCACCAGAACACCTGAACTGCAAACTATATTAATATAAAACTTCAAATATGGTAGTTTAATTTTTGAAGTGAATAACTTTTTTACGCCCGGTACGTCAAATTTTGTGGTGAAGTGAAATCGTATTGCGAGTAACGGAAGGAAACGGCGTGGAATTCATATAACAGCTGATGGCTGAAACAGCTGGTTATCACAGAGAGTAATATACGTAATTCCAAATCAAGCGATTTGACCATAGATAGACTATTCTCGTTCGAATACCGAAAGACGAGAATGGAACAAATATTATATGAAATAATGGTAGAATTGAAAGTTTAAAATGTTAAACGAAAAAATTAAAGAAAAATTATTATTTATAAATTGTGGTAACAATAATAGAAACTATAATTATATATAAGTGTTGATGAACTCTAGGTAACAGATATAATTTTTAGGTTATAAAAGTTAATTTCACGTTGTGAAGAGGGTTTGTATCGATTTTAGAAAGTTAAAAAAATTAATAAAAGTTCGAAAAGAAGACCGAATGTAACATTAAATGACGAAGGCAAATATTTGCTTCTAAAGTGCGTACCAATTTTGTTTTTAAACTTGTACAATTATAACTTATTTCGTAAAATGATTATTGGATTTAAAATATGTGTTTATATTTTATTTTTCTAAACATTCGTCCTTTACTTTGGATACTTTCTTCAGAGACAATAATTTTGTGAAAAACAATTACACAATCTTTCTCACATTTTATGACGTTTCCAAAAAAAGGAAACGTATAGACAAAAAAAACTGGAAAAACAGCCTTATTTCTCATACATTTTAGCATATATTTCGCTAAAACATATGAAGATTCATAATTAAAGTTAATGTGTCTTCCGGAAATGAGAATATATTGAAAAGTTAAATATAATTTGATTATATTTTGTCTACATATTCTCGAAAGTTAAATTTCCAAATATGCTACAACGAATTGAGCTGTTGATCCGACGAATCGGTTTTCCGGTCTTTTTTCTAAAGCTCATGCACCGGATTTTTTGACAAGATTGACAAACACCTGTTAATTTCTGTTAATTTTCAAGAGTTCCTGACGAAAACTAGCTTTAAAATACACAATTTTAAAAAATAAAAGTTATTAATAAACTGCAATTACTTTACAACCAAATCTCACCAAAACCGTTCAATTGGTTTGGTATCCACTCTTGTACTCATTCGCATTGTGACACATACATTTAAGTTAAAACCTATTTAATAAACTGTTGGACTAGAAAAAATATATTCATTAAAATCGCGAAATCGATTTTGAAGTAAAAACTTTTAAGGTTGTGCTTGACAAAACCTGTGAATAAACACGCTTGATTCCGTAACACATACCTCAATGTATTATAACTGTTCTTTTATATATGTAGACTTCAAGTGATTACTTCTAAACAGCTGATTTCGAACAGCAGCTATTGCTTCAATACCATTTGAATTAAGGTTATGTTTATGTTTATTGTTAATTTTAAAAATGCGTATTTTCTAAATTTGTGTAGTTAAATTATTTAATGAATATGACCAATTTTTACTTCTGTCAGCATTACCCAGTGCCACAAAAAATTGCTATGATTTTTTTTGTACTAATTACAATAATTTCTTTAAACTAAAAATATTACACAAAAGAATTTTGGCATTGAATATAAACGGACTAGAAGTACAGTCACCATTATAAAAGTGTGCTCGATATTAACGGCTAAAGTCTAAGTGATTGGACTATCAGCCGTTATTGTAAAGATAGAGGATGCAAGCTGTAAAGATACAGTAGACGTTTGAGAAAATAGACAGTACTATTGTCTAACTGCAGTTGAACACTCTGACGCAAGGTGCACCAGCATACCTCTTTCATATGGGTTATCATTCTAAAACGTTATTATATAATTATTTTAATAAATCATTAGTATAATTGAAATAAAGACGCCTACAAAAAAGGTGGTATAATTTAATTGTGAGTTTACAAATTAATTGTTACTCACGTTAAACAGTATTAACGCCCTTACAAGCACAGTGAACTTGAAGTAACCTAATGAAGAAACACTTTCACCTTGAGAGAACATCAAAGGCCTAACAGCACATTTGTTTAGTTGTGTAAACGTTGTCAGATAATTTAACTTGGCGTTACCACAACAATTTGTTTGGCTTAACGTTCTAAGGGAGTTTACTTTAAACGTAGCGCTATTTGAAGATAAAACCGGTAGTGAACTTATAAATATGTACTTACCGATTTTACTTTATAATTCGATAACCTATTAATAAATCTATGCTTAAAATAAAACTATAAAAAGTAGCAATAAACAAAAACTAAAGCCCAAATAAATGAAGGCCTACATTGAGAATAATAAAAACTCACTGTGTAAAAGAACTATGAAATTAAAATCTTTAAAAAATATTAAACTTTTTTGTGGTTTTGACTTTTTACGTGTCTGCTGCCAGTTAATTTTTTTTTGTGAACATTATATTAGATTAGATACTAGAGGAAGAGAAGTACAACCTCAGGCACTGTGATCGATGCAACTAAACCTCTTACAAATACCCAGTTCAGACCCACTGACCAACTCTGCTGAAGATTTCTAAGGTCTTGAAAACCAAAGACCTCTAGTCTCCTACTAGCAAGAGTCTCTCAATCATGAAGTATGTGATCTGTTGCTTCCTCTTCCTTTCTGCACAAACTACACATGGTTTTTCCATGGTACATACCTATCCTGTTCATGTGCACTCTCACACCACAGTGCCCTGAACTGAGCCTCCTGAGTTGTGCTTTGACCAGGGCAACTGCTGCCCCTCTGAGTGCTCCAAAAGGAGCGTTGCTTAAGAGACGTTTACTACAGGAATACCCGTGAAGGTTATCCCATCTTAGTTGGTGTTGTAGTAATCGACCGATTAATATCAAACCTGGCCAACAATAGAGAAATCCCTAAAGCCGGCTCAGGTCTGATAAACTCAGGTGCCATAAATAAATTATCCTATGCCCCGGAATCCAGCGAAGAGTTACCTGGTTGTCCAGAGACAGGGCGTCGAGATTCTTCCAACACTCCCAGATCAGCTTGGACTGAATTATAGGACCCGCAAGTGCTTTTATTGCTGCCTGACTATCAGTATGACTATGAATGCGTGCCTTTTTGATTCCTCGATTCAATTTCTCCCGAACGATTTTTGTGAATATAATCGAAAGTGACAAAAATGTATGTAATATATTTTCACCATTTATTTTTAAATAGGTATCAAGTAGAAATTTTCGGAGATGGAACTACCTGTTCTTTTAGTCAGCTACTAAACAAAGAAAGTCTTAGCACATTTTGAACAATTTATTTCACTTAATACACAACAATTAAATAATATTTAGTTTTTACTACTAACAAATCGCGCACGCAGCTGACTCGCTGCTGTGATGGAAGCATAACATATACTGTATATACACATATATTTTAACGACCCCTCAAAGAGTGGTCTGTTGTCACTTATTTCATGATCCTGGGCTTAGGTCTTACTATGAATGCCGCTCTAATAGCTCATTTTCCAATGGAAATTTGCTAATTAAAAATTTAATACGAAATAAACTATTGAATTATTTGTAAATTTATTGACGGTAAGTTGTTTAACGTTCGTGAAGCAGTTAAGTCTCGATAAATAACAGAACATTTTGTCAGAGCGTAGCGTGCGACACGTAAACACAGACCCGGCACGCCTTCAACGCCATCTGCTGCTGATAACGGCAAACACTAATCTTACAAATCTACTGACTGATGACCAAGCACGGTAGTTTCTACAGTTTTGATACGGTCTTGTTTCGAATTTGGTAAAACGAAAATGTTTAATTGAGAATCGAAAAAACAAAACTAAACAAACTTTACAGGAATACAAGGTTAGTTCTTTAAAAAATATTAGGCCTACAATTTCTTATTTGCAACTTTTTAATCAAACATACGATTCTGCAGAAGAATAATGTAGGAACGATTTTTGAACTCGAGGTACGTACGATCAGGAAGAAGACAAAGAGATTTGGTAGTGAAGTGCTGTTCTGAGGTTACAGAAAAAGAACAGGAAGTTTTCTGGCGGATTAAGGTAGTGTTCGAGGATGTTCGATATGTGCTGAGAGAGAACCGAGGCGCGTGTTATTTCTAAAAGGCATAAAAGAGCAAAAGAAATATCCACTGCACGCTGATGTCACATTAACGTCATAGGAATTTTCCAAAAATTAGCAATACTTTACCAAAATATTTATCATACACTTCAATAGGCTATAGCAATCAGACGAAATCATTTTTTCAAGAAAGAATTGATTTTTTAAGATTTAGAATTACCGTCATTTTGAATTTCTCTGAAAACGCATCTTTTTTAATTTCAAATTTGGTATAATATGTTCAGTTATGAATAATCAGAAACTAGTGAACCAGCACCACCTTTCGGAGTTAATGAGAAAAAACTAATAATATACAGTTAAGTACAGGAAGAAGGTATTTTAAACCAATGCCATTCATTATATTCAGATTATTTAATGCCTTACTTTGTTCTACTTTCGTATATAAAACTATAAACTATAAAATTAATGATTCAATTCTAACATTGTACCTTATTCAAATATTTACAAGCGAAACCTACTATAAACCGGATTTTACATTGCGTATCTAAATTAGGCTACTGTTTACCAACATCAAATTATTTTATTTCTTAACACTTCCTTTAACACCAACAATTATTTTGTTTTAGCAATCAGTTGTTTTGTTATACACGCAATTATTCCTGTCAACTAAGCCTGCATTGTGCTGCATTCTTGCGGGAATACATTACACTGAAATTTTATTTATAGACTTTTTATCGGCTTTAAGTCGGTTTTATTTCATTGTAAAACCTTAAAATGGACACATATGAGGCGCGATAGTTCCCTGGTGTTCTAACGAACCTGTAGGTACCCCGTGTATGTAGTTTCAATAACGCAGGTCCTTATTTTTGGTACAAAACTGACATCAATGTTTATTTAAATAACATATGAAATATTTTATAACCCATTTTTGAGAAAATAATTCCATTTTACTTTTTTCATTTGCTTTATAATTGTATTTAATTGAATGTGAAACAGTTTGTGCATTGTTGTGATACTTATAATTCCCCTTGAAACTGTTTAAAACTAACTTTATTAACCATTAAGTCAACGCTTTTATGCTTCCCGCTTATACGAGTGCACAGAGTTCCAGAATATAAACGGACGCAATCTCTATTTATAAGTTTGAGGTATGAAATGAAGCGAACATCAAACTTGGAATGTGGATCGCAGAACTGGGAACTGCCATATCGCGGAGCGGGCACTTCTCCCTTCCACTAAACAAACTTTTCTGCTGACGTTACCAACAAAAATGATGTTTATCTTGAGTTCAAAAAATAAGGAAATAATCCATCCTGGTATATTTTCCTTGAGGAAAGAGCTTTTGTCTGTAATAAACCAGAAAACATTGAATGAAGTTATTTCTGTTCCACTGTTTCCGTTGTTAAAGTACGTCACAAGATTTTATAATAGTTTTATATTCGCCTGGTATTTTATTTTGCCATCGTACGAAGTATATAAAAGATATTTTGATGGATCTCAGCTCCTTTGAATTCAAATACGAGTAAATGGTTTTTATTTGCTATCATTCTGTTTTTGTTCTCTCATAGCTAAAGAATAAACTAATCAGCCGATCTCAATGAAAATCGTCTCGTGTACAACTGATTTGCCTTTCTTTACTTTCAAAAATAATAATTTTTAGCTTTTTTATCAAATAAATCTGATTTTCAAAAAAAAAATGTTTGTCCAAAGTGTGGTTAGGTTCTTCTTCAGGGGCTCACACATTGTAAGTACCGGTTTGGATATCCCGAGGTGCTGAACCTTTCATCACCTTTCTTCGTCGATCTGCTTTTCGGTAAAATTCTTCCATACCCACATAGGATGTTGCTTAAGTATGCGGAATCTGAATACCAAGCTACTGCTAGATTTAGTCTAGCCTTACCTATACACACGGGGCTCCCTAGTTACTTGTGGAGGGATTTGGATGGCGGAAAATAGATCCTTAAAGCCCGGAAAACTTTGTGAAACCGATAAAAGTAGATAAGTGAAAATAGAATGGAAGGAGAGAAAACTGGCAATAAATCGCAACAGGGTGTAGAAACGTTAAGAGACTTACTGAAAGAAGTGATAGATGGGGTGAACCACTTAAAATCAGTAAGTAGATGTATAAACGTCTATCGCGATCGCACTGCTAAAGTGACTGTGATCTGCGATGAAATGAACAGAATATGAATGTACCACGAAGAAACCTTCAGTTATGCAGAAGCAAAGAGAGATGGCTTTCAGGACCAGGAGAACCTTCAGCACAGTGAATGAGTGGACCGCTAAAACTCACTGAAGGCACCAGTCTACTGAACCTGCCTACAGAATCTATATAGATTCTGTATTCATTGACTGAACTAGAATACAAGAAGTTTGATTGCGGTGCCAGGACCACCAAAATTTATTACCTCCAAAACATTAATCTAATCCAATCTAACATAAGTTTTATTTGCAATCCTTTCGTCATACTGTCAAACACTTTAAAAAAATTTAAGAAATACATCGAGATAATTAATAAGCCACAGAACCGAGGCTTTGAATTGAGCATCATCCAACCTCTCAATAAGTTTTTGAGAAATAGTTAAAATATGTTACCGTTATAACATACTTTACATAACATACCGTTACACACACACACACACACACACACACACACACACATATATATATATATATATATATGTAAGGGTTTTGGGGGGTGTCGATATGGCTAAAACACCGGTCAGTTTGCTGCCTCTCTGAACTGCGCACCTTAAGGTTCTTAGTTCGAGTCGCAGTTACTCTCGTTGCTTTACGCTTATTGGTAACGCTGATCCCTCGTCCTCATTAGTCAAACTGGCATAAAGTATAAAATTTACTCCAAAAAAATGAGTATGTGTATGTGTGTGTGTGTGTGTGTGTGTGTGTGTGTGTGTGTGTGTGTGTGTGTGTGTGTGTGTGTGTGTGTGTGTGTGTGTGTGTGTGTGTGTGTGTGTGTGTGTGTGTGTGTGTGTGTGTGTGTGTGTGTGTGTGTGTGTGTGTGTGTTTGTGCGCGCGCGCGTGTGTGTATATGTGTACGTGCGTGCGCGCGCGTGTGTGTTTAGCACGCCTACTTTCACAATTTTGCTCTGATTAGATTCAAACTTGGTAATAAAATTGATTATTATATTTACTTGGACTAATTCCCTAAGCAGCAATATTCTTTCAACAATTGCAAAATGTCTAATATTTCAAATGTTTGAAAATTCCATATCTTTTTTCTTTTACATTTTTTTATGAATAATTTTTAATCTTCATGATCAGTGTTAAGATCTGCATAAATTAGCGTTTTAAATCTTCAAAATCCGTTGAAATTGGAATTTTTTTGACGCGGTCAGGGTTCATTTTCGCATTTTCAAAGCAACATGAAAGTTTAAAATGCTAATATATGCGTATTCTAATACTGTTCATGACGGTGAAGTAAGAATTTCAAATGGGTAAAATAAAAAAGAAACTTTTGGTAATTTGATTCTAAAACGTCAGCAGAACGGTTGCACGCTATATTATTTCAAATGTATAGCAATTCAAACGTCTATATTTTTTTTCGTGTATTAAAAGACATATAAGCATTATCAACATTAAAATAAATTATGTATCCGAATTTATGAAACACTCGCATCTGAGAAAAAAAATTATTTTTTTATTATTTAATTACTCATTATTTACACTTAAGTGTACTGTGTATATCGTGTTGTAACGTATTAATATTAAACTAACTAAACTGTTGATAATGACGGATTGAGGATCGAAATGCGCTCCAGTGATATACAGACAAAATAAAAAACCTTTGGACTGCAAAACATTATCAATATTTATGTTTGGGTCTCATTAGTTACATTTTATCAAAGTCGGTGTCAATGTCAATCATTATTATAAAGATTCTTTGAACAAAATCGTGCTGTAATAAAAAAAATGTCACTAATAGCTTAATTTTAATTTTGATTTAGCTGTAAAATTTATTAAACTATATAAACTGTTAAATTAATTATAATGCGAAACCAAAATTTATATTGATGTTATCTGTAACGGTTTGTCATGGCTAACTATTGTTCTAGCTGCGGTATGGAATGATGTATGATGCATCATCACAGCAGTGTCAAAACCTGCAACCATCAACTTAAACAATGGCCGACAACAATAGCGCCACTGTATAGCCAGGCTATCAGAGTGACGGCATTAAAAGTAACGATCACAACTGACAATAAAATATATTCTTTAATTTCTTGCATTTGTTGACCGAAAATTAAATTATGTTTGTCGTCCTTTCGCAGTTAATGGGACAAAACCGAATAATATACAACAATGTGCAGCAAGAAGTTAAACAGCATTATAATACCTCATTATAACTATGAAATATGACCTATGAAACAGATGAGAATCATAAATTTCCTTGTGAGTACATAAACGAAAGGGAAAAGACGTTAGGGCTTTATGAAATTGCAATAAGTAATTGAACTTAAAAAAAAACATGAGTTCTATAAATAAAATAATTCAAATAATACCACTGGCTGGTATTTAGTTATTACAATACACTAATCTTTAACTGAATACATTATTTAAGATTACTGTACATTTCTTCTTAAATAAAATCGTTGCAAAACCATTTCTTGTTATTATGAACGTCTCTTCAAGTAGACATTACTGTATATTTAATACTTGTATGACCTGTTAATAAAGCAATGTTTTTCATCATATTTAGGTTATTTAATACAATAGGCCATACTTTTGTATTTAAAACTATAACCTATAAAATTAATGCCTGAATTCTAACAGAGTACCTTACTGAAATATTTAAAAATAAAACCTATTAAAATCAGATTTTACATTATTTACATAAATCAAGCTAAATCAGGTATTTACTTTTTACTAAAAGCAGACTTGAAAAACTGATTCGGTCAATAATTATTTAAGTCTTGGATACAGTAATAATTTAAATATTACTTTCACCAATGTTTTTTATCAATCAGCTGTTTTCGTACACACAGTTATTTGTCATCTGCATTGTGTTCTACTCTCATTGAGACACTTTTTTGTTTCCGGAATTTTGTTTACAAACTTTTTATCGGTTTTAAGTTGGTTTTATTTTATTGTATTATAAAGCCCTAAAATGGAAAAGTATGAGGCGTGAGATTTCCCTGGTGTACTGATGAACCTGTAGGTACCCCATATATGTAATTTCACTAAAGCAGGTCTTTATTTTTTTATACAAAACTTTACCTTAAACTAATTGAATTTGCTGTCATAATCAGCAAGATGTCAAAATAGCACTTCAAATTTTCTAATTACATTAAAAACATGAAAACGAACCCTGACCGCCCTCAAAAAAAAAATTAACGGATTTTGAAAATTCGACATGCTAATTTAAAAAGTTTTTAACGTTTATTATGATGATGAAATCATATTTTAAAAAACCGTTTAAAAATGTTATGATTTTTTTTATAGATTTTAAGTAGCTACTATTTTATATTTATATAAAAAAAATTAGCAGCCCCTGAAAAAATTATCTAGAGGTCAGGATCAGTGCTCATGCAAGGTCTCGGGGTGTTACTATAATGACTGTTCCAATTGCGTTTTTGCAGTACGAACTCGATAATAACATAACATTACTAAATATGATTTATAATGTTTTAATATTTTTGTTTGTTGGTACTATGAGGAAGTATGATGTTTATTTCGATTAATTGAGTTGACAGAGACCCAGCCCGAGGCCGTGTTTACATGACAGGTCAATGTCAATACGAAATTATGGCGATGTTTGTCATCACACTGCTCGCCATAACGCTGTTTGATTCGCTAAACATATGTTTACTTATTTGCTGTTCGTTATAATAATTTCAAGCGGAAATGGTAAACTATTCAATTAAATCGCAAAGTCAGCAAATTAAATTCAATTATATTAACGAGGTCCTTTAATATTACAAACAATAAATCATATAGGGCCTACAGTAAAATCTCTATATAGCGGCATTGAAGGGACTGTAATTTTACGTCGCTATAGAGAGATTTTCGCTATAAAGATAGATCAACTAAAAAGTGTGTAAAATGTGTTTTTATTTGTAAAACGTATTGTACACTATTTTTAATTTAAAGTAAAATAAAACTATGTTACGTATAGTTTATATTTATTAAATAATACTGTATTAATAAAATACTGTAATTGTGAGAAAAAGACAATATTTTGCCGAAACTACTGCAGAACCGTTTCATTAATTCCTTCAAATTTTGGCTTTCGAATTTTTTTAATTTATTCCCTTTATTATTATTGGTTATCATTATTTTATTTTTTATTTTTCAATATCGTTCCAACAGAAGAACTTGCTAAACTAAAACTTCGGCAAACATTTACTTGCTTCACGCCTTTCTGTAACTCACGCAAAACTCTAACCTTTACATGTAAAGATTTCCGTTTACAAGCTGTTACACTGTACTTTTACAATATAAAAAATTTCTAGTAAAAAAAAGTCACAAAACACTCGATTTAGTTGATTCACTACTCACTGCCTTTAACACTCGAATGTCGTGTTGATATACTGAAAATTAGGGTAGAAGAGTAGGAAGTTAGTGTGCACGTGATTCCTGGAATTTTGTTGGTTTCAGTAGAAAACGTTGTGCACTTTTACTTAAGGAATCGGAAGGGACCAACATAATTCGCTGTTACAAAGAGATTTCCGATATAAAGAGATCCGAAATAGAGAGATTTTACTGTAATGGTGTTTTTAAATGTTAACAAATGGATCAAAGCTAGGGGAAAAAGGATATGCTGAAAACAGTGATAACGTTCTTAGTAGAAATAAAGATAGTTGTTTTCTTAGATATTGTTTAAATTTTGATCGAAAATAGAAACCATTAGAGGAAGTTAGCATATCAAAATTTGAATAAAATAAATTGATTATTCGAAATATTAGAAAACAAACAAGCAGACGTTTCTGGGGGAATTGACTATTAACTTTTGTCTATGCAACGATACTAAAATAAAAGTGATAACATTTACTTAGAATTTTTTTTTAATTAAGAAATGATATAGTTCGTAAACAGATACAACACTAACATTAAGGAACCGTTACTCACGGTCACCATATTGCAGGTTCCTCTTTCAGTTTTATCTCGATCATTTTCAAAAAAGAGTTTAAGTAATAACAGCGATTTTTTTTAAAGGAACTACATTGTTTTTTTTTTTTTTTTTTTTTTTTTAACGTCCGGCTATTGTTCACACTTGGACTAATGCAGACGATGGGATTATGTATAGCGCATGAAAATGCCAAGCCCTCGCCGGGAATCGAACCTGGGTCCTCGGGGTGAAAGCCTAGTACGCTACATTATGTAACTATAGACCCTTGGTACTACGGTACCATAGTGTGAAGGGCTAAGGCCGAACAGATATGGCCAGAAAATCTTTGACTAAAATCAATAGACTGGCCTACCTGTGCATAACAGGTTCTATGAACAGGACTCCAACAGTAGTTATGGAGATCGTTCTAGGGTTTCCTTTCTTTGACCTACCTTCTAGGATTATAGTGGAAGCACGGAAGCAGCATTTAGACTGCAGGATAGTAACGTTTGGCTATCTTCAATTTTTGGGGCATTCTATAATCGCAGAAAAGATCTGTGACCCGATTATAATGACGGGGACTGATTAGATGATCAAACGACACATGGTTTCTAGACCCTTTGAAATCAAGTTAAGATTTGAGAAGGGAGGTCGTATGTTGGGGAATATGGAGACCTAGTATGGTATAATAACCTAACCTAACCTAGTTACAAAAAACAATGACAGGCATTGGTTCTGCCTGAGACGGGTGTTGAAGAAAGTTATTATCTCAGAGAGCATGCAACAGTATTCCAGGCTGAAGTAATGGGCATTAATGACTATGTTCAGGAGAATTTGAAACGCATTCAAGAAGGCTCATATTAATATTTATATCGATAGTCAGGCAGCAATCAAAGCACTTGTGAGTCCTATAATTCAGTCCCAGCTGGTCTGGCAATGTCGGGAAAATGTCATTTCTCTGTCCGTAGATAACCGTGTTACTCTTCACTGGGTTCCTGGGAATAATGGGGATGAGGGTAATGAGGAGGTAGACCGACTAGCGGGACTTAAATATGTATCTGAGTTTATCAGACATTAGAGATTTATCTGACATTTGCCGGGTCTGCTATTAATATATGGATTAACAAGCAACACAAGGCAAGATGAGATAACCTTCATAGGCATTCCCAAAGCAAGCGCCTCTTAAGGTTCTTCCTCATGAAGGGCTTAGAGAGACGGCAAAGGTCTTGGGCAGAGCACAATTCAAGAATATCATAGGGCTTATTATAGATGTGGTCTAAGGGTGCACACGAACAGCATATGTATGTACCACGAAGAAACCGTGTGTAGGTTATGCAGGAAAGAGAAGGGAACTGCAAGGTGCATAATTAATGATGAGGCGCTTGCAAGTAGGAGGCTACGAGTTTGTCCTTTCCAGAACTACAGGGATTTTCAGCAGGACGAGCTAGTCAGTAGATTTATTGGAACTTACTAAAAGCACACATCTGTTAAACTATGCTAAAGAGGTTTAATTGCACAATAACCTCTTGCAATGAGGGTTAGTTGGTCGCCTTAAGTTGTATAATTCGATCCTTTAGTTTCGAATCTTAATCATAACACCACAGAGCATAACAAATTAGTCTTAATCAAACATCATAACGAAAGCAATTTGATAATCGAGTACTTTAATGTTTAAAAAAATTTAAATAATTAAATAAATTGAACTCATAACATTTTTATTTTATACATTTAAAAACATATTATTTAACCTTGATAATGATTTAACAATATTTGAAAATAGCATGGCTAGGAGATGGAGAACTGTTAGGAAAATAAAAAATTGAAGTGTATGCTTCACGCTTCACGCTTTACCCCCCCCCCCGTGATTAATGTCTGCCTTCGTCTCAGGAGGGGGTGATTTGCGTTAAAGCTTTGGCAGAATAATTTTTAAATTTGTTCGCTACGCATCTGCGAGATTTGTTTGCTTCTCCACGTGTTTTAAATGTCTGCACTCAAGAGTTCCACCATGAACGTTTTAAAATAAGAAAACAAAATTCGTATCGGCAAATAAAACACTATTGTCTGAGTTTCGGAATTTTAAATATAATTATGTGAACAACTTGTAACAGTTTTAAAACGCAGTAGTGCCAACTTCTCATATAAAATATCCCAACTTCACATTTAGACAATTTTACAAATTGTATTCAGAGTTGAGTTTGCAATTAATTATATAAAATCAAACATGGATTAATATGTCCACAGTTTGCCTACAGTCTTTATATTATTGAACTTCTGTTTGAGATATATTGTAAGACACGGGACTTTGAAGTAAGCGACTGTCCTTGCCTTTGGATACCTTCTTTAGGAAGTAGATGACACCTGGTCAATTTACTGTGTCTCTGAACATGCACACCTAAAAATCGTAGGTTCCAGACTGTAGTTACTGCAGTATATTTTACTTTTTCGTTATAGCCGATCTCTCGTGCTCGTTGGTCTAATGTGTGTGTGTGTTTAGCGCATAAAAAAATTGTTTGGTAGTTGGGTAGTTTGAAAGTCTAAAAAAATTTATAAGTTAAAAAAACAAGGTAGCGTATAGTGGGACTTAACTGCAAAATGCCATTACTTTAATAAAAAGATATAGGTTATACAATTTATTGCATAGAGAATACTGAGCTTTAAAAACGTGACTTCAGTGACATATGAGTTGACATATGACATATGACATGACATATGACATGGCATATGACATGACTTCAGTACACAAATCATAAAAATAACCTTCCGTTGGCTCAACGGAATAAATTTTAAGAAATAAGACATGTTCAAAACTTGTTGGCTGAAGTCGATGGACGCTTTTGTCATTGGCTAAGCTGTGAAAGTAGAAGGGATTTAGTAGGTTACTAATATAGGAATAACATTAATAAGGGACGCCATAATATTGTATAAAAATATAACATCAAAAGTAAAAGTAGGAAATGAAATGTCTAAATATTTAATAGTCACCAAGGGACTTTGTCCCCAACATTGTTAAAAATCTACCAGGAACGCTTCACTACACAACTGAAAAAGCACGTATGAGAGAATGGGTATTCTATTAGACGACAACGTCTTATAACTCTCTGCTTTGCAGATGACCAAATAGTTATAGCGAATGATTATGATCTAGAATATATGAGTAGAAAGTTAGTAGAGATGTTTGATATCTGGGGACTTGACGCAAACCTAAACAAAAATGAGTGCATGCGCATTGACGGGCAGAGCAGAAATCGTGTACTGGAACACACTACACACAAATCAAAGGTTGTACAACCACTGACGGATTAATACAATTTTGTGTGGGGGCAGTTGGTTGGATGATTCAATTTAAAAGAGAGCCGCCTAGGGAATGACAATTTTCGAAATAATACTTTGAAAAACTAGCACTATTAAGTTGTTTAGAGACTTAAAACAAGTGTAAAGTATGTGTTCATTTTCTTGCATTTTAGACAAACAAAAAATCATTTAATTTTTTTAGATGCCTAATTTGTAAAACTTTTGCAAAACTAGTTTAATTTTCATAACTTTCCATCTTCTCAATATACCTATAGGCCTATATAATTTTGTATACGTAGCTGCGGTTACTCCAGTTGCTTTATCCTTACCGTTAACGCTTATCCTCGTCCTCATTAACCTAAGCGTCACAATAGTTTCTCAACCAAGCTTCGATTAATTTTAGAGTCGACAAAGATCTTTCTGTTGTTGCAGTTAACACAGGAAGAGAAGAGGGAACCAACATGGTATATCTAACTGATTAACTCCTTTCTCACCCTCAGTACAAGCATTGCAAAGTAAACAAACATACCTACATATGTACACACGGACAAAACTTCATGTACATACAAAGTTGAGCTCGGGATAACGTGACGGGTTTCAGAGGCCTCAGATGTCTCGTTGACTCTTTTCTCGAAGCTGCGATATTTTCACTTTAAGGAAGTCAAATTGGATCTATTAGCTTTTTATTTTATTTCTTTTCTCTCGGAAGGGGCGGTTGTCCTTGTGTAAAACTGATAAAAATTTGGGAATGGCAATTACGAGTGATGGACTATTAGACACAGCGATAAAAGAACGCTTTGGCAAGAAGAGCAATAAAGCCACTGAACAATACCATATGGAATCACATATATCAGAAGTAAATAAACATAGAATATATAATGCAATTATAAAAAGTGTAATTTTATATGAAAACGAAGTATGGTCACTGAAGCAAAAAGAGAAAAATGTCTTGAAACTACAGAAATGGACTATTGACGAAGAGCCGCAAGTCCATCGAAAAGGGGAAAGATAAACTATTTAAGAATCCATAAAAACATGAATGCGAAGCCTACCATTGTAGACGACATTAAAATAAAACAGGTTTGGGCATGTCCAAAGGATGGACGAGAATCGACTACTTCCCAAACAGATTCTAAATGTAAATGGTCGCAGAAAAAGAGGAAGACCGAGACTTAGTTGGAGAGAAGGAATTGATCAGGAAGGGAGAGAGAGGAGATTGGATCAAGAACTATGGAAAGACAGAGAAAATGTTAGCAAAGAATCGGGAGATGCCGTATATTGTTGTAAACCGAAAAGAAGAAGAAGGTAACAAAAAAAAAAAAAGGGATGTTCGGGTGAGCCTTGGAAATTTTTAAACACAATCCACGTCGCTTCATGGCAAGATTTTCTATGTTAGAATAGTTGAATAGTAAGCAGATCAGTAGCGGTACCCAGCATAACTGAGCAAGCATCATTTAAAATTTATGTAGTATGTGGAGTTTATAATAAATTGTTAGAATAATAAAATATAACCAAGAGTTATATCAAAGTTTTAGTGAAATTGTACTCAAAACATTCGTCGATTAAAACCATGTTATGCGCGCGCGCGCGCACACACACACACACACACACACACACACACACACACACACACACACACACACACACACACACACACACACACACACACACACACACACACTAGAAATTTTGATCGGAATTGTTTATTGGTTCCAAGTCATATGTATAATGATTGCCACTACAATAGCTCATTTTCCTTGGGAAATTTTAAATTTGCAAATAACCGAAAAATGTTTATAATTAGGGAAGTTTTTCATAATGTATATACAATCATTTAAATTACATTAGAAGTGTTTATTCCTAAAGAACTCATAACGCATTATAAACTGCAAACTTATTTTCGTTAAAAAAATGAATTTAAATATTCATTTTAGTTGTTAGTATTCCTGGTATCAAACAAATAAATATTTCATTGTTATCAGTTAAAATACAATTAATTAGTTATTTCTTATTATTTATATTTACCATAAATAATGCAATAAATAGATAAACATTCCACCTGTATATTAAACGTTACGTATTTTATATTAATTTGTTGATTGGATTTCATCGTTTCGAGCTAATAAGATTATATTAATTGTTGAAACAAATGTCAGAGATTTGGTTTGATTTGCGGTGCTCAAACCTTTTCCTTATTTTAAAATACAAACAACAAACTACAGTAATACTCAACGATAATGAAAACGATTTGGAAAAAAACATTATACATTTCTTTTAGTTTACTGTAAAATTAAATGAAAGCAAATAAATGGAAACGATGTTCCTTCTGTCACGGCCGTCAAATGTAACGCATTAGTGACATTTCCAAAATGTTTGCACGGCGTATTTGCACAACCCTAATGGCTCTTAATGGAAGTGGGCTACATGACGTCTCACTTTCAATTTGAATCTAAATTTTTCCTGTTTGCTGATCCCGTTTGAATTTAGATGATTTTATGGAATCAAATATTTTAAACGGATTTGAAATAGTATACTGTTTTATAAGTGCACTTAAATTTTCATTCATCATGTGACCTGCAGAATGAAAGTAGAATGTTGTAAAATGTGCATCGTTCCTGTTCTATAGAACACGTCATTAAAGGTTTGTTATAAAAGTAAATAATTATTCAGTTTAGCAGAATTGAATTTCAAGTAAGGCCTGAGCGCGCGCGCGCGCGCGCGCACACACACACACACACACACACACACACACACACACACACACACACACACACACACACACACACACACACACACACACACACACACACACACACACACACACACAAACACACACACACTGAAAGACGAGTTTAAACCACTTTTTTGAACACATGTGGGACCGTAACTGAAATTCATAAGATCACAAAGTTTTCACGATCACAAAACTTTCTTTACACTTTAGTACAAAAATAATATAAAAATAGCATCCTTTCAAAATTTTGTAAGACTGTAATTTTAATTCACTTTAAAAAAAAATTAGATAAACTATGTAAACAAGGATACAATTTTCACAAACTTGCCGTCGCCTAAACAACGTAGCAGCTGAGTTACCCAACTTAGATCCGCCTAGTAACAGCGATAATCATCCACGCTAAATTCTCGAACTTCTTTCCCGGTTTTCAAACAGCCTACGCCTGCGAACTAAGTTTACAATTCTCCAGTCAACCAGTACTCTCTTGATTGGTTCAGTGTTCGCGTATCTTGGATCTAATGTACGATACATTATTACACTTAGGCCCAGACATAATAGCATTTCCCGTACACTGTAGCTTCATCCGGACTAGTGTTCTTTCTGTAGCGTTAACAACGGATTTCTTAAAAATTATTATTCTTGCCATAATTTTGAATATAAATAAAGGCCGAAAATCATTGTTCGACAGAACATCTAGAGGACTACAGCCTACCAACACCCAGAACTACTCTACTTAGTAAGATATCACAACTTGCTCGGGAAGAAATAGGGGATTTTTTCCTAACTTTCTTACTTTATCCCGGTTATAGTAATGAGGACGAGAGATCAGCGCTAACGGTAAAGGAAAAGCAACGGTAGTAGCTAAGAAACCTAAGGTGCGCAGTTCAAAGACGCCGCAGACTGACTAGTGCTTTAGTCACATCGACCACAGTCATTGAAATAGGACAAACCCTGCCAATTTTAAAGAATAACAAACGGACTCTTTAAATTTACTCTGCCCTCGCTATTTCAAACTGGTCCGCTGCCGACCTGATTTCTACTTTCTTCTGAAGACTAAAACAAATTAACGTTTCAAAATTTATTATTACGCCATGAAGATTTTCGTATTTTAATGAAATTTTAATTATAATACTAAACATAGTACCGCCCAATCAAAGGAACTCTAGCGTTACGTAACCTAGATATTTATTATTTAGAAACTACTGTGGATAATACTGCAGGATTAAGTGTATCTTCCAGTTGCTTCATACACTTGCATAGCCTAGTAACTTATAACGGCTTTAGTACTTTAATTAATCTGTTTTTAATACGTAATTTGAAATTAATTGCATTTCTTCATAAGACAGCTATAATATATTCTGTTTCATTAAATAACGGTGATTAAATATTATACACAATGGTTTAATCTAAACATTATCCTAATGCTACTTCACTTATGATATCAATTTTAAAAATGCATATTGCAGCCGTTGTGCGTAGCTGACTCTACCAAACTTCCAAGAAGTAATATTGTCTTAATAAATATATATTTTTTTACTTATACTTTTTTTTTACCATCGTAATAAGTGTTAAAATTTGTATAAATTATCATTTAAAAATTCAAATTTAATAATTTTTTAATGGAACTTCAAGAATTGAAAATGCAAATTACGATAGTAACACCAAAATTTCAAAAACGTACATATAACTTTTTTTCGTTTATGATTTTTTTAAAATTAGAATGACCGCCAATTTTATTAGTAACCAAATTGTTAAATGTACTACTAAAATTTATGTCTGTTAACTATGAATAAAAAGGGACCGCGTACTCCATAATCAAAGTTCGATTCGATACTTTTAGTTTTGAGAAATAGTTTCGATATTTTTAGTAGTTTCATCCAACCTGTGATTTGTGAGCTCATTGATTTTTTTTATAAAAAACTACATTTTCATATGCAGGATTATAACGAACAGGGTTGTCCTGCAAAACAGACAGGTATCTGTTAATTAAACAAGAAGCGGAACTAAACATTGTTTCTAAAAAATTAAGTTCAAAACTTCTACTTACTTTGAAACGAATATGAATTATTTGCCTTGATTTTTATTTGACCATGCCCTATTATACTGCAATAGTTAAGAGAAGTACTATTTTTTTTTATTTGACTTTATATTGTTGGGTAACAGTTCGCGGAACAAACAAAACCACGACAAAAGCTACGGACACAAAACGAAAGGGGAACTCGGGCGCCATCGAGCTTCGTGGCTAAGCTGCCTTAACATATTATTCAGCTTTAACAATGTGAGCTGATGAGTTCTGCCCTGCTTTAATAACTCCTTTGTCCTCCGCCGCTCAAGTTGGTTCACATTAGTTTAGTTTAAAGTAGGAAATGCAATTATTTATTTATACGAAAACACGATTTCTCGACGAAAATGTTTACGACAAAATTACTTTTAAATAATACATCCTGCCTCGCGGAGGGGGTTTAACAGAATTTTCAAAAACTAACATTAAATCATAATTGAAAAGATTGACGTAATTATAAGTTGCCGAACATATAAAAATACGGCCTAATGTTATTCGTTATCCAAAAATTTGGTTATAACTGAATAACCAGAATATTCAAACTTGTAAAAGTTTGTAAAAGGCATTCCTGAATGTAATGACATAGCTGCACGTATAGTTTGGCCAAACCAAATTATCGTGTAATTGTGTTTAGCGTTTGTGACGTGTTTTAATGTTTTGTTTAACTTTGTGACGACCTCGACAGAGGGATTTGACATTTTGTACTACGGCCTGTAGATAGAACATTAAGGTTTCGAAACCGCGATATCCTTTACTAGCTGAGTAAATATACCACTAGACGGAAAAGTAGGTCATAATCCTAATTATTTAAATATGTGGTCCGGTGACTGTGTTGCAATAATGTAAAAGCTTATACAATTCGAATATATTTTTTTTAACAGTGTTAAATTTTCCATAAATTGTTATATTTACGAACACCTGAATACTGGGAGGTTGTTCTTTACTGGAACGCTACAGTTCCTTCGGGAGTTATCCACCGAGTACTGAAAGGGTCAACAGTTAGCTCTGTAAAATGTCGCTGTATGTTTGACTGTGAAGCACTCTAGCTGAGCACACTAATTACATCCACCTTCCATGGATGTTTGCTTTCAACACAACATTAAATGCTTAATAATTTTGTTATCACAATTTAATAATATATATTGCTGTCTCTTTACACAAAATGTGAATGTATGTCGTTTTTTGTCTAATTAGAAGTGAAACCTTCGGATAAATTTTTATCACTTTTAAAGTAATTACATTTTTTAAAGTTATTTAAAGGTACATTATGCTCGAATACGTTTTGTCTGGGAAGGCCCGATTACCTCCGGACTTTTGTTTGATAATTTTTAGCACCGGCAACTGACAACGGCTATTCCAAGTTGTCTAACTCATGAACGTAGGTTGGGTAGCCTGCTTTAATACATTAGCTAGGTAATTGCCCCGCCGGTTGTTTATGAGAATATAACTAGCAGTTAAAAGAACAGTAGTCTTCGCAGTATATTGTTAATTAAATAATATACAGAGCGCTCCACGACAGCGCTCGTAACCTTTCCCGCCAATTTAACCGGTAACAGTAATATTTATAAAAAATGTAACTGGACCTAATTTATTGAAAATTATATGCTCTTTCTCTACGAAGCGGTCAAAATTACGATAGGTTTTGACATGCATAAAGCATTAGAAGAAATAACCAGTAACTACACTCTTAACATTGAATCAGAGTCCACCATCTTGAAAAGGAAGTGAATGGGAAAATGAGACACATACGTCTTTCGGGCTTATGCAAAGTACGTTCGTACAAAATTTCAAAATTATCGACCAGTGCGTTAAAATAAAATTGCAAAGTCTCGCCATCGTTAAATCGCCATTGTTAAATCTTGAAATGGTAATAAATAGATACATACGTCAATATGACTTTATACAAGATATCTTCATACCAAATTTTAAAACGATCGGTTAACGAGTTTGGCTGAAACTGCGTACACTCATTATTATAAATCGGAAACCGCCATCTTGAAACAAAAGTGAAAGTGAAAGCTTTTCATCTTACACGTACAGCTTTTGGATTTTATACAAGGTACCTTCTAACCAAATTTTAAAACAATCCACCAATGCGTTTAAATAAAATTGCGTACTCTCGCCATCGTAAAATCAGAGGTTGCCATCTTGCAAAGGAATTAAATCGAAAAAAATGTTTTAAAAACGTCATTTTGATTTTACACAAGGTAACTTCGTATCAAATTTCAAAAAAAGTCAAAGTGTTTGGCTACAACTGCATACACTCTTTATTGTAAATCAGAAGCTGCCATATGGAAACAGAACTGAATGAGAAAAAATCTTACACCTACTTCGTTCGGACTTTACGCAAGATACCTCCGTACCAAATTTCAAAACAATCGGTTAATGCGTTTAGCTAAAACTGCGTAAAATATTTATACTAATTCAGAGAACGCCATCTTGAAACAGAAGTGAGCTGGAAAAATTGGTACATATACGTCGTTCGAAATTTATACAAGATACCTCCGAAACAAACTTCAGAATAATAGGTCAATGCGTTTGACGAAAATTGCTTTACAAAAATGTACAATTACCAAACCAAGTGCAGAGTGGTCAAGACGTTAGGATGCCGTAAGATACCGACACTATGACGTCATCTGACTGGACACTGGTACTTCTCCAAATAAAAGCCGTGGTAGAGTGTGTAACTTTTAGATTTTTTTTTGTGTTTAACGTCCGACTATTGTGCACACTTGGGCTAATGCAGATGATGGGATGATTTATAGCGTATGAAAATGCCAAGCCCTAGCCGGGAATCGAACCCGGGTCCTCGGGGTGAAAGCCTAGTACGCTACCAACTGGGCCACCGAGGCGGCTCTTTTAGAATATATATATATATATATATATATATATATATATATATATATATATATATGTTTATCTAACACGAATCAAAATCAAGTTCACTCCAGGAAAATTATATCGAAAGAAGAATGTATACAGAAATTTGAAAGAAATTTGATACAAAAGGTATCAAAAACTCCAACATAAGGGAGGAGTGGGAAAAGGAACAGGCGGATACATGGCAGAAATTTTGCACAAAAATTACACAAAAAGCACATGAATTAATCTCATTGAAAAAGAACACGAAACACCCGTGGTGGGACGCGGAATGTGAAAGTGCGCTGGAAAGACGCAAACGGGCCTTCCAAAGTTACAACAGTAAAACGTCCCCAGAAAGTCAACAACGTTTTAATGAAATTAGAAAAGAGGTCGCTAAAAGTACTAGGAAGATTAAGAGGAGGTATATGAAGGAACAACTGGACTCCATAGAGGAGAACTTCCGCAACTGCAACGTACAAGATTTTTATAGGACCTTTGCAGAAAAAATTCGTGGGTACACACCACAATATCTGTGCTTTAGAAAACAAGATGGCACATTGGCATTAACTAATTACGAAAACTCTCAGGAGTTGGCAAAATATTTTTCTGACCTCCTTAATTGCCCCGAACCCAGCAGACGGTTCCCTAAAGAAAACTGTGCTGACACTTACCCTGAATCGTTACCACCAACACAAGAAGAGATCGAGGATCACATACATAGACTGAAAAACAACAGGGCATTAGGAGAAGATGGAATCATTGCAGAACTTCTAAAGAATCTCGGACCGAACTCATTACAGGAATTAACAAATATCATCACGGATATCTGGTGAACGGAAAAATTACCGGATGACTGGAAGTGTGCTCTTATTCACCCCCTACACAAGAAAGGAGACAGAACAGACGTGAAAAACTACAGAGGAATTTCTTTACTACAAGTTACTTACAAAATACTCTCAACATGTCTTCTTCAAATAACACAAAAACAGATAGAATACAGAATTGGTGAGTACCAGGCTGGCTTCCGTCCGGGTCGCTCGTGCACAGAACAAATTTTCAACCTGAAAACAATATTGCAAGTAAAAGCTAAAAGGAATGTCCCAGTGACCTGTACGTTCGTAGATTTCAAAAAAGCGTACGATTCCATTGATCGACAATCTTTGTTTAATATCCTGGAAGAACATGGACTTGATCCTGAAACACTGCGACTGATCAAACAAACACTGACAGGCACAATCGCTAAGGTGAAATTTATGGGGGAAATTTCCAAACCCTTCCTGATCACAACTGGAGTTCGCCAAGGAGATGGACTCTCGCCTCTCCTTTTCAATCTGGTGTTGGACAAAGTTATCAGGGAATGGGAGAAAGAATTAAAAATTGAAGGGCACTGGAAACCAGTTCGACTTGGAAGACCTAAGGACAACACAGAAATCGCGGACAAAAACAGAAATTATTTTGCAGATGACCTGGCCATACTCACAGATAATGAAACAACAGCGATTAAACAGATAGAAGTCCTAAAGGAATGTGCAGAGAGGGTCGGTCTATAGATCTCGTTTAAAAAAACCGAATTCTTCTGTACAAAATTAAATATTCAAGAACTAAACACAAAGTATGGTAAGATAAACAGAGTCAAGCACTTCAAATATCTGGGAGAAATTCTTGAAACCACAGGTGGCGAGAAGGCTGCGCAAAGGGTTCGGCTACTGAGAATGAAGAGGGCTCTTGGTATAACGCGTGATATCTACAATAAGAGAAGTATGTCGACGCACACAAAAATCAGACACTACAACACAGTCATAAAACCGGAGGTATTATATGCAAGTGAGACGCTAGCACTCCACACAAAAGCTACCATGGAGGGTATTTTGAAGGAAGAACGCAAAGTCTTGAAGAAGATCCCTGGCCTGAGATTAACAGAAGATGGATACAGGTTGCACTCCCGGAAGACCACAGAGAAGATATCGAACCTGGCAGCAGATATCAGAAGAAGGAGGCTTCGGTTCTATGGACACATCAGTAGACTCCCAACAACGAGACTTGCCAACAGAATCCTTAAGTATATACAAGGAGTCAAATCAACAACGTCGTGGATCGCACAAGTCAGAATAGACATGACGCAGAAATAGACTCAACAGACGTTGAAGACAGGAATGCATACAGAGGAGAAAGATGCTCGGTTGGAAGGTCCCAGAGAATGAAATCCCAAAGAGAGCAGGGGTAAAATGGACGGAGGAGCGGAAGAGGATCCATGGGGACAGGATAAGGGAGGTGTGGAGGATTAGAAGGAGCAAGACATGAGTCGGAATGCTTTGCGAGATCCAACAGGGTCTATACGCAGATAAAAATAATTTTAATATATATATATATATATATATATATATATATATATATATATATGTATATATATATATATATATATATATATATATATATATATATATATATATATATATATATATATATATATGTGTGTGTGTGTGTGTGTGTGTTTCCGATAAACAAGGTTGCATGTTATATTTATACCTCGAATAAATTTAAGAATGAGATAAATTGCTATTTAGATAATAACAGCAGTGCTATTGATTATATTTTATGACATGACAGAGCACTATGAGTGAATGCATTACACACAGATGCTATTATGTTGTAATGCAATATGTAACAGATGCTATATCGGAAAAGCATTAAGGAAATGTATGTCAAGCCATGAGTTGTATGACAATAGCCAATTAAGATAATAAACTTAGCTTTTAACCAAAACTACAGAAAAAATTTTATTATTTGTTCGGATAACAAAATTAAATACAATGATTAAAATTACACGTGTGGAACTCGGGGAGTTACCAACAGAAGCGAAGCCATTGTTGATATCTTCGCTGAATATATAACCAATTAGAAGATATGTTTACAAATATCTTGTTTTGTTTAAATAAATAAATGTGTGAACTAAGCTTAGATATTATTTACTGTAGTTACAGTAAAAGATCAGTTGGTTTATATTAATTCGTAACGATCAGCTGGTTGCAATGAACAGCTGATAGGTTATAATAAGTTTCAGGTTATGTAGGTGAAAACTAGCAATATTAACAACAATTATTATAAAAGTTTATTTTAATTTAGAAGTATTATAAACGGTTACAATGTACATGTGTTCAACTAGGAAAAATACCGAAACCAAAGTAACACAACGTTTTCATATAATACGCGTGTACTGTTATCAAAAAAGAGGAAGAAAAGAAAGAGACAGTGATAGAGAGGCGAAATTCGTTTGCTCGTTCGTTCCATATTTCCGTTACATTCTTCCATTCGGCAGACTTTTTTTCTATTCACTCCGCTCGCCAAAACTAACATTAAAAGCTTCGCTTCCATAATGAATTCGTTCTAAACGTATTTTATTTCACCAATTGGAGTGAATTAATCTGATTTGTTCCTTTTTTTCTCCCGGTGAAAAACCATAAAGTTTATCATCATCGCCTTAATGCGATATATAAATTAAAAGAAACAAATAAAAAAAATAAAATAAAAAAATCACAATAAAAGGAAATAAAAAAAATTACCGGAAAATAGTTAACAATATTATATCTAGAAAACATAACAAAAATAAACTAAAAAACATAAACATTTTTAAAACTAATTAAACAAAGATTACAAATCTTTAAAAAATTATATAAATAAATAACGAAATATAAATAAACTGTTGCAGAACTGTAAAGTGTGCACAGTTCAATAGAAAATATATTAATTATTTTTTTTTTTTACGTCTAGACGATGAAAGAAGTCTAGGATGCGGTCAATGACCGAGGCATCATCTCACAATATCGTCTGCAAACTATTACTCAAGCCACACATATCACGCATACTTCAGAAACCATCACAAACGCGTAATATACGTCTTATTGTGATGGTTTCTTCGCAAAACTCGCATTAAGGTGGGTCCCCGCCTCTCACCACAAAACCATGCGAATCAATTTAAACTCGAAGCACGCATTGTTTTGCTGACGTCATGAAAGTGAATGTCAATCTTTATTTTTGCTTATCTTATAGTTATCTGTTTTACTGTCGTAATCAGCGTTCAAATTTTCATTTTTAACTTCAATTACCTCAAAACACATATTAAAAATATTGTTGTAATTTAAGTTACCGTTGATCACAGTTTTTGTAAGTCAAATTGGCAGAAGGTAAAGGCTATTTAAAAAAATCCATAAAATGTGTATTATTAACTTAAGTTTTCCATTTGAAAGCCACCGCTTAAGTTTATTGGAAACTCGCAAGTAATATTGGACTCTCAATCTGCCACAATGCCGAACAGCTGTTGGTTTTAATGAAGGCCCAGTTCAAAATACGAGTAAATTGCTTCGTCCCAAGGTTTGTAATTGACCGACAGCTGGCTACTCTGCTACCGAACCCCCTACACACACAATTCCACCCGCCATTATTTTTTTGAGGATAATACATCTAAACTGAACAATTTACAAAAAAAATGTCTGTTATTAAAGCAAAAGTAAAAATCATGTAGTCTATCATGTTTTCTCTTCCTTTATTTTAATTACCATAATTTGTTCGAAAACACGACAAATTAACATAGCTAGTTTTTAACAACATAACCAAAAACGTATTGCAGCCTATCAGCTGTTCAATGAAATCAGCTGATCTTTACAAATCAATATAAAACAACTGATCTTTTAATAGAACCACCAATTAAATTAACGATTCATTTCATACACTTAAATCGGTCAAACATCTTAGAAGATTCCATAGATTATTACGCGTGCCTCACACGTTCAAGTTCTCCTGTTCGATCTCGGACGGAAACAGTAATTTTTAATTACAATTAATTTATTCTAAGACTTGCGATGAGCAAAATATATTGTTATCTTAATATGTAAAAGAAGAAGTCCTGAATGACTGACTGATTCATAACCAACGCAAAGCCAAAACTATTTTAGCTAGCGACTTGAAATTTAAAGGATACATTTATGTTACCATATAGGCGTGCACTAAGAAAGGATTTTTCAAAAATTTCATTTTGACTCCATTAAACTACTTACCCATTCCAAATTTAACAATCAACGTACAGCCAATACTATTATAGCTAGAGACTTGAAATTTTCAGAGTACCTTCTTACAACAATGTCAAGGTACATTAAGAAAGAATTTTGCAAAAAAATGATTTTGTCGCTATTAAACCACTTACCCAGTCCCAATTTAATAAACATCATACAGCCAATAATATTATAGCTAGATACTTGAAATTTTCAAGGTACATTCTTACAACATTGTCAAGATGCACTGAGAAAGGATTTTGTAAAAATTTGATTTTGACGCCATTAAACTACTTATCCATTCCAAATTTAATAAACAGCGTACAGCCAATATTATTATAGCTAGAGACTTGAAATTTTCAAGGTATCTTCTTACAATAATGTCAAGGTGCACTAAGAAAGGATTTTGCAAAAATTTGATTTTAATGCCATTAAAGTACTTACCTAGTCCAACTTTAATAATCAACGTATAGCCGAGACCATAATAGCTAATGATTTGACATTTTCAGGGTTACCACCACGGGTAGGGGTGCACTGAAAAACGATTTTCCAGTATTCAACCACTAATGAGGTAAAAATGAGGTACAACAATTTTTATTGGAAAAATATGTTTTTCGTCTGACCTTCTTAAAACATATATAGTCACTCTTGAATACAAGTAATGAAATATAATTTTCACCATTTTCCAAAACTCATCCCCTAAAGAAATTGAAAGGGGGTAGACAATGTAAAAAAGTGGTATACAATTTTGCACTGAAAAAATATTTGTTTTGGATCGAATATTCTAGAAGTATGTCATGAAACACAAATAATGAAACACATATGTCAACATTTTTCCGAATTCGTTCCCTAAAAGATTAAAAATGTAAAAAAGGTATAATTAGAGAAAATGAGTGTTTTCGTTAGAGAAAAATATTTTTATCGGCTTTTGTTAAAAGTAAACAAAATATTCTAAAACACGTAATTCAGCATTTCCCCTCCCGAATTCATCCCCTAAAAGGACAAAAATATAAAAGAGGTATTTCAGATAAACATTTGTTATAAGTTTTTCTTAAATTCGAATGGAACACGTTTGAATAAAACAACATAGCCTATTCAGGTTATGATATTTTTTTCATATTCACTGTAAAATAATTATGAGTTTAGGTGATCACGCTTTTATTAATATATTTTTTTATGTTTCTAAATTATTACATTACTGAAACAGTTTAAGTTTCGTGGCCGAAGCCGCGACAGGTATTAGTATATATATATATATATATATATATATATATATATATATATATATATATATATATATATATATATATATATATATATATATATATATATATATATATATATATATATATATCTATATATTAATATAAACATGTTCATCGTATCACACGTCCCGCAAAATGCAACATCAAAACCAGCCCTTAAAACATGATTGATGTTAAAATGTATGTAAAATAGCAGTGATTTTCATGTTGCATTGAGCAAAGAATTTTCACAAAGTAAGAATATCACACTTTTATAATATTTATGCACTATTTTGAAAATCTTGTCTTACCTCAAACGGCGTTAAAATCTGCATAAAAACATTTTAAATCCGCAGTACATTTGAAGAATTTAAAGCAATGTAATAATTTATGCAGATTTTATGCTGATGAAGGTGTACATATATATATATATATATATATATATATATATATATATATATTCTTATGTTAAATCGTTATTAATACATAATCGATGACCTGTTAGCAAGAGACTTAACGAAAAATACGATATACTCTGTAATCATTATTCTGTATGTATTGGTCTAGCCTCAAATTGATATTTAGGTACGGAAGTAGTTGTAAACAAATTAAAAGGAACCTTTATTTTAATCAGGCTTCACTTAACATCTTCACCTAAGTTAAATTTAATTTGAAGAAATTAAAACCTCACTAGAAATAATCCCCTGCGCCCCGAAGAATTTTTCCAACCCTTTTTTTGTTAACGCAACGAGTCGTTAGTATGGAAATTTAATTACTGTTCTGCATTTTTACGGCTTTTTCGCGGAATTCATTTGTTTTAGCTTTTGTAAATGATACATTTGTTTTTTTAACAATACGACTTCTCGCAAAAGACTATATACGGTTTTGAGTATCTATGTGTATTCTAAAAGTATTTTACCTTTTGTGTAACGTTGAATTTATATTTAACAATATTTACTTTTCAAAATGAAAGCTTGAAGGTTCTATATTTTCAACAAAAGATTTCGTGATGCAATATTTTTTTTTAATTTAGAGAACAATAATTTTTACAGAAAATACTTTCGTATGACATAAATGTGAATTTACATTACAAATTTGTACGCAAACACGTGGATTATCATAAATTTGCTTTTTAAAATTTTAAATTACATTAAAAACACTAAAACATTCTAGCTATGTTTTGAAAAAATTTTAGGCCAAAAATAAAAAAAGTTATGATATTTTACAGAGTACAATAAAATTATTTTACAAGAAACAAACGTCTCTAAACCGTTACGGGGCAAAGTCAGTTACAAGTAGGACTTGCCTGGGAGTTACATTTGAAGAACACTTTGTAACGTTAAAGCGATGTGTAAGCTACAGACACTAGCCTTGAACACTAAGCTTATAACAATCATTACAGCAATAAAAACCCTTTTCGATTTTAGAAATGAGCGCATTGCTTACAAAATAACGCAGATATAAAAATAAATTGATCAATAGTTTATTGTTTACCAGATAGACACAAATTTCAAATTCCGTATAACTGTTCTAATATAGAATAAATTAGGTATATATTGAGGATAGCGTGACTACTGTTAACAGAGAGTTTTTCAATTTTTTTGAAAATTCACGTTTTTCTGAATATTTTTCTGCAACATGATTTTGGAAAATCGAAAATTGCCGCCGTACAATTTTTTTGAAAATTGATAGTTGTATGCAATAAGACAGCAATTACAAAATTGCTTTCTTCATGTGAAATATTAGATTAATATCAGATAAACGTAAGATTTATCACTAAACAGTACAAATATTACATAAACTATACTTTTTTACTTTTATTAAATATTTTGTTAAACCTTAATTTTATTCACTAACATTTTTAAATGTTTTTTTTAATTTTGAGGTGTGCTTACGTTTTATTTCAGAAGCCATCTTGTTTCACGATTAATTCCTTGTAACAGACAACTGGTTCCTTGTTGATGATTTTAACACGGTTTTGTACGAAAGTAGTATTACGTGAAAGGTACTAAAGGAATCTAAAAATCTTGAAAAATACTAATATTTCAAAGAGGAAAATTTTCGAAATCGCTGTTATTTTACACAACTAGCAATTTTCAAAAAAAAAATCGGTAGGGTTTCAATTTTCGGATCTCGAAAAATGTTTTCACCACAACATTCAGAATAACATTTTTTTTCAAAAGTTGTGATAACTGTGGTCACGTTATTCTCCTCTACTACATAATTTACTTGTTATATTAAGTGTTATGTATAACCTATTAACCGTATAATTAATCTATTTATATTAACTTTGATATAAGCTAGTAGGCCTAATAATTTTAGTAAACATTTATACATTAATATCATAACTATTAAAATACGTTTGTAAATTTGTTTGTACTAAATCCTGTAAATTTTAACCTAAATTCAAACTAATTCATACAATTTATATTTATTTTCATGTAATATAAAGTTTTAATAATTCAAAACGGTTTTAACTTTGTTTAAATAATCTGTAAATTAAAATCAGTCAATGATTAGTTTTTGTTGGACTTACATAAAACTGAAATAAACTGATATTATAAAATAATTTTCTAAATAGAATTTTACCATTTCTCAAAAATGTTAATTAAATCAAATTAGTTCGAATTGAATATATTCACGAAACACATTCCAGCACAAATTAAAAAAAAACTCACAACAAATAACGATAGATAAGAATTATAACCTAAAAGCTATATAAGAAGGCATGGTTGTAGTAGCCTCTACATCAATGATTGCTGAGTGAAAGTTAAAAGACTAGGAAGATAGGGGAGGTAAATTGTCGAAGTTTAGACAAGGTCAAAGTCCACTTCGTGTTAACAAATACTGCGTGCATATTGTAACGTATTTCATTCTACTGCACTAATTACAAAATTTAAATATAACCTAGTGAATTGATGTAAAGCTTTATCATATTAAAAATATTCGATTTTTTAAAAATCGATTATCATAACCAGAGTAAAAATATGCAAATTAAAATTTTAAATTTTCAATCGAATTTGTAAAATTTAATTTATGCAAACCATAAAGGTGAAATCAGATATAGGATAAAACACTTTTGAGTGGCTGCCATTTCGAAACGGCTAAACAGATTTCACTGGGTATCGAAATGGTAAAGCTATTACCGTATCGGTTTTGGGCCAACGAATAAAATTTTCTGCTATAATCCTCACACACAAAATAAATTATTTAATAAATTGCAATTGCTCAGACACAAACCACACACTTAATAATTAATCTAAGAAAAGGCAAGGATCGGTACTCACTTCAAGGTCACGCTAATATATATACCAATTCTTGTTGAAATTAATAAGAAGCAGAAGACTTAGTTACGTTGTTATTTAAAAGGAAGCTACGAGAATAATTAGATTTCCAGTTGGCCAGATTAAATCTCAGCTTGATGTTGGACGGGATGCAAACAAATGAAAACTTTCGCCCGGAGTAAAAACAATTCGTGATTACAAATGGCTGTAGATTGTGTTTTTACATATATATATTGAGTTTAAAAAAACTTTCATTTTAATAAAAGTTAAATTGTTTATTAGAATCTCTTTTAAATTAATAAATATATAATTAGTGTTACGTTTTCAATTTGTTTACGTCAGCTAAAAATCTCTGTAAAATAACTTGTTGAATAATTTATTTTACTTTATACAATGAATCGAGATGAAAATTATTAAATTGAAAAAAAGAAACTGTATACGCCATCTAAAGTAAACTTGTTCATGCATATTTATTTGATACAAAAAACAATCATTTTTTTGTTCCGTTTTCAAAAATATTTTAGTAATTTTAGGAACATAAACGATCTATTTTGGCCATAACAAGCCATCACTATTATTAAGTCATCATTTTAGAATATCTTTACTTGAAGACGTAATCGTTGTTTACATCACAAATCCTTTTGCGTGTTAAATTCAGAATACAGTGTACCACGATAATCCGTCACGTCCAGTAAGCCGTCGTTGTTTAAATAAGGTCTTGTTCCTTTTTTTTAAATAGAGAAAAATTAGAATCGTACGTCAACAACCCCGAGTGTGTGTTACATAAACGACAAACAATACAATTCGACGGAAATCAAAGAAGCGCTTTTTTCATGGTTTTTACAAAAAAAACAAAGGCGTACACCAACTTCTGGGTGATAATGCGTGAGAAAGGAAACTTTTTATTGAAAAAAATGACGAATAAATGTGACTAAAGCCAGTAACGGGTGTCTTGATAAATTTAAGAGAAGGTATGGAATCTGTTTTTGAAGTAACTACATTTTTTCGCGCTGTATGGGCTTATGTTTTGCACGGGGAATAATCAGTTTGCCGTCACGGAACGCTCTACCGACCGTTGTTTTGTGATTAATAAAATGTATTTTTGAAGTGAAAATTATATGGTCGCGGTTGACCATGGTTATAAACATTTGCTTTCGCGTCACGCTTGAATCCGTAATGCATACTCTCAGCATATATTATTCTTGTATATATCTAGACTGAAAGTGACTACTTTTAAACAGCTGATTTCGCACAATAGCTTCAAAATCACTTCAATTGTTTATTGTTCTTGTTAATTTTTAAAATGTGTATTTTCTAATTAGTGTGGTTAAATTATTTAATGTATATAACCTATACCAATTTTAGAATGCCAGAATAAATTATTATTATTATTATACTTAGACTGTCATATATAATTGTCAAAATTAGGGTTATAATCTGATTACTTATTAAAGTCCCTTATATAGCCTAAGATACTCAAATTCATAGTCTGTGGCAGTTTCAGTTAATTTTTAAGTTGTATACCTACACATACGCAAAATTTAATACGAAAATAATTTTTAAAAGAGTTACCCTGTCCTGCATGCATCTAATTTTTTATAAAAATAATTAAGTCATAATAGTGAAAAAGTATAAAGTCAGGCATACTTAAAGTAGTAGTCACTTCTGTCGGCCAGTCCCGTACTGCCTAAGTTTTTTGTTTATTTCTGGTGAAAACCCAACGTGCGATGTTAATGTTGTTCCGTTACATACGGAAGTTTAAAGAAACAGTAAATAATTTAGGTTTAGGTCCGAATCAAGTTTTCGAAAGCGGTTTATTTTTGCGGATGCTTCCACCAAAAAAAATTCTTTCACTATACTGCATACTGTATAGTACATAAAGAATTGTTAATGTTTTTCACGGTAATTATAACAGTTTTTCAGTTAGTTTTTATGCTTTTTCAATAATCCGTTTTAAATTTATTTATTAAAATAAAAGTGCTTGTATCGCACTGTAATTACGGCCTATTAATTTACGTAATAATTTATTGTCATTCTCTTCCTTTCCAATAATCCGGCCTTAGCTACGTTCGATATACACACCGGACTGTGTACTGTATACGTTTATGTATAAACTAGCTGTTACCCGTTGCGGCTTTGCCTGCAATTATAATGTAAGTAATAAAATTTACAGTCGATTTTCAAAATCAGAATAGGTTCACGTCTATTTAATATATTTTTATATAGGCTATAATTTTACACCATTTATGGGTTCCGGCCAAGACATATAGATTTTTGCTACTCGAAACTCTAGAACAGGCGACATATAACTGACCGTGGGAGAAGTGCGGTGTCCCCATATGTATTTCTGCTTCTCTTAACGTCTGACCCTGCGACGTATTAATTGTCATTGTAAATGCCAACTTCAATGGAAACTGCAATCTTTTAAATTGGAAATGGAGGTTTAAATTTTGGGATAAAATTTAGGGATTTTTGAAATTTTTAAATTAAAATCATTGCAAATGTAAGCTTATGTACAATGATTTTGTAATAAATAATAACAGGGATTAAGATTTTTAAAACGGGAATACATCTCCCTCCTTCTCAGGTACCTAAACCACATTCATTCTAAATTTCACCTTAATCTGTCTAGTATTTAATGCGTGATTGAATAGCAAATAAATAAACAAACAAACAAACAAACAAACACACACACACACACACACACACACACACACACACACACACACACACACACACACACACACACACACACATACACAAATTTTCAGATTTATAATTTTATTAGAGAAGTATAAAATATTATTTAAAAGTCGCTGTTGTACAGTTAACACGTCAGAAAACTAAATACTAAATAATTAAGTTGGACTGGGAAAGTAGTATGGTAGCGTTTAAAATAATTTAAACATTTATTGTTCACACCTACCAATACATAATTTAAGTATAAAATGTCACTGTTGTACAGTTAACACATATCACAAAACTAAATGTTAAATAATTAAGTTGAACTGGATACGCAGTATGATGGCGTTTAAAATAATTTAAACATTTATTATTCACACCTACTAATACATAATTTAAGTGTAAAACGTCACTGTTGTACAGTTAAGACATGTCACAAAACTAAATACTAAATAATTAAGTTGGACTGGATACGCAGTATGATGGCGTTTAAAATAATTTAAACATTATTATTCACACCTACTAATACATAATTTAAGTGTAAAACGTCACAGTTATACAATTAAGACATGTCACAAAACTAAATACTAAATAATTAAGTTGAACTGGGTAATGGCGTTTTTTTTTAAACGGGAATAGGTCTATGTTAATCTCAGGTACCTAAACCATATTAATAACAAATGTCATTGCAATCGGTCCAATAGTTAAAGCGTGATTGAATAACAAACAAACAAAACACGAACTTTCAGAAATATAATATGATTAAGATACTCAAGTGTATAAATGTATAATACGATTTCGAATAAATACTTCAGATTTACATAAACGAAATATCAATGGTGCGAAGTAACGTAGAGCCTAATGGCTACACGTGGTATAGAAATAAATAATTTTGTTCGGATATTTAGCTTCTTTACTGCTCAGTAGAATAGCATTCAAAAAATCTCAATTTTCGGACTTACCTACCCCCCAAAAGCGAATAATTCTTTGAAGACTCAAAAACGATCGACGTCCAACCGTTTTCTAAAAAAAAACTTCGAGGAAAACAAAAACTCTTTAATTGATACAATTCTGATTTCGATTCTGGACGAAAAGCGATTCGGATGAAAGAGAAAAGTTTGCGGGGTCGGCCGAACAGTTCTCCAATCAAAAGGTTTATTGAAGAGGAAAAGTCCTTTGTGGGCTTCATTAAGTTACGAAATAAATGACATCGAATAAACTCGAACGAAAACATTCTGGCAATCCGCTTTATCCGTAAGACCTTCGCCAAAATACAAAAGAAATCAATATTAATTATAAAGTTGCATTAGTTCCGTTTTGTAATTTCTTTTCTTTGTAAAATCTTTCCAAATCAAATTACTGACTTATTTTAACCGGTTTTCAACTAATTCTATAAAATGTTCATTACTAGCTTTAGTTTACAAATTTTCTTTGTTTCTTACGACAACATAAAAGCGTGTTTTAAAATGGAGAATCCTTTGTTTAATCGAAAATATTTTTTGCTAATAATCTTAAAGTTTTGAAATAACTCAATATTCAAGATCAGTTATTACAAAGAAAAATAATTTTTTTGTTTTTATTCGCAAAACTTAATAATTATTGCTTACGTAAATGACAATTTTTCTCAGCATTCTTGGTTAGACTATTTCCTGATTTTGAAATTGTATAACCTTGTAGTACTTTTCATGTTTGACCTAGCGAAGCCAGGTCTCTGTTTCAATCTTACCGTTTGTGTGTTCGTTACGCAGTTTTAGCCAAACGCATTGACTAATTCTTTTGAAATTTAATACGAAGATATCTTGTGTAAAACCCAAATGATGTTACTTCAGTTTCAAGATGGCGGCCTTTGATTCAACAAGAGTGTATGCAGTTTTGTTCACACGCACTGACCGATTGTTTTGAAATTTGGTGCGAAACTACCTTGTATAAAGCCCGAAAGACGTGTAAGATTTTTTCCATTTACTTACGTTTCAAAATAGAAGATTCTAATTTAACGTTGAGAGTGTAATTGTTGGTTATTTTCGGTAATAATGGTTGAACGGAAAAACCTATTATAATTTTGACCACTACATAGAAAATCAACATACAATTTCTAATAAAGTTGGTGCAAATCAAATGTTTTGTAAATATTACGGTTACAGGTTAAATTGTCGAAACAACTTATGAACGCTGACGTAGAACGTTTTGTATATTAAGAATATACTGCGACGTCTACTGTTCTTTCAACTACTTACTTGTGTAATAATGATGTTTACGTATTGCACTTTTTGAATACGATACCACAATCGTCACAAGCGTTAAAGAGTACATCACATATAATTGTACGACTGCCAAAAAAAGGAGTGTTTTGTTGTTCGTGGCTGCGTAAGTATGTATGTTTGTTTGTTTGTTCCATCATAACTTTTTAACGGCTCGTCTGATTTTGATCTACTTTAGCACGTTGCATTCCTCACTTTATCCGAAGCGTCATGGGCTACATAACTTTCATCTAAACCATCTCCAATGGGAAAAATTGGGGTGAAATAGATAGGATAAAATTATAAGTAATTTCATTTAGGATAAATGAGTTGCTAGGATGCAATCATAAATTCTTAAATAACTAATGTACTCATACATTCTTAAATAACTTATCTCAAAATATTTGCGCTAAACATCCCCCGATTGCATTTACTGCATGAACGTTACATGTAAATTCTTAATTTATTTAACTAAATACTCGGAAAATATTCTTAAGCATTTATTCTAATACCTTGTTTTCGTCTTTTTAAATAAATTGTACTTCATATTTCCATTTCGTTTAATTATGAGAAACATAATTTTTGTGTATATTTTTTATTTTGAATTTTGTGTTTTAGCAGTCGTATTATTTATTTTTTTTAATTAATTATTGTTATTTATCATAATAATATTGGGTGATATTGTAAATATATTAACCAAAAATCTCTAAAAATAATATTTCATCTACACTGTAAAATTAAAAAATTAGAATTTAACTACAATTTGTATTTTTTAGACAGTTTATTGAAAAATAAAACTTTTTTTCAAAGTGTTATTCGATGCTGTCAATTTTGTAAATTCGCTTCCCTCGTGGCAGTGATTATTCGTAAAAACAATTTCAATGATTACCTTCGTTGCAAACAGGTCTGCTCATGCGCAACGTGTGGCAAAACAATCGCCAAAGGCTGAAATGAAATGCTCTGATTGAAAATAAATGAGTACTTAAAATTGTAGTCAATACCGTTTGCTTTCAATACAATGGTTTTAAACATTATTTATATTGAAGTTATAAATTGTCCAGAGAGAGAGAGAGAGAGGGAGAGAGAGAGAGAGAGAGAGAGAGAGAGAGAGACTAGAAGAGAAAGAGAGAGAAACTGGGCTTGTGTTGAATTGTGATTCCCCTGACCTGACCTTCTGTGGTCTCGTCCCCTTAGTACTAGCAGAAGGATGGGTAGTAGATACCTCTCTTCCTCTTTCCCGCCCTTCTTCTACTGAGACTACCTGAAAAGTAGAACCAGCTGCCGAAGAACTAGTTTGTTCCTCGGCGCTGCTGGCAGGTCTCCCCTGATCCTGCGCTTGTTACACGTCTTAATATTCCATTGCCTCACCTATAGCATGAGTTTAGCCTTAACAGCTTGCTTTCTCCCAGCTTTGGTGAGTTCCCAGCCTGTCTAACTACACGTCGCGTTGTCGAGCTGTGATATAAAGTTAGCGCCTTTAGTGCTAAGCAGAAGATCTTTCTCATCTATCAGAATAGATAGACCCAGTTTCTTTGCTAGATGAAGCTTTGGGGCCCCGGCTATCGCTAGCTATCAGTGTGCTGAAGCTATAAGCACCGGCTAAGATCATATCACTGATCTCGGCTGATGTTTTTTTTAGTCTCGTTGTTGTTTAATTTTGTTGGCTTCTGTCTTTTTTCTATACAAAAGAGCCCTGCATATCCAGGTAAGGCGGACTCTGAGAGAGCGCCGGGTATAGCAGAGGGCTTCACCAGTGCCGTTCATCTCTTCGGCACGGGTAGTTTCCACCTGATATTAGGTATATGTTTCCAGGGTTTACTCCTCTATATCGACGGATTCTGTCTAGATCTTTTACAGTGTAGAACCACCTGGAGCAGGACGCAGTTCACCGTGCTGGTCTTGAGCACATTGGCCAATGCCCCTGACCAAACATCCAACTGAGTGACCACCGCTAGAGTTACTCGACCCCATAGATGATGCAAAACTGCATTTACACAGGTAAAACTATTTTTCGGACGATACTGCTGTGTTAGTTGTTGGGGCACTGTACAGGAAGCATCAGATAAGCTCCACAAAACCCTGGACAACATTCGTTCTTGGACAAAACAGTAACGTATCAAGTTGAATGAGACTAAATCTACTCGCGTTAATTTTACAAACAGGACTATAATAAGTTAACCCGTATATGTAAACTCACAAATGATTCTGTTTAAACTGGAGATAAAATACTTGGGAATGACTTTAAACGCCAAGATGAATTGGAAAGCGCACGTCAAAATGAAAAAACGTCAACTAGATTTGAAATATAGACAAAGGTATTGGCGTCAGTCTAAACTAGACTCTTATACAAGTAGGTTTTGAGACTAGTATGGATGTACGGTTTGCAACTTTGGGGTTGCACCAAGAAAACTAACCTTAATATAATGCAATCTTTTCACAATAAGGTACTGCGCGGGATACGCGGTAAGATCCATAGCTGTGAAGCATGAACGTAGGTTTCACTAACATTGCGGCTAACACCACAGTACGGGAGATGACTGAGGGCAGGAATGTGAAGCGGAGACTGAAGAGGACAAGACCGGAAGACCTGGTGCAGTGATTATATGTTACCATATGAGAGAGTGTTCGGAGCCATTCATAGGAATGATTTCTAACTAATACTGTGACAGTGACATATTTACAATTGTAACTACTGGATACGTTGTACTTAGTTGTAGTGTTGAATAAATAAATAAGAAAATAAAACAAGTAAAATATAGTTTGGGCTACGGCTGGACTCCTTTTCAATGACGTCAAAATGTAAATGACAAATTAAAACACAACTGTTCAACCTACAATAGTATAATGAAAGTGTACAAATATTGTACATCATTTCGAAACTGTTAAAATTATCTTGTCTAGTATCGAGTTTGTTTAAGCTATTAACAAGGGCAATGTGTATACCAAAGTTCCCAATTTTTGGTCTTACCATCACGGCAGCTCTATTACCTAATTTTCAGTGACTAATTGTATATAAGAGTCACGCAATAAGATTTATCAATAAGAACATACAACGCCCAACTCTAAATTGTTATTAGCTTTCACGAATCTAGTTGTTACCAAAGGAAATATTTAGCGTCACACAACATAATAGTGTGTAGCGAGCTTGGACTATTGTGTTATGAGTACGAACACTGCATGAACAAACATCGCTGGCCATTATTGTATACAATACCGCACACAGTTTATTGGCGAAATTTGTTTTGATTAAATTAATTTACAAGCAAATAGTTCTCGTTATATCTGCCTATAATAAATATCAGTTTATCTGACAATCAAAATAACACATACATTTTAAATATAATTTTGGTGAAAATATTGTTTTTAATATTAAAATTAATTAAGAAATATTATAATGATGTCTATCATTCCTACCATTAATTGTTAGGGTTTCTTTTGTAAATGACTAAATGTAGAGATATACAAGTCTGGAATTTAAAAGTTTAAGCTTGAATCATTCATTAAGAGAAGAATAGGGTGTGACCCAAAAAACCCTTGTTCCGAAATTAAGTACAATAATTTTTTTTTGAAGTCTATAAAAAATAGGTTTTAAAAATTACCGTCTGAAGTAATTATTGTAATATCTTCACAATACGACGTACTAGGTAGGGTTAAAAATTCTGGAATTAGTCAATGAAAATTTATTGAAAGTACGTAAAACATGTAGGCTTTAATTGCCTTCAAAATACTCTTTTTCTGCTTGTACACACTTCTCTCAAATTGCATTTTCAATCGAAGTAACTGTCAAAACTCCAATGGTTAAAACATAGTGCTTCCTTTACGATCCTCCCGAATGGAAAACGAAAACATCAACAAGAAAGGAAATATTTCGCTTGTACAGAACCTGGGGTAAAGTGATGTTGGAGGTGTTTTTATTTCATTATCGGGACTTGATTCACTACTGTACAAGAAAATTCTGAAACGGCTACGAGATGCAAATAGATTTACATTCCATTCTATTTTAGCCTATGACAAACGGTTGATTCTTACACTTGTCTGTAGGCTTCCTTGAAATTTTACAATTTTTGAATACTAATTTTCTTGCCTATTACAGAAGATCTCTAAATCTAACTATAATACTATGGTATCTTTATTCCGGGTTAAAACGTTCCCGGAATCGATCAATGAGGAAATATTTCGCTTGGACAGAAATAGGGGTAAAGTGATGGAGGGGTTTTGTATTACAATTGCTTTATTCCTGTAGTTAAAACAGCTGACAAAGAACTGTACAAGGAGATTCTGAAACGGCTACGAGATGCACTTAGATAGAAACGACCTGAAAAATGGGCAAGGAACGGTTGTTTTTTGTTGCATGACAATGTCCCGTCACATCGACCGCTGAAGGTGAAACAATATCTTGCCGAGCACAATGTTACCACTCTGGAATACGCTCCCTATTCTCCAGACCTTGTATCACCGGATTTTTACCTGTTTCCACGACTGAAAATATCCTTGAAGGGACATCGTTTTGCTGATTCGCAAGAAGTGATGGAAAATGAGACGAAGCGGCTAAATGAAATTTCCAAAAATGGATTTAAAGAGTGTTTCTAACAATTGTATGAACGGTAGAAGAAATGTGTACATGCAGGAGAAGAGTGCATGAATGAAAATAAGGTTAAAATATTATACGTCTTTTAATAAATTTGCACTGACAAACACCAGGAACTTTTTGACCTCGTATAAAAACAAAGCGTCATGCAGCTATTTTTAGTAAATATCCAACAAAAATATATCACACAAACATTGTAAAACGAGAATATTTGTGGGCAATATTCTTGCACTTATTTGAAAATCTAATTTTACCACTGTAATTAACGTTAAAGCCTGCATAAATTAGTATATATATTTTTAATTTTGTTTTATTCTTAAAAGGTAAAATAAACTTAATTGTTGAAATGAAAGCTTCTATAGTAGTGCTGACTTGCCAGAGAATTTAGCTTTTTTTGATTCTGTTAAATCGACCTGGCATGTAAGGTTTTGACCGTCACGGTTACGCAGTCTCTTGAATTTCTTTAATATTTAATAATTATTTGTTTAAAATTTCTGTATAATAAATATGTTCACCATAAAAACGAGAAAACGGTGAAACTCTTAGAAATAACCAGGAGGGAAACAGCAAAACTGATAAGGAGAGTAAAGAGAGAATACGAAAGAAAGGTACTGGAAGAAACTGACCAGGATTTTAAAAATAACAACCCACGAGACTATTACAAAGCTTTTAAAACCTGTCTAACTAAGTTCTCGCTACCCACTTTAATGCTCAAAGACATAGAAGGGAAAATTGCCCCTAGCAACCAAGAAAATGCGGGCATCCTTGCGGCGTATTTTAAGGATCTACTGAATTGTGAAGATCCGAAAGAAACACTGCCCTTCGAGCTGGACAGGGAACCCAAAACTCCGTTAGAAAACATAGAGCCTCCGACTCTCGAGGAAGTTAACAGTGCAGTGATCGAGCTGAAAAATTATAAGGCAGCGGGAAAAAATCAGATAACAGCAGAAGTTTGGAAATATACTAGCAATACGGTAATAGAGGAATTACACAAACAATTTATTGGAATGTGGACAAATGAAGAGTTCCCTTTAAATTGGAGCTCGGCGGTGATACACCCACTACATAAAAAGGGAGATAAAACCGACCCAAACAATTATAGAAGAATATCGCTACTGGATGTAACATATAAAATCTTTTCTAAGATATTACTCTGGAGGATCCAAGGACAAGTAGATCAAGAATTGAGAGAGTATCAAGGTGGATTTAAACCAGGGAGGAGTGGACCAGATCAGATAATGGCTCTGAAGTGGATCATAGATTACCAGAAGAAAAGGAATAAGAACTTAATAGTAACTTTCATAGACTTTAAGAAGGCGTATGATTGAATCCACAGGGAATCACTCCTAAACACGCTCAAGGAATTTGGCTTGCACCAGAAATTAATTAACCTTGTGAAACTAACTCTCCACAACACTATATCTAAAGTGAGGTTCCGAGGAGAAGTCTCAAAACCTTTTGAAATGAAATCGGGATAACGGCAGGGAGATGGTCTTTCCCCCCTCTTATTTAACTGTGTTTTGGAAAAAGTTATTAGAGAGTGGAACAAGGTTATTGGGTAAATCAAAATTGGAACAAAGATAGGGTTAAATTGTTTAGCCTTTGCGGACGATTTAGCACTCTTATCGAACAGCTGGGAAGACACAACACGCCAAATTGAATCATTAAGAGACATCGCAGGAAAAGTCGGCCTTCATATATCCTTCAGGAAAACAGAGATAATGCCAATAAGAAAGACAGAACAAAAGTTCGTAAAAATCGGTAACGACCCGTTAAAGATTACGGATAAATTTACGTACTTGGGAGAACTATTACCAGAGACCTCAGAGAAAAACCAGCAATACTTAACAGAGTAGCTAAATTAAGATCTGCCTTCTATTTGACCCAGAACACCTACAAAAAAAAAAATCGCTTACTATAAAATCTAAACTTAGGCATTATAACACGGTCATGAGTGCAAACGTAACTTACGCCTCGGAGACCCTATTTAATCTAAAGAGCCAAAATAGAACGGAGGAGCTCCAGAGAATGGAAAGGAGAGTACTCCGAACAATTATTAATAAGAAACATTTGGTGGGGGGACAGTACAGACTATTGCCGAATGCAGTCTTGTATCGGGACAACGAGCGGCTCACTAACATTTTTAGGAAAAGAAGATTGGCCTTCTTTGGACACCTAACTCGATTATCAGAGAGTAGACTTACGAGGAGATTATTGGACTACCAACTGAAGTGTAAAGTTAAGAACAACTGGTTGAAGGAGGTGGAACAGGACTTGGAGGAACTGGGAATAACCAAGGAGCAATTAGCAGGAAGAAGGGAAAAAGTGATCTTAAAAAGTCAGGAAACCCAATTACAGTTTAGGGAAAAACGTCCACGAAACGTAGTATATTTGGAAGAACTCAGACTTCAGAGATCAATAAGATTTAAAAAATACTGGGGAAAACGCAGTATAAACAAAAGGCTTAATTAAATTGACTGTGTGTGCTCCAATGTGGGCTTAAATAAAAAAAAATACGTTCAACAACAAATAAGTTTAGGAATAAAGCTTTAAATTAATTACGAACGCGCCGTTACATTACGTGCCCAGTCCCACCGTTTAATTCAGGCTTTCACGACTGCCTACCGTTCAGCGATGATATTTTTTATAAATTTTGAAACGGTAGAAAGGTTTAATTTATTAAGAAAAACAAATTTTGTTGCGTTAAAAACAAGTACGACAGAAATTTTGAACAAGTAATGTTTAACGATTCCTTAAAATGTGATTTACAGCTCTGGAACGATCCCATTTCGCGGTTTAGTTTTACGGCATTCGATTATAAATTTAAACCATTTTTTAGATAAAATATATCGCCATATTGGGTTACTGAAAAGGTTATGTTAGGTTTTAAAGTTACGTTTTGGTTATAAAACAACAAAGCAACCAACTTTTAAATGAAACGCCTATAGCAACTTGAATATGATAAAGTTTCTCGCAATGTCCTTGGCCAATAACAAATCCTTGTAGCTTCTCTTCGTTAATAACTGGCGCCACAAACTTTCCGTTATAAGTAACTGTAGGCTACTGCCATTGATTAATTTACTCTTGCCTGCTTCAATGGGCTACATAATTTGTGCGCCTGCTCGTTATTCGTGTATTTTTCAAACAAATTCGTTTTACCGTGTTGCTTTGTCGCCGTAAGAACTATTTGGTGTGAGAAAAAAATCAATCTAGAGAACGTAATGAATAGAGTAAATCCATTTTCAATTCAATCGAGTTCAAACAGACGAAAGCAATTTAATAGAAAAAAATAAAATAAAATGGCGCGGAGAATATTTATAAAATACGGACATTTTTGCAGTTTTGAAGAAATTGGCTTGTTCTGTCCTTTTTTTTTAATAAAAATTTTAAAATCTGAAATGATATACGAACAGATTTCAAAAGTAATTAAGATTTGTGAAATGTCATATATGACCAATATTTGAGAAAGGATCAAGGAAATTTTCAACTAATTTAGTCTTCAGTGAAACGACACACACACACACACACACACACACACACACACAAATAGTCTCGATTAACCGTCAGGTTAATTCTTTCATATAAAATTTCGGCGATGATAACCTTACTGGTTTTTGCCCTAAAAAAATATAGAGAATTTTAAACAGTCTTCCACATTAAATAATTTGTAATAAATAAACAAAAATAATATTTTAGATAAAAAACTATAACTGACTGACTGATGCTTGAGCAAATCGACCACCAAACCCTAAAAGAGAGAGAGAGAGAGAGAGAGAGAGAGAGAGAGAGAGAGAGAGAGAGAGAGAGAGAGAGAGAGAGAGAGAGAGAGAGAGAGAGAGAGAGAGAGAGAGAGAGAGATTTATTAAACGACCATACTTTATGTCAACTAGACTAATGACGACGAAGGATCACCGTTAACGCTGATCACACAACGGGAGTAACTGCGGTTCAAACTAATAATCTTAAGGTAGCAGTTTACAGACACAGCCGACTGACTGATGCTTGGACCACATCGTTCACCAAAACCTTAAAGAGAGAGAGAGAGAGATATAGAGAAAAGAGAGAGAGAGAGAATGAGGAAGGGAGGGAGAGAGACGGAAAGACAGTCAAATCAAAATAGAATTTTAAGGAGAAAATATATATTGAAAAATCTATTATTATCTCTATTATTCACATTATTTCAAGAATAGGTATAAAGTTATACAACCGTGGGAACTGTTATTTCGCCTTAATTAATTCTATATTCAGTTTTGTTCTATGTTCGCAATACTAAACGGTTTAAGCCTGTCAAACAATGCTGTCCAACAGAGTGAGAGAGGTTTAACTTGAAATAGAAGCAAGAATAATTGTAATAGGATTAAATAACAGTTAAACAATAGTATTAACTAGATTGAATAGCTTTGATACAGGATATCCTGCAACTAAAATGCCACAGTAAACATGCACCGTTACTTGTACAGTACGCCCTACATATTAGTTATACTTTAACAGGTGGGTAGAACGGTAATAGGATTTCAGAATTAGTATTAAATAAAAAGTATTTCAGAAGGTTTAAAGCAATTCTTATAGAAGCAAGGCACTGTGATAAGACCCTATCGAACACCTTAAATTAAGTACTGATCCTAAAATCTAATTAATAATTTAGGGGAAGCAAATTTTGTATACATATAAGCTATAAAGGATGATGAACCAGTTTATAGGAAAGGTGGTTTCTTTCAGCAACTACATGTCGAAATTCTGAAAATAGAAATTTCAAGAGATTATTTTACTCGAAGACAGGACAGGAAAGAACAGGAAAGAAAAAAAAGAAAACATCATAGGAAGATATGGAGGAGATAGAGTCAACAATAATGGAGGCAGATTAATAACAGAACAGGAAAGAAAAAAAAAGAAAACATCATAGGAAGATATGAAGGAGATAGAGTTAACAATAATGGAGGCAGATTAACAGCAGAACAGGAAAAAAAGAAAAAGAAAACATCATAGGAAGATATGGAGTAGATAGAGTCAACAATAATGGAGGCAGATTAATAGCAGGACAGGAAAGAAAAAAAAGAAAACATCATAGGAAGATATGGAGGAGATAGAGTCAACAATAATGAAGGCAGATTAATAGCAGAACAGGAAAGAAAAAAAAGAAAACATCATAGGAAGATATGAAGGAGATAAAGTCAACAATAATGGAGGCAGATTAATAGCAGAACAGGAAAGAAAGAAAAAGAAAACATCATAGGAAGATATGGAGGAGATAGAGTCAACAATAATGGAGGCAGATTAATAGCAGGACAGGAAAGAAAAAAAAGAAAACATCATAGGAAGATATGGAGGAGATAGAGTCAACAATAATGGAGGCAGATTAATAGCAGAACAGGAAAGAAATAAAAAGTAAACATCATAGGAAGATATGGAGGAGATAGAGTCAACAATAATGGAGGCAGATTAATAGCAGGACAGGAAAGAAAGAAAAAGAAAGCATCATAGGAAGATATGGAGGAGATAGAGTCAACAATAATGGAGGCAGATTAATAGCAGAACAGGAAAGAAAGAAAAAGTAAACATCAAAGGAAGATATGGAGGAGATAGAGTCAACAATAATGAAGGCAGATTAATAGCAGGATGTAAACAAAATAGTATGAGAATCATTAATAGATATTTCTAGCACCGTGATATACACAATTATACATGGAAACAAGAAGCCCGAGGACTTAAGTCAATTATTGATTATGTCATTTCAAGGCAAAAAGCGAAATTGAATTTCGAGATGTAATGGTCTGCAGAGATAAGACCGATATGTAGTAGTAACCATTATTTTGTAAAAGAAATGTATTCTTCCTAGAGAAGAAAAGAGCGATTAATGAAGTGCGGCTAGAGGAAAACGAGCAGCTACAGCAAGGAAGATACAACCTAAGAGGGTTGGAAGATGAAAGCACAAGAAGGTTTTATCAAACCAGACTAGGGCGAAAGCTAGACGGTAAAAGCTTCGAAAGCGTAGAGGAGCATTGCAATCATATAAAAGAATGTATTTACGGTGCAGTCAACCAAAGAGCTGGTAAAGTGGTATTGGCGAGGACCGAAAGGAAGAGGAATAGAAGAAGGTCTCTGGAATGGGAGGAATGGCGCTTGGGAATCGGAAGGCTTAGGACGATATAGACCGATAGAATGATGATGAAATTATATATATATATATATATATATATATATATATATATATATATATATATATATATGTGTGTGTGTGTGTGTGTGTGTGTGTGTGTGTGTGTGTGTGTGTGTGTGTGTGATTCAAACGCGATACAAAAGTCAATTTTTAAAATAGAAGAACACTGCCAACCTTAAAACTCATAACTTTGTTATCATACATTTTTTTAACAACTGAAATCACAGTCAGTGTTAAAATATGCATACATTATCATTTTAAAATTTCAAACTAATTTCAAGCTGCACTAAAAGCACTAGATTCAATTTTGAAATTCAAAGTACAGTAATTCGAATATATGCTGTGTATTTAAAGATCGGTGTTCGTTTCAAGGTCCCCGGGTTTGAGAGGTACACTGTCTCCTGTCTCACGGCACACCTGTATCGGAACCTCCAAGCAGCTTACTGAAACTATTCATTTTTACGAAAATATCCAACTTTTCTTCAATTGAACGTAATAAGATTTTGCTGGGAAATGAAAAAGTTTAAATAAAGTCGAAAGTTATTCTGCGGAACGCTTCTCACTTCAGTGTAATCCAGGGGAATGTAAATGCTCGGTTAGTCTAAGAAAATTTCAGTTAGATTCTGCAATCTGTGTATCTGTATGCTTGTGTGTTCCAAAAAGAAAACTTTATTTTTCGACTTATTATCAGCAAATCTCCCGAAGGTTGTTTCAGGAAAATACTGTTGGAGTTGTGGACTTTACAAAAAAATTACTACTTTTCTCGTCAGCCATACCGTCAAAAGAAAAAATATATATGGAGACCTACAATTTTCTCATACAGGTTCTTGTCCTTGAACCGCTCCTTCAACTCGTGATTTTTTTTTGTTGAAATTTGATTTTTAAAAAAATAAGAAAGACGTTTAGTTAGAATATTATATTATTTCAAAAGTGTCACTAACATTTAAGAATACCTAAGCAGGAAGTGAATTATAATATCCAAGCATGTATTACAGCCAAGCAGCTACAGTTTATAAAAACAAATTTTTGGACCTGGCGGCCATCACCGGAGCGTGCAAAACTGAGCATATTGTTTTTAATGTGAGTGATCCAAACGGCATCGCTGAATTCCGCTCCGCGAAGCTTCGGTTTTGCAGCTGACTCAGCTTCCCCCACCACCAAGCTGACCACGCCTACAAACCTATTATTTCCAATTAGCTAGGTTACTGTTGTCTATATTACGGCTTTTAAACATAGTAGTTTCCAAGAATTCTTTACAGTGGACCTAAATATTTAGTTTTGAAAGATACAAAAGCGTTCTTTGAAACTGACTGAACTCCGCTTCCGGTTTCTGTGCCTTTTCATTCCGCTCAGCTCAGTGCAGCTTCGCTTTGCATGTGGTGGCCACCCGGCCTAAAGTAAAGTAAAGCAAAGAAATAATATAAAAATGCAATGTGTATTTTAATATAGTAACTGATTATAAATATACTAGAAACACAACCGTAATGAGAAGTTTTGAGCGCTCGCAGTTAGTGGCATCTTGGGGCAGAGTACTCAATTATATTTAAATAGATAATAATACTGTACTGTCTATTTTCTGTACTTCTTTAGCGGCTGATATCGAGCACGCTTTTTATAATGGTTGTGTGTTTATATCCAATGATATAATACATGCATTGTAATGTATTTATTAGTAACCGTAGTTGCCTCGGTGGCCTAGTTGATAGCGTACTAGGCTTTTACCCCGAGGACCCGGGTTCGATTCCCGGCCAGGGCTTGGCATTTTCATACGCTATAAATCATCCCATCGTCTGCATTAGCCCAAATGTGCACAATAGTCGGACGTTAAAAAAATATATTAGTAACCGTAAAATTAAACCAAATACATATTAATCTTGTACGTTTAATATTATCTGATGAAGAACTATTTTTTGAGGTGGAACGTCTAAAGAGGCGAGCAAATTTCCGATAATTTTCTTAAAGCGCCACACTTTCAGTAAACATAATTGTACGTAAATTATTATGGTACAAATGTGCACTATTAAATGCAGATCTGTTATAATGTAGAATCCAAGAGACATACTAAATGCCTATCACTTCTCCAATCGAGTTAAGCCCAGGTAGAGTGCCATGAATAATACATGAGCTGAATATATGGGCATCCGATTGAAATGCAAATCATTCCTTTTGTTTTTCGTTAAATAAAAGAGGCTGTGTGTTCGAGGATCATTCAGTGTATCGAGCATTGTCTCTTTACTTTATTATATTCAAAATTTTATTCGGAACAACATATAGGACATGATTACAATTAGTGATGTTTACCTTCTGCTTAACTGGATATGTTAAAGTAAGCACTCAAAGCTAAATAAAATAAAAAAGATTTTTAAAAACACTCTTTTTCAATTCAAGTACAAAATACACTTAAAAGTAAAAAATAAATTTTTCATCAGTTGTTGAATAATAAATGGTGAGCGCAGATTAGGTTTGTTAGAAATTATTGAAGAAAATCCTTATAAGTGAGTATTGATGGGCATCCATGCTTTATTCTCCGACTGATGAAAATTTTTTTTTTTTTTGCTTTTTAGTGCATTTTATACTTGAACTTTAAAAACGTGTTTAAAAAATCTTTTATTTTATTTTATTTTCTACTTTTTAGTGATGAATCTTGTAATCGGCTCGAACTCACTTCTTCCGACAACTTTCAATGTGTTTTTACACATACTGAAAAACACATGAAAGAAACTAACTCCATCTATTGAGCAACGCTAAAACTATTTTCCCATATGCGATTTTAGTTAATTAATTAGAGATAAATTAAACAAAATTTGATATGCTTAATTATTAAAATTGCATAGTCATTGGAAGCAAGCAAGTGTGCAAAATTTCAATTCGATTGGATGATGGAAAGTGGGTTACAAATCGATTACAAGATTTGAACCATGAACGTACAGACAGAGGAAGCAAGTTAGGAAAAAGCGTGTTAAAAAAGAGACCGAAATGACTACTTCCGTAAAAAAATCAATTTTTAAGTTTTTATAATTTTTAAATCAGCACTTTTTTGATTATTTCGACACCAAATTCTTTACGCTTTGAACAGTAGAACATAAATAACAATCGTTTTTGCCTTGTCTACATACAGGCCTTTTTAAGCTTCAGCCTACTTCCTAGTCCGTGACGTTCCTAGTCTGTTATCCTGCTAAGCATCCTATATAGTATCCTTTATTGAAGTATGTATTTGTTTTCTAAGATTCACTTAATAACTGACTCAACAGCTGGTTATACAATCAATTATACGTTGCTTTACAAATAGTTTTTTCCTGTGTTGTGTAATAAACTGAGATTATTTTCATTGTTTACAAATTTTTATCAATATGATTTATTATCTAAAGATATAAATAATGTGCCTACAGCTCTGAAAATATTTCAAACTTTAAAAAAGGGTAGAATCTTTATATCTAATATGAAGTGTTTCAAAAATGAAATTAGTAATACAAATGACCTCATACATTTGTTATAAATAAATTATTACCTTTCAAATATTTTTTTCAATTTATGCTGTGTTATGTCTGAAAAGAATTTTATTTTATTTTATGTGTAATCGCGTTTTTCCGAACACATTTCTCAAAAACTATTAAAGATATTTACATAAAACTTTTTTTTGTTTCTTATACTAATCTGTACATTTTAAAATATCTCTTTATTTAATAATTATTCCAATTTAAAAAATATTTTTAAAAATTTTTTTGTCTCGGATGAAAAATATTTTCTTTTGGAAAACAATCATACTGCTTTAAGTAAACACAAAAATCGAATCTTATAATAACAAAAATTAAGCTTCTGTAGTCATTAGTTGTTGAGATATATGTTTGTAAATATGGACAATTTAGCGTTGCAGAAAGGATCATCCCAGTCACCAAAAGAAGCATGTAGACAGTATGGTGATGATACAAAATAATTTTGTGGTGTCGATAAAGAAATTTTTATTTCTGCAAGTTCAAAAAAGTGGTTTAGAATTATATAGGCCCTATATGTCCGCGTGTGCGTGCGTGTGTGCTCGTTTGCACCTCACTGTAAAATCGTGTCTTGACATCTTCAAGGTGGATTTAACTTCCAATATGAAGTAGAAATGAAGAAATGTGTCGTATTCCGTTTCTTTTATAACCTTCGTATAACGCAAATTATAACTGGCCTGATGTTCGACTTTTCATTTCGTCTTCAGACTTGAAGCGAGACCACCTTGATGATGCCTGATACCATTTTAGCGAAACTTTGAACAATGTTTCTTGTAGAAAATTATTCATCGAACAGATATAGGCTATATACGTTTTTATTATAAGAGCGCGTATATATACACACACACACACACACACACACACACACACACACACACACACACACACACACACACACACACACACACACACACACACACACACACACACACACACACACACACACATATATATATATATATATATATATATATATATATATATATATAAGTTATGGTATGATTTCGGGGACGTCGCTTTTTAAAAAAACAACTTTTTTAATAATTAAAATAAGACTTTAATATTCACTTAAAACTTATTATAACTATTTAAGTTCGTCTCATATGCATTGAGAAGCGAACTGAGTGAGACCTCGATTCACACTGAGCTTCTGCTATTTTCTTCTCTAGGTACATGAAAATGCTTAATGTGTTAAAAGCTAAATTGTCAGCATTAAATATAGCCAAGTCTAACACTAAATCTAGCAAAGTTTACAATAATTGTCTATATAACTCCTCCATCCCTAAACAAAACTTTCGGGGGTGGTCGAGTGCTGGGTTGACGTTGGCCTTTTCCCGAAAATCTTTTAAACACAATATAAATAATCACCAGGAGAAGACTTCCGAATATGATGATGGTCCAAATGCTGATTTTTGTTGTAATAACTGAATGTTGTTGAATTTTTGATATAGCGTCTAAATTAAATGAAACAATTGTTTATCTTGATAAAGAATTGAATCATTGTTGGGACTGATTAAGTAGATCCCTCGAAGTGTAGTTGCTGTAGTTTCCTTTTGAGGTCAAATTGCCAAATTTTTTTTTTTTTTTTTTTTTTTTTTTTTTTTTTTTTTAAATCATAATAATTTTTTATTATTACTATACAATTGTCACTAGTCACTAGATGACTAACCTACAATATTATTCTAAAATAAATTAATCACAACTGAGAACTCCCAACAGAGGTCCCAGTATTTACACTAAACCAGTTCAAACGGTTGCTGTCTTTTTAGCCTTCTCTCTAAATGAGTGTTTTCCAGGAACTGCAGAATATCAATGCTGATGTGTGAGTGGAGTCTCTCCTCGTGCTTTGCTGCCAGTCTCTTAGCTTCTTCTCTGATTGTTGGAATTTTTAAGTCCCTGTGAAGGTCGTCATTACGATAATACCATGGGGCGTCAACAATGTTCCTTAAAACTTTATTTTGGAAGACTTGGATTTTTTTGATTTGGGTTTTAGCTGCACAACCCCAAAGCTGGATCCCATAGGACCATACGGGCTTAAGTATTTGTTTGTATAATACAAGTTTATTGTGTACTGACAGTTGTGATTTCCTACCAATCAGCCAGTACATTTTTTTATACTTTATGTCAAGTTCTGTCCTTTTCTTTTTATGTGCTCTGCCCATCGCAGCTTCACATCTAAGTTCATTCCAAGATACTTTGCAGTGTTATTGAATGGAATATTTGTGCTATTAATTACTATCGGAACATACTTATCCTTTTTATAAGTAAAGTCAACATGCACCGATTTACCCTCATTAATTTTAACTCGCCACTTTTTGGTCCAGGTAACGAACTCATCGCATGCTTGTTGCAGTTTTACAGCTGCTACTTTACTACTGTCTCCCACACCCAAGAAAACTGTGTCATCAGCAAATGTGCCGATTGACACACAATCCGGCTGCGGGATATCAGCTGTGTAGAGAAGATAAAGCAAGGGTCCCAGAACACTGCCCTGAGGTACACCCGCCTTAATCTCTCTCATGCTAGAGAATGTTCCCTCCTGCCTTACCCAAAACATTCTGCCAATTATGTAGGACTTCAAAATTTCAGAATATGTTTTTGGCAATATTTTTTCCAGCTTAGAGATTAGCCCTTCGTGCCAGACCTTATCAAAGGCCTGGGCAACGTCTAAGAACACGGCGGAGCAAATTTTCTTTTCTTCATATGCTTTCTCAATAATGTTGGTTATTCTGTGCACTTGGTCAATAGTTGAGTACTTATCCCTAAACCCAAACTGATGGGTAGGTATGAGATTGTTTATCTCTATAACTGGTTTGAGTCTTTTAAGTAACAGTTTTTCAAATACCTTTGAAACTATTGGAAGTAGTGAGATTGGTCTATATGATGTAGGTTCATTAGGTGGCTTGCCGGGCTTCGGGATCATAATTACCTCGGCCATTTTCCAGATGTCTGGTACATGCTTCAACCGGAAAGCTGCATTTATAAGGTTAGTAAGTTTTATAATGGCTGTCCTTGGTAACTGTTTCAGTACTACTCCAGTTATTAAATCGTAACCAGGGCTTTTTTGAATTTATGTTAACTTTAATTTCCCTAGCCACTTCCTCTTTAGTTACAAGATCTATTTTATGTTCATTATTTTGTTGTGAAAGTACATTATAGTCAAGATTAATTCTATTTGTTATATTTTCTTGTTGAGATTGAAAGTTTATATTAGGTTGGAATACTTGTTCTAAATATGTAGCGAATACATCTGCTTTCCCTTGTTTATCCTTCTGCCCAGGTTCCATCTGCAGACCTAATTGGGGACTATGTATGCAAGGTCGTTTAAATTTTTAATGGCTCTCCAGAGCGAATAGTCCGTTTCCTTAGTATGCGTTACATTACTTAGGTATTTATTTATGGACTCGTTTTTAAATTGCAAGATTTCCCTTCTTAACCTTTGAGCAACATTATTTAACCTATTTTTGTCTTCAGGCGAGCGTGTATGTTGCCATCTTTTCCTTAATTTCCTTTTAACAGCTACTAACTCCGTAATTTCTTTAGGATAACTGATACCAGCCATACATCTTCTGACATCCGGGTATTTGCCCAGGCTGCTTGCTGAATATCCTTTTCAAATTTGGCAGCTTCTTGATCCAACTGTCCATTGGTCTTGAGCGGTACCTTTAAACAGATGTGTGTATTCAGTGCTTCTTGGAAGCCCTCCCAATCTGTGTTCTTGTTAACCAGTGTGGGACCCCTTTCAGTTTTAATGATATTTTCGCTAAGTGTTAGAATTATTGGTGAATGATCTGACTCCAGGTCAAAGTTTTCATCAATTGTTATATAATTGTGTGATATCTTCCTACAAATAAAGAAGTATAGCAGATCTGGGATCCTCTTCAGGTCAGCAGGCCAGTATGTTGGTTTCCCTGAAGACTGATAACTGCAACCCAGCGCTGAAGCGGCTTCATGCAACTCTTTGCCTTTAGCTGTTGTAAGCCTGGAACCCCACACTGTATTTTTGGCATTAAAATCACCACCAATTAAAAATCTATCTCCTAATCTCTTTAAAACATTAAGATAACTGTCTTTTTTTTGCTTATGTTTTGGTGGGCAGTAGATTGCAGCTATCATTATATTTCCTCTTCTAGTTTTGATTGTTATCGCCGTGACTTGGTTTTCTTCAGTTTCTATTTTAAATTCCTCATAATGAGAAATATTAGCTTTGATTATTATTCCACTACCTCCTCTAGCGGCATTCGCTGGTGTACGCTATGATAGAAATTATAGTTTCTAAATTTAATACAAGATTCCGTTGTTAAATGAGTCTCAGAAATAAGACATATATCAATTTGTTGAAGATCTAGGAATACTGTTAATTCTGTTTTTTTCTGTATGATTCCATTTGCATTCCAAACTGCGATACGAAGATCTTTATTTACCACTTTTCTTCCTTACGACGGGTGGTATAATACTTTCGAGCTTACTTAACCTTTCTTTGAAGGATTCCAGTATCTTCTCCTGTTTATCTAACCTAAAAATTATCTTTAATAACAGTTCATCTGTATTGTGTTCTTTAACTTGTGGTCCTTCATTACCAGCAACAATTCGTGCGTATGATGTTCCCTTACTAACTTCCGGATTTGTTTTGTGAGGTTTTCGTCCAGCTTTATCATTGGATTTCTCTTGTACTAGTCTGTTTCTCCTTTCTTGGAATGTTTTAGCTACCAAACATCCTCTATAGTTGGCAGGGTGTTCTTCGTGGCAGTTAGCACATTTGGGTTTTGTGTCTCTTCTTTTGTGCATTCCTGCGTTAAATGATTGCCTGCACACTTTACACACTTTGGTTCTCTGTTACAGAATCTCTGTGTATGACCATACAACTGGCAGCGTTTACACTGAGCTATGTAGTTTGATCTTCTTAATGGCTCAATTTTGACTGTCATCTCAAGAATATCCTTGATCCTGTATATGGCTTGTATATCTTCTTTGTGGTCAAAAGACAACATAAACAGCGGTAAAGGCACTTTGACGATTTCAAATGTTCCTTCACCTGTTTTAACTCTTTCCTTTTTCATTATGTTGACAGCATCTACACATGCAAGCTTTCGTTCTTTTAGCTCCTTAATGATTTTCTGAGAATCGGTAGAAGGAGGCAGTCCTCTTGCCATGACTCTTATATTTCGAGTCTGCTTGTCCTCATACGAATGCCATTGCATGCTGTGTTCGTGAAGACAATCTATTGTTAACTTAAATGCTGCTCTATCCTCAACATTAATCTTTACTTGATCGTTGTTAAGGGACATGGCTTTGAATTTGATTTCTTTTGCCTTTAGGATGGTATACAACCTATCATAATTCTTTACACTGCTCATAACTACCGGTGGAGGTTTTGGCTCTTTTCTTACATTTGACTGAGAACAATTTTGTTGGTTGTTACTCTCAAGTTGCTCAGGAGAACAATTGGGTGACTCACTCGCTTTTCTTTTTTGCGATTTTTCTTTTCCTCCTTTTATTTGTTATCCAACCAACTTCTTCAGCTAGCACATCTTCATCTGTCTCATAATTAATTGGCTCTGTATTGTTCCTCTGTTTGGAGTTACCAGCATCAATTTTATTTGAAACATCTTCCGTTTGATTGCTAAATCTTTCTTCACGACTGAATACTTCAGTTGGTTTGCAGATTTTAATAGTTTTTCCTTTCTTAAGTATATCATTTTCTGTTTTTAACTGCATTACTTCTTGCCTTAACTGTTTTATGACAATCTCAATGTCTTCAAGTTTTTGCGCATATCTTTGTTTTCTTCTAACAGGATAGCATTAGATTCCTTGTATATACTTCCAGATGAATTTGGAGATCTATTTATTAGTGAACTTCTCTTAAAAGGATTGTCATCAAGCAATAGATGGTCCCCCAGAATCCTCGGGACCGACCTCCTTAGAGGGTGGATTTTCCCGAATAGCTGGTCTGCCACCTGGGGTATTACATTCCGCGTGTTTGTCCATTGCTCATGCTTTTCCACCTAGTAACCCTAGGCAGGGGCCCTTACAGGGTGCTACCATCCGGAGCCAGATGGACCCCGGTTTTTTAAAGAGGTGTTACTCCTCTATCACTCGCCACTTTGTCCTGGCTTGTGACAGGCAGAGCCTGGCTTCCCAACGATGTGGGCCCAGGTTGGCGGGTTTAAAATTGCCAAATATTGGTTCATTTCAGGAATCCATATTATTAAATTTTCAGGAATCTCCAATGCAGTATATTTGCAGCTGTCCGTCTTGCCGGATTGTATTATAGATGTTTCACAATCAAGATTATGATTAGTTATTTGTTCCAATGAGCATAGAGATTTTGAATGAATTTTGTTCTTACAATTACTGTTTAAACCTAAGAGTTTAACCTTACCTAACTTAGATTTAGACATTAACATATATTTTACTCTAGGAATTACAGTTATATATCCTGATTCATATTTGGTTGGTACAGATAACAACTTATAAATATTATAGTCTGTTTCATCTACAATAAGCAATTTCAGCAAATTTTTTAATAAATTTTCTATAGTATCCCAATAGACCTAAAAATCCCTTAATTTGTTTGGTGGTTTTTGGAATTGGGTAGTTTTTAATTGCTTTCACTCTATCTGGATTTGGTTTGACACCTTCTGCTGTTACTAAGTGACCTAAATACGCTACTTCTTTTCTAAGAAATTCGGTTTTGTCTAACTGAATTTTAAAATTTGCTTTCCTTAATCTGTCAAAAACTTCCCTAAGTCTTTGTATGTGTTCTTGGAGACTGGTCGAATAAATTATGACGTCATCTAAATACACTAGGCATGTTTCATTTTGAATTCCCCTTAAAACATTGTTCATAATTCTCTGAAATGTGGGAGGACTGTTTTTTAGACCAAAAGGCATTCTTAAGAATTCGTAATGTCCGGTTTCTGTTGAAAATGCTGTTTTTCTACACTGTCTGGGTCCATTTCCACTTGGTGAAATCCTGAAGCTAAGTCCAATGTCGAGAAATATTGAGATCGTCCTAATTTGTCTAAAATATCTGTTATATTTGGTAAAGGAAATCGGTCATCAATTGTTTTTGAGTTTAGGCCTCTGAAGTCTATTACTAGTCGAAATTTTTGTTTACCGGAGGCGTCCTGCTTTTTGGATACAATCCAAACTGGAGAGTTCCACGGGGATTGAGAAGGTTGAATAATTCCCTGATTCAGCATATCATCAATTTCTGGATATCTGTAGTTTTTAGAATATACGGGAATTTCGTCTGTGGTTCGAATTATATGTTTTATTTGATTAGTGAAGGTCAAGTTATTTCCGTCAACATGAAAAATATCTGCGTACTCTTGTACTAATTTAGTAATGGCAATTTTTTCTTCCTAATTCATGTGTTCTACTCTAATTTTTGACAAATCAAAAATATTTTTTCGACTTTTGTAATCAGTCATATTAAAATTAATTCTATTGTCCAATGTTTTTGGTTCATAAATATTGTAATTACTTAGGGGTTCTAATTTAAATCTTTCATTTGTAGTCAGTTTAATATTTCTTGTTGTGTTGTTAGTAATGGGATAAAGAGCTTCGCCGTTACGTACTGTTACTAAACATTGAGGAATTTCTAACCCATTTATTTGTTTATATGCTAACACTCCTTCACCGTTATTTATATTATTTACTGAAATTTTCATAATTTTACTGGTTCTAGCTTGTACTATGTAACTTGAAATTTGTTGTTTAACAGAGTCTGTTCTTTTTTGTGATACGTCTTCTTCCGTGTTAAAATAATGAATAGGAATCTTCTTACCACACAAGATTAGTTTATTATTTATAATATCTAAATGTATTCCCAAATCTTTAATGTTATCCAAACCTAACAATAGATCAAATTGTTTATGGAAGTCAAAAAGGTAAAATTTCATTTCCTTTTTAAATAACAAAGGTAGTTTACAACTAAAGTTTTCTCTTGAAACGCCATGTGCAGTGGTTACTTCAAGGGGTTCTTTAATTATACTTGTTTTAAAACATTCTAGGCCTAATGATTTTCTTATAAAAGATCGTGTACTACCTGTGTCGATTAATATTTTAAAGTTAGTATTCGGATCGTATATAAAAGGTAAGTGATTGTTATCACTCCTCAGATTCATTATCGAAAATCGGTTCCTGAGTTGGTCATCTCTAAAAAATTATTCTCTTCGGATTGTGAGATTAAGTGGTTATCTTCACAGTCTTCGTCAGTGTGGTTATAGTCCAAACATTGTTCTTCCGAGTTCTCGTCAGTTCGTACATCGCGTGGTCATCGCTTTCTTGGTCAACCTGCTTGCCGGTCATCTGGTATAACTTATTTTGTCTAATCGCGGTGCCCGTTTGTCTAGTCGAAATGCTCATTGGCGTGGGTCGATAACTTTGATCTGCTTTTGGAGTATAATTAGTTACGAAATGTTTTTGTGTCTGATTGTAAGGTTGTCTGTGTCCATAGTTAGAATTGGGTTGTGGTGGATGATGCAATTGTTTGTAAGGGTTTTGTTGAGACTGATGGTTAGGTATTGGTTTACGGATTGGCCTATATTGGTTTTTTGGTGGAATGTTGAAACGGTTTGTTTGGAATAACCCGTTTTTTTAAACTGTAAATCGTTTGTAAGCATGTTAAGTGCCTCACCCAAAGTTGTGGGATTTTTCGTTCTCATAAGAGAACCAAATGGTTCCTGTAGCCCTCTTAATAAAACTCGTAGAGCTAATTTTTGGACGTACTCGCATAGTACCAAATGGTTGCCTACTTCTTTATTTACAAAATATGCTATTTGCAGGTTTAACAATTTTTGTATTCTGTCATAGTATTTAAATGGTGATTCATTGACTTCTTGTTTTAGTTCAGCCATTTCGAGATTTAATGTAAAGCAATCTCTTTTGTCTGAATAACAAGATAAAAGTGTTTTCCTTACATCTAACCAAGCATAACTATTAGAACTTACAACTAATTCTAAAGCAGATCCTTTTAACTTAGCTAAAATCGTTGACATCAAATATTCATTTTGAAAGTCTTCGGGATTACTAGCTACATAAAATTTAGCAACTATTTTGTCACAAATTGATATGAATCTACTTAACATTGTAGGTTCTCCAGAATATTCCGGAATCATATCTAGATATTCCTTCTTTAAAACAGGAGTTGCCATTGTAAAAAATTTAATTTAATTATTATTTAAAGTTAAAATGTTATAAATAACTAAGGATAATGTATACAGATTCACCAAGGTTATTCTTCTTTGTATTACTTACAAAATCCAAAACTCTATGCTCATTTCGTGATACACTGAACTTTTACACAATTTTTTCACTTCACTTCGGTTCGGATGTAGATGTTCACTCTACGGTTGCAAATATTCACTTTGCCGGTTGGTTGTGTTCAATTTAGTAATATGCACTTATTAAATTAAACGGTTGGTCTTTTGTTCGACACTTCGGTTAACAGTTGAAACTGAAGAAAAATTATATGCACTAATTTTCCCGAAGTGTCCTACCGACTGCGCCAGTTATGGTATGATTTCGGGGACGTCGCTTTTTAAAAAAACAACTTTTTTAATAATTAAAATAAGACTTTAATATTCACTTAAAACTTATTATAACTATTTAAGTTCGTCTCATATGCATTGAGATGCGAACTGAGTGAGACCTCGATTCACACTGAGCTTCTGCTCTTTTCTTCTCTAGGTACATGAAAATGCTTACTGTGTTAAAAGCTAAATTGTCAGCATTAAATATAGCCAAGTCTAACACTAAATCTAGCAAAGTTTACAATAATTGTCTATATAACTTATATATATATATATATATAAGCAGATCAAAGTTATCGACCCACGCCAATGAGCATTTCGACTAGACAAACGGGCACCGCGATTAGACAAAATAAGTTATACCAGATGACTAGCAAGCAGGTTGACCAAGAAAGCGATGACCACGCGATGTACGAACTGACGAGGCAAATACCTAATATTTCCTTATCAGACCAGGATGTAACAGACGAAAATTCGGAAGAACAATGTTTTGACTACAACCACACTGACGAAGACTGTGAAGATAACCACTTAATCTCACAATCCGAAGAGAATTATTTTTTAGAGATGACCAACTCAGGAACCGATTTTCGATAATGAATCTGAGGAGTGATAACAATCACTTACCTTTTATATAGGATCCGAATACTAACTTTAAAATATTAATCGACACAGGTATTACACGATCTTTTATAAGAAAATCATTAGGCCTAGAATGTTTTAAAACAAGAATAATTAAAGAACCCCTTGAAGTAACCACTGCACATGGCGTTTCAAGAGAAAACTTTAGTTGTAAACTACCTTTGTTATTTAAAAAGGAAATGAAATTTTACCTTTTTGACTTCCATAAACAATTTGATCTATTGTTAGGTTTGGATAACATTAAAGATTTAGGAATACATTTAGATTTTATAAATAATAAGCTAATCTTGTGTGGTAAGAAGATTCCTATTCACTATTTTAACACGGAAGAAGACGTATCACAAAAAAGAACAGACTCTGTTAAACAACAAATTTCAAGTTACATAGTACAAGCTAGAACCAGTCAAATTATGAAAATTTCAGTAAATAATATAAATAACGGTAAAGGAGTGTTAGCATATAAACAAATAAATGGGTTAGAAATTCCTCAATGTTTAGTAACAGTACGTAACGGCGAAGCTCTTTGTCCTATTACTAACAACACAACAAGAAATATTAAATTGACTATAAATGAAAGATTTAAATTAGAACCCCTAAGTGATTACAATATTTATGAACCAAAAACATTGGACAATAGAATTAATTTTAATATGACTGATTACAAAAGTCGGAAAAATATTTTTGATTTGTCAAAAATTAGAGTAGAACACATGAATTCGGAAGAAAAAATTGCCATTACTAAATTAGTACAAGAGTACGCAGATATTTTTCATGTTGACGGAAATAACTTGACCTTCACTAATCAAATAAAACATATAATTCGAACCACAGACGAAATTCCCGTATATTCTAAAAACTACAGATATCCAGAAATTTATAAAAACGAAGTTAACAAACAAATTGATGATATGCTGAATCAGGGAATTATTCACTCCGGTAAACAAAAATTTCGACTTAGACTTCAGAGGCCTAATTTCAAAACCAATTGTGGAAATGGACCCAGACAAATTGTACGATCTCAATATTTCTCGACATTGGCATTTTCACCAAGTGGAAATGGACAACAGATAGAAAACCAGCATTTTCGACAGACCGGACATTACGAAAGAATGCCTTTTGGTCTAAAAACAGTCCTCCCACATTTCAGAGAATTATGAACAATGTTTTAAGGGGAATTCAAAATGAAACATGCCTAGTATATTTAGATGACGTCATAATTTATTCGACCAGTCTCCAAGAACACATACAAAGGCTTAGGGAAGTTTTGACAGATTAAGGAAAGCAAATTTTAAAATTCAGTTAGACAAAACCGAATTTCTTAGAAAAGAAGTAGCGTATTTAGGTCACCTAGTAACAGCAGAAGGTGTCAAACCAAATCCAGATAAAGTGAAAGCAATTAAAAACTACCCAATTCCAAAAACCACCAAACAAATTAAGGGATTTTTAGGTCTATTGGGATACTATGGAAAATTTATTAAAAATTTTGCTGGAATTACTAAACCTTTTACAAACTGTTTGAAAAAAGGTGCAACAATCAAAATAGACGATCCAAATTATATAAATTGTTTTGAAACTTGCAAGAATATATTATCTAATGAACCTTTGTTACAATATCCAGATTTTGAAAAAGAATTTAATTTAACTACGGTTGCTAGTAATTTTGCGATCGGAGCGGTGCTTAGCCAAAATAAAAACGGAGCTGATTTACCTATAGCCTATGCGAGTCGAACATTAAGTGATAGCGAAGTCAATTATTCGGCGATAGAAAAGGAATTACTTGCTATAGTATGGGCAACTAAATATTTTCGGCCCTATATCTACGGAAGAAAATTCAAAATTTATTCGGACCATAAACCTTTACAATGGCTTTTTTCAGTCAAAGAACCAAATTCTAAACTTCTTCGGTGGAGACTTAAATTAGAAGAATACGATTACCAAATATTGTATAAAAAGGGCAAGTTAAATCAAAACGCTGACGCACTTTCTAGAATACAAATAAACGTTAGCGATACCAGTCCAGTGAACTCAGGATCAACGACCGATCAAGACATTCAGCAAACGGTAGCAGAATCAGTAAACTTATATTTTCCGGAATTAGAGGAAGGACTTCCAGAAGTAGACGATGCTCAATCGATGTTAGCCAACATAGATGAAACGGAAGATATCTTAGTCGACTTGGCAGCACGCAGAAGATAACGCTGAAGATAACGACCAGACGTTACATTCAAATTATGAAGGTAACACAGTGATTGAAATGCAAATTTTGGATGAACCTGTTAATTTTGGAAAAAACCAGATAATAATATCTCTTGTAAACTATAACCCCAAAAAAGTAAAAATACAAAAATTATTTAACAACAGTAAAACAAGATTCATTGTAGAGATATCTAAAAATAATTTCGAAAATGATGCCGTAAATTTTGTAAAACAATATTTAATACCAAATATAAAATATAGTATATACTTTGAAAACGATATTTATGAAAGATTTGCAACTTGCATAGCCAGACATTTTAAAAATTTGCAACTATGGTTAATTAAATGTACCACAAAATTAGTGGACATAACCGATGAAGAAGAGGTTCAGGAAATCATAAAAAATTATCACGTAGGGAAAACCAATCATCGTGGAATTCAGGAAACATACGAACAAATAAAAAGGAGATATTATTGGCCAAATATAAAAAATCATATTCAAAATTTCGTAAACAACTGTGACATTTGCTTAAAAACAAAGTACGAGAGGATACCCTTAAAGCTAGAAATGAATTTAACACCAACATCTACGAGACCACTACAGATAATGCACGTGGACAGTATTACGCTTGATAAGCAAAAGTTTCTAAGCATTGTTGATAGCTTCTCTAGATATGCGCAGATGTATTGTATTGCAGGTGCACAGACTGTCGAAATAGTCAGCAAATTCTTGGAGTTCTTTTCTCATCATGGCATACCAGAAGTTATAGTAGCAGATAACGGCGTGGAATTTAATAACAGGTTAGTAAAAGAAATGATGGATTTACACAAAATAAAAATTCATTTCATAAGCACACAACATCCACCATCTAATGGGATGGGAGAAAGATTACATTCTACACTAATAGAACATATAAGATTATTAAACAACCAATCTGAATTTAAAAATGAAACAATAAAAAATAAAGTAAAATATGCAATAATCGCCTACAACAACAGTATACATTCTGTAACGAAATTAACTCCGTTTGAAATTTTAAATGGACACATAAATTCCAATTCACTATTAGATATTGACGTTGAGAGACAAGTTATGAATGACTACGTTGCCACCCACAAAGAAAGGACACAAAGATTGTATGAGATTATTAGAGAAACAAACCAAAATACAAAGGAAAATATTTTAACTAAAAGGAATGTCAATAGAGAATTAGTACCCGAAATTTCATCTGATGTTTATGTCAAAACTGTACAGAAACAAAATAAAACTAAAAACAAATATAATAAAGAAGAAGTTACTTCAGTAAACGCGGAATTAAAAACGGCAAAAATTAAAGGGAGACACCCTAACACCAAACAAAAAATCCATCTATCAAAAATTAAAAGACCAAGGAAAATCAGTAAAATTCCAAAATCTAATGATCCTTCTATAAATCCTGTTCCAGGTCCCTCCTCTTCCTTCAGGGAGTAATTAAAGATAAGCTAGAGATAATTTATGTAGAAAATAAAGTTAATATTAAGAAAACTAGGTATACTTCAACCAAGTATAATTTCCACAAAATAATTGTTCAGTGAAATATAAAAAATTCATCAGTTCTATAATAATAAATTACCATTAGAGCCATAAATAGAAAATATGTGGGAATTTGAAAGTGTAATAGACGTAAGTTGTAAAATTAGAGCTAAAGAAATAGTATATTTGCTGAAATTGCTTATTTTAAATGAAATAGACTATAATATTTATAAGTTGTTATTTGTACCAACCAAATATGAATCAGGATATATAACTGTAATTCCTAGAGTAAAATATATGTTAATGTCTAAATCTAAGTTAGGTAAGGTTAAACTCTTAGGTAATTGTAAGAACAAAATTCATTCAAAATCTCTATGCTCATTGGAACAAATAACTAATCATAATCTTGATTGTGAAACATCTATAATACAATCCGGCAAGACGGACAGCTGCAAATATACTGCATTGGAGATTCCTGAAAATTTAATAATATGGATTCCTGAAATGAACCAATATTTGGCAATTTTACCTCAAAAGGAAACTACAGCAACTACACTTCGAGGGATCTACTTAATCAGTCCCAACAATGATTCAATTCTTTATCAAGATAAACAATTGTATCATTTAATTTAGACGCTATATCAAAAATTCAACAACATTCAGTTATTACAACAAAAATCAGCATTTGGACCATCATCATATTCGGAAGTCTTCTCCTGGTGATTATTTATATTGTGTTTAAAAGATTTTCGGGAAAGGACCAACGTCAACCCAGCACTCAACCACCCCCGGAAGTTTTGTTTAGGGATGGAGGAGTTATATAGACAATTATTGTAAACTTTGCTAGATTTAGTGTTAGACTTAGCTATATTTAATGCTGACAATTTAGCTTTTAACACAGTAAGCATTTTCATGTACCTAGAGAAGAAAGAGCAGAAGCTCAGTGTGAATCGAGGTCTCACTCAGTTCGCATCTCAATACATATGAGACGAACTTGAATAATTATTATAAGTTTTAAGTGGATATTAAAGTCTTATTTTAATTATTAAAAAAGTTGTTTTTTTAAAAGCGACGTCCCCGAAACCATACCATAACTTATATATATATATATATATATATATATATATATATATATATATATATATATATATATATATATATCAAAATATAGCCAACATGAATACTTTTAACGTCCCGTATACCGCATTGTGTAAAAATAGGCTACAATCATTTATTAGACCATTTTCATACATAAAACAAAATGAAATAGAAAAACTTTTGATACTGTAAATGTTTACTGCCTTATATAAAATTATTCTTGCTGCACTTTATGGTCGCATATTTCATCCCCTTATTTTCGCATTAAATTTATTTTAGCACATTATCTCGTATTACGGTTACCGCAATACTGCATAAAAAACTTGAACAGTATCTCTACTGGCAATATTTTTAGAAATTTTCCCTTTAAAAAACGTGTTATTGGAGCGGCCATCATGGAACATCCCAGAACCGCGACTATGAAATATGTACAATTCTAACCTGTGTGAGAAAGGGTGTGTTTATGTTTTAGTATTTTCTGTTTTTCCCGTTTTAATTCAAACTTGACAGAACAATTTATTCTGTTAATAGCTCTAATTCGTTACCCAGCCAAATCTGTTCAACCGCTTTTTAAATGGCTGTCATTCAAAAGTTAATATTTTAATTTTTACACTATTTAAAAGAACTATATTTTTCAATTTTACTTTAAAATAATAATTTATGCGAATTATAATCTGACCTCTAAATTACTTGTTAAAGGTTGTTAAAAACTTTATATATTTGTATATGTAGTAAAATTTTAAAAAGGTCCCCGGATCCCGGATCTTAACGTAATGGTTGCTGTTTATAAATCTGCCAATAAGTATATTACCCTAGATACAGATATAAATGAACTTAATGTTCTCTGTGACGTAACACGCTACTGACAACAGTGATTAGCCTTTGTATACCAGATTACTTTATCGCAGCTAACGATCGGGAGCGGAGTTCAAGGCGCCTTAGTCTGGGCACAAGGAAACCTGTGTTCACTGCTTGCTACAGCGCCCGTCCTTATTTTATTATCTAGTTTAAAATGATTAAAAGTTTTCACTTTTTAACACGAACAAATTTTAAAATCTGTTTTGGGTATCAAATATCATACTTTTCATGCCAACATCCCCTTTTCTCAGCACATACTATTCGTCCAGGCATAAGCCGCCTCGGTGGCCTAGTTGATAGCGTACTAGGCTTTCACCCCGAGGACCCGGGTTCGATTCCCAGCCAGGGCTTGGCATTTTCATACGCTATAAATCATCCCATCGTCTGCAGCAGCCCAAGTGTGCACAATAGTCGGACGTTAAACACAAAAAAAAAACGTACAGGCATAAATGAGGTATCTTTAGAAAGATTTTTTTAATTGGCTTCTGACATTGCAAAACGATGTTGCACTAAAAGTTAGTGTTTGTGGAAAATTTTAACATAAAATACACCTTTAACTGCCATAAGCAAAACGGCATCATACGGCGCGGCATCACAAACCAGACAATATTTTGTACATTTTACGAAGCTAAGTTATTAATCACGAATAGACAATCCCATTACAAATGCCACTTTTTGCAACATCATACACTTTTTTGCTTAGAACAATTTCAATATTTACTTAAAAGTCATTAAACTTATAGGTTATGTGGGCCTACTGACAGTTCCCTATCCCTGCCCGTCGTACAAACCGGTACAAACATTTCCAATACCAAGTACAATTTTAGGATACTGTTTTACACAAATACATTTGTGATTTCTCCTTCCATCGTGCATTTATCTATTGTTAATCGATCCCTTTTCGATTTATTTTTTAAACATGTTTCCCTTCCTTCCAACTACCGCCCTCACTTCAACGACCACTTCAAAAGGCTGTGTTTTCTTAAAACTTTCATAGTGCGAAATGTCGTACAGGCCCCCTGGCTATTAAAGTATTATAATTGTCACGGTAAAAATCGGACTCAAGATGGATAAAACTGCCGTTTCGAGAGAGTTCAACTTGGCTCAGAAATAATTAGCGGCCGTTCTAAACCTCAGCATTTAAAAATAAAATGTCATCATTTTCAAGCGCTCCTTCAAGCTGTTTCAGAGGCAACCACTGTTACAGCACACCGCCTTGCCGTAATCATACCAGTTTGGTCAGCTTTCTGGAAACATCCATAGTGACTCACTCGTACTCACTCGTACATAGTAGTGTGTACGGGGCAAACAGCTTAGGCGTTATTTTCTGATAACTGTTACAGCACACCGCCTTGCCGTAATCATACCAGTTTGGTCAGTGACTCACTCGTACATAGTAGTGTGTACGGGGCAAACAGCTTAAGCGTTATTTTCTGATAACTGTTACAGCACACCGCCTTGCCGTAATCATACCAGTTTGGTCAGCTTTCTGGAAACACCCATAGTGACTCACTCGTACATAGTAGTGTGTACGGGGCAAACAGCTTAGGCGTTATTTTCTGATAACTGTTACAGCACACCGCCTTGCCGTAATCATACCAGTTTGGTCAGCTTTCTGGAAACATCCATAGTGACTCACTCGTACATAGTAGTGTGTACGGGGCAAACAGCTTAGGCGTTATTTTCTGATATCTGTTACAGCACACCGCCTTGCCGTAATCATACCAGTTTGGTCAGCTTTCTGGAAACACCCATAGTGACTCACTCGTACATAGTAGTGTGTACGGGGCAAACAGCTTAGGCGTTATTTTCTGATAACTGTTACAGCACACCGCCTTGCCGTAATCATACCAGTTTGGTCAGCTTTCTGGAAACATCCATAGTGACTCACTCGTACATAGTAGTGTGTACGGGGCAAACAGCTTAGGCGTTATTTTCTGATAACTGTTACAACCGTTGTTGCTACTTCAGATTAATGTGTTATATAAACCGTTATCTGGTCAACCGTTATTTAAACTGTTAAGCAGATGTTTGAATACAGTTACCTAAATTGAGGTTGCAACAGAGGTTGCAAAAGACCTAAATTGATTATTTAAAAAAAATATTATTTGTGGATTTTTATGAAGTATAATAAACTTTTTATATTATACTATGAACACTATTTATTAGATTGATGATAAATAGATAATAGATTTAATTCTTATTGAAACACTTGAATATAAAAAATACTTTTTCTTTTGTAATTTTATATCGATTTACTGTAGGTCCCCAATTCATTTTTAATGTGAATAAATAAAAATGTTTATATTATTATTATAAGTCATTAAAATATATAATTATTAAAATTAATAGGTAGTATTTTAAATAAGTGCTTGTAAGAAAATCTATCCCGTTACTTCATTCTTTTCGTTAAAAGTTATTCAACGCTAGCTACTGTACTAAACAGTTATTTAAAAAGTTATTGAGAATAAAACGTTATTATTTTTAAAGTCATTGTCATACTGTAGATCGTTATTGCAGTAAGCTTAGCGGAAAGGTACGACACTGCTAAACTGTTGTTAGACTTATAACAATTTAACCCAATAACCGTTATGTTACTTTCGATAACGGTTATTATAGTTATTCCTCAATAACCGTTACTAAATAACGCCCATCACTAGCACATTACATGAAGAGCTGCACAAGTTGTGTTGTCCAGCCATTCTGGCATATGTGTAAATATGATTTATAACAGTATGAGTTAAGTACAATTATAAAAAGTATAATCTCTTATTGAAGCGAAATATGGCCACTGAAACAAAAAATGTCTTCAAGCTACAGGAATGGACTATTGGCGAAGAGCCGCAGACCGGTCGAAACGAGAAAGATTAAAAAAGTAATAATCCGTGTAATTATGTCAAGACAAAAGCAACTTCAATGGTTTGGTCATGTCCAAAGGATGACTTCCTACACAGATTGTAAAATGGAAACCACATGGTCGCGAAAAAAGAGGAAGACCGAGAATTAGTTAGAGAGAATGAATTGATAAGGAAATGAGAGAGGGGGGATTGAATGAAGATCTGTGGAATGTCAGGGAAAATGGAAGCTAGCAATCGGAAGACGTCGGAGAACGTTTTAAACCGAAAAGAAGTGGATGATTTATGTACAGCATTACCAGTCGCAGAGTAACTGGTCCAACAGTACACCACCCAATAATCCTGGTAGCATAAAAAAATCGTAATGCGATAACCAAACCTATCGCACTTTACAAGATTTAGTCATGACAACCGTAGGCTGAAAAAGTTCCAGAAATTCTTTCTCTCTGGAACGTTCAACACAGAACGCAGTAAAACCTCGGCACTTAATTCAAAAGTGATTTTCTCATTTGATAGAAAAATGAAAAACCTTATACTAACTGCTGTGTTAACACTTAATATTTTAAAACTTGGCGTAATGCTCGTTCAAACTTAATGCTTTAAGGCTGGTTAATCAAAAAATAAATTTGGATTGCACACTGACATGTTATCTTTAGGCTGAACTGTCCCCAAGGGACAATTTCAAAATTGAAATTTTTCTTTAAATTAGTTTATATAGTAATTTCATTTATTATTATTATTTTTTACAGTACAATACATTTTTGTTTATAATAAAAGAAATATGTAATTTAACAGTTGTCCAACTCTTTCACATAGCTAGTGTTATCCAAATTTAAATAAACTAAGAATTGTGTGCAATAAATAAATAAGTGAATGTGTGTGTGTACGCGCGCGTGTGAAGATACGCCTATATATAAATTCAGCGAGAAATCTGACACGGTTGTTAATTGGCGGCAATAACGTTATTAAAGGCTTAAAATAAATCCGACAAAACGGTAAGGTTAGGTTAGCATTGTCAAGTGCGTCGTTCCAACAGTTGGATTATTATTGGCTACAACGAGAATAAGGTAAACGTTCCGACTTTAAATAATTGGGATCAACAGTTTAACAGGATCAACGTAACGATTCTGCCGTTAGTTGGGCGCCATAACAAAAGGATCGCTTTTAACAATGTATAGAGCAATATTTCAACGAGGACTAGCATACTTGTTTCCATTCAAAAATACAAACAAATTCATTATAGAGATTTTTGTATCGATGAAATTATGTGTAAATTATATTTCTGTTCACACGCGCGCGCACACACACACACACACACACACACACACACACACACACACACACACGTTTCATATATATATATATATATATATATATATATATATATATATATATATATAGAGAGAGAGAGAGAGAGAGAGAGAGAGAGAGTCCTGATTAACCGTCAGTTTCTATTAACCATCAGGTTAATTCTGTCACGTAACATTTTTATAAACAGTCTTCCACAGTAAATAACTTGCAATAAATAATAAAAATAATCTTTTAGACAAAACACTATAACTGGCAGCTGACTTCTTTGTGGCATATGTGACTGGCAGCTGATACTAATTACTACCCTAAGCAAACCTTGTGAATCGAAGAGTAAACGATCATATCATCTAGCGAAATGAAACAGAAACACTTTTAAAACCTTCTTTTATTGATCCAAAAATAAAAATCATGTTTTCCTTCTTATTTTATTTTAATTAAGAAAACTTGTTTGAAAACACGACAAATTAAATAGCTAGTTTTTAACAACACAACCTGTAACTTTTTATAGCCTGTAAGGTGTTTAATGAAATCAGGTAATATTTAAGAATGAATATCAAACAATTGATCTCTTAATACAACTACCAAAATTAAATTAAAGATTCATTTCATATATTTACATCGGTCAAACGTCTTCGTAGTTTCCGTAGTGTAGTG